>JAOWBB010000002.1:3215484-3232231 GCA_028565995.1 Ricinus marginatus
TTTCTTTCTTTTTATTCTATTTTTTTTTTATAAAACCAAACCCCCCCCCCCCCCCGTTTGAAGACTTTCAGCATGAAAAAAGATTTATTTTCCACGTGAAACTGGATAGAAGAACCATTGTCAAAATAATTAAAAATGATTTTTTAAACGGCCAATTTTCCCTTTTTAACCAGTTTTTCAGCATTGTTTTGTGAAAATAACATGCAGCACATGTGGAGCAAGCAAATTAAAAAATTTCCGTTCATCGAAGTTTTATCTACCGTTGACCTAAAACGCACATTAAATTCATCAGGAGAATGGGTTTGCTTCACAGGTTCCTTAATCACAGCCTCTGACGGAATATTTTCCTTTTTTATGCGGCAGTTTACTTTCAGATTGCTCTGTTTAAGGATGAAACGTTCGAATTCGTCATTGGGAATAACAACAAGCTCTCGCCCTGTGACCAATGCCGTGTGTAACAATCTCCACTACTCAACAATGAAATCCTGATACTTTGTCTCAGATTTGAAATTCGAAACTCTTGAACGAAAAGTGATAATGAGTTGTGAAAAAAAGAAAAAAAGGTTAAGAAAAGAGCCGGTTTAATAAACTTTATTATTATTTTTTTTTTCACCTCCCATTGTCAGTAGAAATTCATATTATAAAGCGTTTCGGTTATAATCCATAGAGTTAAAAAACATTTCATTTTATTCGCCATTTCAAAGATTTATTTTTGTTACCTAAAATGTTTCGAAAAGTTTGAAATATAGAAATTGAAAGAGCTATCTTATTCAGGAAACCGTGGAGCATACCTTCTACAACTTTTCACTTAAAATTTCACTCGACAGACTTTTCTTTTATTTCATATCATTCTTCTTTCTCTCTCTCTCTCTCTCTCTCTCTGTCCTCTTTTTCTCCTTCGTACTTTCTCTTACCCCTTTCGCCATCAGTTTTCCAGGTCTTCTCTCCTTTTCCTCATTCCAGTTCGGAATTTTCCCTTTTCCTCTTGCTACATCGTTTCTAGTTCTTCGGTTTTTCTTTCTTTTTTACTAACTTTTGGCCCTTCTTAGATGTATACCCGGTAAAAAATTCATTTCAGAATTTTTCCTGCTGGGGAAAATTTTTATTGCCATTTAGAAAATGCCAGCTCCGAGAAATTGCATTTAAAGAATGAATTTTACTTTTCTCCAGAATTTTTTTTTTTTAAATTTACTTTTCCCAGCCCTCGAGTGTACAAATCCATGTCTTGCATATAATTTCAAGTGGACCTTTCTTATTCTCCTCGAGAGGTATTTGATTCCGTTGGGAGACTTTCCCTATGAATACAATATGTTATTACTATGTAAAATTTTCGCTGCATTTTACTTTCCTTTTAGTTTGTTCCTGATTTTTCCCGTTCGCTGTGCCTTTAAATTTTGAAATTTATCAATTCTCCCTTCATTTCAGCTTGTGTATGTGTGTAAATATGTGTGAATAAAGGTTTGCCTTTGTATGCTACAATAGGCCCTTGGGAAAAGTATCCAAACTTCTCACGCTGCGCAAAACGGGCAAACAAAAACTCTTTTAATTTGAAATTGCTCCGTGCATAACAATTTGGCAATTCCATTACATAATGAGAATACGATAAATTTAAAAATTAAAATAAAATCAAAATTTTGACATTAAAATGAGTATATCCCGATTTTAGTTAATTTTTGAAAAATACGTCTCTTAAACCGTTTAAAGACATTCTTCGTATCGGAAATGAACATAATCTTTCCCTTTTTTTTTTTTACGGAAAAACGTAAATATAATAATAATAATAATAATAATAATAATAATAATAATAATAATAATAATTCACAACATGCCTTGAAGGAAAATAAATCTTACTTGTTTCCTTGCATTATTTACAAGCAAAATTCTCTTAACAGAGTCAGCCACAAACTGTTTTGATATCGGCAAATGCAAACTTTAATTTTTTATGCATGAAGTGTTATTAAAACCGGTTCGATAATACGAAAGCTTATAAAATATAAAATTATCTAAAGTCTTATTTTATTTTAGTACATGAACGGCATTCCATATGCAATGATGGTTTAACATGAAATGATTCGGATTTTGTGAGGAGCTCCGGATATAAGGTTTCTCTCATTACAGTCTTTACCTCAGTTAGTTTCCAGAATCTTTTCTCATTCAATGATAGAAATGTACACTTAAATACACAAATATACTATGTATACATTGTCCTGCATCCCGAAAATTGAATAAGAGATTTATGATTAAAATTGACTACATTCGAAGAACAGGAAACTGAAAATTTAGCCGGAAACTATCCCTTGAAAATATATATAGAAAATCAGGAAAAGACGAAGGAAAACTGTTTCGCCAGAATTTATTCTTGCCCGACAGGATAAGTGAGCGCAACAGTTCTTGTGTTCAACACTAAAGCAACCTTCCGGTTCCTCAGATAGATTTAATAAATTATGTCACAAAACAATTAGTTTATTAGAACCGCAAACTAAAATCGATGATTTTACAATATTATAGGAAAACTAATGATATTAGATATTTGTTAATATTTAATAAAATAACTCACAAATCTTCTTTCATAATATGGATTTCTGAAAAACTGAAAAAAATAAAATAAAGCTTTTTCTGACAAAAATAAAATAAAGAATTTCATTAAACTGAAAAATAATGCAAAAAGAAAATTCAGCTTACAGAAATAATTTTTTATTATATTTAATTCATTTATGTAACTAACTCATATCTAAAAATGATCAAAAATTATTTTTCAAATAATACCGACATTTTTTTTATTATTAACAGTGAAAAATAATGTATTTACCACATGAATAATTTATTTAAACTTCATGCAATAAATCTTATATGTACCATCAATAATTCAAGGATGTATCATTTCAATATACTGATATCGTACGAAAAATTTTTTAAAAAGTTCTTTTAATGGTAAGTGTGTAATTATAAATAAAAATATTATATGTCATATAACGAATTTTTTTAGAAGGTTGAGATAAATAATCAGATTATTTGTATATTAAATAATGAAAATTATGCAGTGCGATTTTATTTTAGGTTACGCGCTGAATATTGTAATGACGTCTGAATTTTATTTTAATGGAAACAATATAATTACTATTTCTCCTAACCTTAATTTCTCTAATTACGTAATCACATATATATATATATATGTGTGTGTGTAGAGCATTTAAAAAATTTAAGGTATGAACGTTAACATGTGCTGTCATTATTGAGAATCCGCGAAAACATATAAACCATATAACCATATCAATATTAACTTATGTTAATATTATTGTGAAAATATAATATAATTCTTCATAATCTTTAATGTTCATAATAATTTTTACACGTTTTTATTTTTAATTTGGTTTTAAACATGTTATAAAAAAAAAAAGATTTTCTATCATATATACGCAACTCTTTGGGATTTACTATAAATGAGAAAAAGTTTATAAAATCATGAGAGATGCAAAGCAATCAGATTGGAAAGAGTGTTTTACACATCAAAAATTACTTCCAGAGATTAATGTATTTTTATTATTCACTAACTCTGTGAAATTCTTTTTGTCCCTTTCTCACCTTTTATAACCTCAGAACAAACCATGGAGAATGCCAATAGTCAGAGAAGATTGGTCGAGTCTTTCTCGAAGTCTTTTGTCGATGTTAAAACTTCGAAATTGCAGTTACAGTATTGAGTAGCACTTTCCCTTTCTCTTTATAGAAATGGGAAAATTCCTCGACCCCAGAATATGTTCGGAAAACAGGAATCTCCGGATCATCGACATGCCGAAAATACTTTTTCATTCGCATAAATGATTCCGTGATTGCAATTTCTCAGCGAAACCTCCGGGTCGGGAACAAAGTTTTCCCACCTTGATAAATGGCGAAATAAAGTCTAGGATCCTATTACGGGAGCAGACCTTTGTCTTGGCTTCCAGCATTCGGGGAACGAGCCGCAATGCGCCGATTCCGATTCTAATCTCCAATTATTTTTGAACAATTGCAGGGAAAAAAATAGCCGGAGAAGAAGGAACGGATGCAGAGGAAATATTTCCCTTTGGAAAATGCAGAAAAAAAAATCGAAAAAATACAAAATAAAAAAATGATAATACATCAAGACAGTGTCAAACGGCGTCCCTTAGGATGGCGGAAAATGGAATTTGTAAAGGAAAATTGCGGTGGTCACATTTGTCCGGACATGCTTTGCATTCATTCCACCCTTCCGACATTTCATTCAAATATTTATCAATACATTTCACATTGTATTGAAATTTCAAGAAAATGACCGCGGTCGTCTGAGAAAGCATTTCCCGCTTCGCCTTCAACGGGGTTTCTTCCGAGGGAAAATTCAGAAAATTTACCCGCGTCTTGAAGGAAGAAAAATCTCCAGACGCGATATTCGTAGGTAATAAGCATCAAAATCGATAGGGCGACGAATCAATGGAGAAAAAATCATTTCGAGCCCCGAAAAAAACTTCATCATCAAACGAAGCGGATTCGGTTTCGGTGACACAAAACGCCGGCAGCACCTTTCCCGGAAAAACTAAAGAAACTGCGAAATTGAAAAAGTTGCTGAAGATGACACATGTGCTTAATGATACGTGATGATACTAAGACGCCATTAGCGAAGCTTACGACGATGATTTGTCATATATATATGCTGTGATAGTCACATGTCAGATCGAGGCAATCGCCCAAAATTTTTTTACTCGATAAAACTAATAATAAAATATTCCTTTCGGAAAGAAAGTCAGTTTCAAAAAGAGTGCAGCATCTGCTGCTGACGATACGAAAATGAAAACAATCTGTTTAAAAGAAATTTTGGGTCGATTGCCCGTGCAGGATCGGAAAAGGTAGGTGCGGCGGCCGCGACCTAACCGCATAAAGAGGCAAACGCATGCTCGTGTCGAGAGGGACAAAATCATGCAATAAGCCGATGTTCGAATCAATATTGAACTCCTTCATCTGTAATTAATTTGCGTTAAACTGCAGTTCCCTGACGAAGATACTAATATTACAGTCAACCGAAGACTCCTCATGAGGAGGACGGCAATGCGTACTTGAAAGATCCCCGGAGCCTACAAAGTTGGAAACGTGCTGAAGATGATCACTTGAGGAATGATCGGCAATAACAAGGCGTTCTATTTGACGTGCAGAGCGCAAATGCATATATATCAGCTAAAACAATGCAGTTTGGCGATAGTAAGGGCGACCGGGGAACATGCAGTCAGATCCGGGGATGCAGAATTTGGGAAAAAACAAAAACGCCGTTTAATGCACGCAATCGAATGCTGCATGAAACGAAAACTGACTCGCAAATTCTAATGGAGAAAAGGTTTTCGGCTTATTTTCCGACGAATTGCATCTGCGTTTGCTTTAACAAGTATTAAACGAAGCCTTAAATAAGCGCATTTTTTCGGTCCGTCATTTTAACATTCGGCTTAGCAGTTATCGAGCAACGGCAACAAAACCGGTGACTTTCCGATTGGTGTGCCTCGGTTCTTTGGCCGGAGCAGTTGATCGCTGCGGAGGAAAGGAAACCTTAAAGTTTTTTTCCCGGTGAAGGAGGTTTTTACGAATTTTCTTAGGATAATTTAGAATTCCAAGCCGAGCGCCGGAGACTATCAAGAGACGTGATAATCCGAACATCTTGGTGAGTTTCAAACTTGGATAAAACTCATGAGAGAAATATGTCCGCTCCAACAATTCTGAACTGGCTCATAATTGAATTACAATTGCTTAGTACATACGTTATGTTGATGCCAAGTATTTATAAACTAATTTTAAACCGCAATCCCTTATCTTTCCTGAACAATTCGTAGCCGTTCCATGTTTTATCTTCCATTGAAAATGAGAATCCAAGGTAATTTTCCTAAGGACTCTCCCGGCAAATCACGAGAACCCAACGCCGGTGGGATTTCAATGGCAAAAGAACGCACCATGCCGAAAACACATACGCCTTAACCACCTATGCTTATGAGATTTTGATTCAGTTCATTTTACTGCGATATCTATCACCGCTTTATTATTTACATGTTTTTCTTATTGCTCTGAATTTATACAAATCTCGATTTATGATTTTCCGATCGCAAACCGCCTGGTATTACAATCTTTGCAGTGCTAGGAATAAGCTTCGACAACTCTTAATTACGAAAATCATCATCCAAAAAATAATAATTTCCCCACGGTATTACCATTATTAAAAAAAATAAAATATTAGAAAAAAAAATTTTTTTTTTCAACAATTCATGATTTCAAATACAACTTGCAGAAGTTTATTTTTTCCATAAATTGTCTGACACTATGTTAACGAAAAAATTTTCAGTAAAATTTTATGTATTCATTCTCTCGCAAACTTCGATTTCTTGCCACGACCCCGAATAATCGACACATTATATCAGGTCGACGTAATAATCGACATAAATAATTTTTTTTGGCACATGCAAACGGGTTAATTTGTCCATAAATCTGCACTTTGTTATTCATTTGCTTTGGGACTATTTTGCTCATGAAACAAAAATTAAACCGAGAATGGTTATCAGTTGTTCAAATGACAAGAAAATTCCTACCTCGATGTATTTCACTTTTGCAAAACAGGAAATTAACTTAAAAATCTGAAAAACATGGAAGACGATATCAGATTACCATATCGTGGATTTTTTTATTCAGTTTTTCATGTGATCGGAAAACTTCAATACTCGAACCAGTTACATTTGAATGCTGCCAAATAATAAACATTCAAGAAAGAGGAAATTTCATTATTTAATGAAAAAAAAAAAAATGTTTTCATTAACGTTTGTCCACAGGTATGAGATCTCCGCGATTAAGAGATCTCGCTCTTAGATCTCTTTCCAATGTGCGAAATTTACAAGAGCTTTTACAGCATAAGAATTTGTGCTCGGTTACACGACAGAAATCTCCGTTCAAATTTATACGTAAGCAAATATGGTAAATTAGCAAAAAAATAAATTTGTTTTTAAATTTTGGCATTCAAATCTTATTCGCATCCGGAAACTCTTTTTTTCTATTTTTGCTTACCCTAAATTTTCGTTTTATAAATAAAAAGAGATTTTCCCGTAAAGGGTGTTTAGCGAACTGCCATACCATGCGGGTTACATTTTCACTCAAAGGAAAAACTAAACTTTTTCTTTGATGATTTTGATGAAACGAATTCACGAGTTATCTATCTAAGATTGAATCAACAAATATATACATGGCTGGATAATCTCTCACCAAACTGCCTTCTTTTCACGGATGAAAATGCACGAAAAAAAGGAAATGACGAACAATTGTTTCAAATTTGGTTTTTACATGTGTTTGCATTATTTCAAAATAAACAAAGATTCACGGCGAGAAAAGTGATTCCTTTTAAATGTATCTTTTTTCCCCGCCGCCCCCCCCCCGCAAAATTTCTGTTTCCTGCGGACTTTTCTTTTTTTTCGTCGCGGAAATTTATGCCTCCCGGCGAAAATTAGCACGGACAGCTCCCTTTTTTTTCCTAATCCACTTTTAATGTACGATAAATTTTTAAATCCCGAGTTTTACGCAGTCCGTAAAAATCATACGCACGCACCCCGGGGGAAATTGTATGAAGGAAACTTGGAGGCTTCCGGTGATTCAAGAATATCGCAGTGGATAAATTAGGTACCAGGAAGATTTGGTTCCGTGGGTTTTCAACGACCAGTGTGAAATATGAATGAAACACGTGTCCCGAACAATCAGTTTCTTGCAGGTAGCGGAGGGACATTAGCCGAAAGGCACGGACTGCACTACATTGGAACAAATGACGTTTAAAACCACATAGGGATGTAATTAATTAAGCAGGAGGGTCTTAACCCTTTAACGAGGTTGCAATTCCTTCGGCCTCCCGGCCGCCTTTTATTCTTGCCTCCTTTCTTATGAAACCGAAGCTTTCTTCGAGGCTTTCAGCGCCTTCAGTTTCAACTTCACTTATACTGCAATTAAAAACCTCTGTTATATTGCTCGTGCAGAAAACAAAAGTATAAAAAAATTTTAAAAGAGAAATTTTGAAAAGTTTGCCGAATAAAAAAAATATAAAAGATTTTAAAACCTTTTTTGTTTTTCTTTTTTTTTCCGAAAAATGATCACCGATCTAAACCTTTAAAAGCTTACCTAATAAATCCATTATTAAGCAGCACTGCATCGGTGCTGGTTAGGTTAGCATAAGTTACTATACGTATGTAGATATATATATATAGATTTGCCTCTCCAAATTCCTGATTTGTGAAATAAATCTTTTATTACGTATAAATAATACAAAATTAAAAAATCTAATAGCTTTTAAATAATTAATATCCGATTCATTGCCCTTTCAAATACGTAAAAATCGAATAAGAATACCGGGATTCAAAACTATCAACTAAATAATGTATCTGAGAGAGAGTCAGGTTATTGTAGTGAGATTTTCGGTAACATAATGCAATGAAGTTAACTAAAAAGAAAATTCATCTTCCGTATTTTGATTATTTACAATAGGCAGAGATTAATGACTAAACGAAAATAACCGTATATTTATTAACGAAATTGATATTAAAATGCGTTTTCTCCGGGTGCGATATGTCAGAAAGACAGGTTTATAACGTAAAAAAAATAAAAAGACACTGGGGAAGATGGGCACCAAACGAATATCCAAATGGTATCCGAGACATTCCGATATGCAATCCACCGCGTGCTGATCTTCGGTTTTCAAGGCTGGGATTTGACGTGGAATCTAAGAGGCAGCCTGATTCAGAAATCAGGTACGAAGATCCCCCGGGCAGAAGCTCAAAAACAGAAAGAAAACACCGAAAAAACGGAGAAAAGATTCCCATTTTATGGCGCTTTCTCGATTTTTGCAGCCGGTGAAAGTAAGCGATATTTTGACGAGGAGAAAGCCAGGGGTTGGTGGTGTAGGGTGAAAGTGGAAGCGAGGCGGGGAGAGTTTTAAAGTTTGAGAAATATTTTAGAAATGCTTCATTGTTACATAATGCTAAGATTCCCTGCGGAAAGGAAGGCCCAGAGGACAATGAAGGAAATGGTTCAACCCTTTACACAGGGCTAAGAAACGTAACGTGAGGGTCGTGTGTTTCCACCGCCGCCCGCTCCCAACCTCTCCTTTCATTTTACTTTAAAACATGGAATTTCGATTTACTTTTAATAGCATTACTATTTCACTCTATATTTTTCAATCATGACTCCTCGAATTACACTAATGGTTTCCATTTCAGTTTTTGAACTTAAAACTGCTAAAAACCTGAAATTCTCCCAAAATCATTTTCTTTCCCGCAAAAGCGATTTTCGGTTCCTTTCTGAACAAAAGTTTTTGAAATCTTAAAAAATTAAAGTTCATATTTTCATGAACAAAAGCCCTCACTCTTTCCACCCCCCCTCCCCCCCTGGATAATGAACTTGATTTGACAATTATACGGCGAATAATTTAGGTTTTTATGTGTTTCTTCTCGAATACAACATAAATTAAGTTACCGGCAGAAACTGCTTTCCTTTTTAGAGCGAAAAAGAAAAATTACCCAGGATAATAAAATAGCGATTGGGTTAATTCGCGGGGAGGCATAAGCACCCGAAGAGAATCAAAAAGCAGAAAAAAAAAAATCACATAAGAGAGGAAAATTTCATGAACCGGGTAAGAAGTTTCCCGAACCCGATTTGATAATGAAAATGTTGCCTTCTTCTTAGTTAATAAACGGAAATAACGCTGCTGAAGGGATCCCTGCTACTGCAGCAGATAAGTGTTCTTCTTACGGCTCATAAATGATGGTTAAACTAATTAAAGTTGCCCGAGCTATTGGCCATTTCAAAGGAAAATTATGCAGTAAAAAAAAAAAAAAAAAAAAAAAAAATATTTTCTTTTACATAAATTCAAAAAGAAAACCACTTAAGATGTCCAGAAAGTCTGTCAACCACGACTTTTAATACTAAAAGAAAAAGTTTTATTTTTTATTTTTCTTTCATATCAAATCCAACAGATCGGAAGGAATGTCATCGGTTTCTGAAATCGCTTTCTCCGGACTTTGCAGGAAGGAGTATCGTGGATTCGGTTTTATAATTTACACACCAAGCAGCAGTTTCATGGTATCATCTAATAGAAAACCGTGGAAGAAAAAAAATCAAAAACAAACCGAAGAGCGACAAAAGTGGAAACGTTTATGCATTGGCAGGAAGGGAATAATGTCGCATTAAGTTTAAAACGATCGATTCGCCTTCGAAAAATTTAATGAGGTAATAAATCTCCGTGTGGAACTGAAAATTTAGTTAGTTGAACATTAGTTTCAAATAGATAGTGAATTTCGTGCACAAGACGCATTGGATTAGAAAAATCACTATCGGACTAATAAAAAGGCTTACTCATTAATTAATGCGATTATGTTTAATCAATATACATATTGGGAATACGGATCAATATTTAAACGAGAAACGCTAAACATTTTTTTCTACACATAAAAATGCGATCGCAACGGAGAAAGAAATGAAGGCTCACGGTTTCCAGTCCAAAGGGAAATTAGTGTGAAAGGACTTAGCGTTTTAAATATTGAAAAAAAATGAAATTAAACATCTTAATTTTCAATGTACCAAGTTATCGTCCTTTTTTAAAGAGAAAATTAAACTTTTTAATAACTGTTACGTTGAATAAAAGTTATTTTATTAACATTCTTTTATCATATTATCATCCGATTTGACCAATATTATACAAAAGGAAACATTTTTTTTAGAGGAATAGGTGGATCCGTTTTAATGGGATTTTTCGGGAATATGGGAAAATCCAATGGGTATTCGCTTCCCGATGAGGATTCTTTCACTCGTTTCGCCTCCCTTCAGACCAATATCAAAGGGTAAAGGAAGAATTTCATAGTTTTTACAAACGGTCAAACCAAACAATGTGAAACCAGAGAAAGCTGAGAGAACAAAGGGTAACAAGAAAAGATAAATATGTCGGAACCACGAGCAACAATTTATCTGCTATTGAAGTCTAACTGAACAACTCAAAGAGATAATTTGTAAACAATCATTTACAAACTTACATTTTTGGCCACACAAAAAGGAATATCTACCATTCCTGACTTGACCGACAAAGGTAACTATATTAATTCCTTTTCCAGGTTTATTTCAGTATAATCTCCCGATAAAATTCATTCGACGTGAATTCGTTTTCCAACTGCGAAGCGGAAGCCTCGCGGGTGGCCCCTTGCCCAAAAACGCTTTTTGCCCCGCGACCAGATTCCGGGCCCATCCGAGAGAGGTTTGCTTATTTCTCCCTTCTGATCCGAAGCCTTCTGGGGAGTTCAAATCGATGAGTCTTAAAAAACTGAATGAAATATGTGGCGTCTTTCTCTCCTTTATGCCAAAGCCCACGCAACCCCCGAGAGCTCTGCTACCACGTCCTCCGATAGGTTCCCGTTCACAGGTTATCCGGAAAGGTTACCGTTCCTTCATCAAGGAACGATTCCTACCACCGCAACCGAAAAAAAAGAAATTACTTCGAGAACTTGCAACCTCGCGAACCTTAACTTCACAATTTTTCAAGCGTCCAAAAAGGAGCGTTTTGCTGCTCAGAACGAAATATTCATGTGCACCACAATGAATCGAAAAGCTCTTGTTGACTAGCTCGAAACATGATTTTTCTTTTTCTGTTCTCACCGGAATATCCACATGGAAAATCTGCCGATTCGTGCAATTTCCTCCTCACGCCTAATTCCATGACATGAACCATCCGAGCGTTTCTTTCCAGACAAATGCTCCTCTTGATTCCGTTATTTCGAGTATGGACACGACAACCTATTAACGCTCTACGTATAGCAATGACTCGATATCGTCAACCATCTTTCATGTGGTCTATTTGGGGACATTTAAACACAAGCAAATTCGGAAAAAATCTAATCCGAACAAATTGAAAGGTTAAGAGCTTTCAGCTAACCTAACCTAAATATTCCGTAACTAATAAAAGCTGATAATCGAATATAAACAAAATCTGTAGTTGGTTTCATTAAATGACATAATTCATATTTTTAATGTTTTTCACAATGAACGTTCTGTCTTTAAACAAAAATATCAAAATCTCATCTTAGACGTCAGATCAAAAACGATAATAAAATATATAAATTTTAATTTCGAATGTTTTTTTATTCTTTTTCTTATAAAAATTGTAATATATATCATATAATTATAATAAATTTGAAAAAGAAAAATATGAAAAATTTAACGAAACTATATCGTAATCTCGTGCACATTTCAAGAATAGAATTTTTAATCAAGATTTAAGACACCCATAAGCATTCTCCTTCATTACTTTATTAAAAATTGCAGTTTTTTTTTTCTGCAGAAGTTTTTTCATATCGCAATAATTTGAAAGTCGCCGGAGCGGATAACTCATTAGAGAAGAAAAAATTAGAAGAAAACCATTCCCGACTAAAGATCATATCAAAGCGAGTTGAACGGCATAAAATCGTATTAAACGCGTGGTTTGTCAACCAGCTCACGAGATAGAACTGGAGGAAAAAAAAATAATGGAGAAGACACGTTACTTCATGTATTACAAAGTTAAAAATCCAGAAACAATAAAAAAGACTGGAGACCCTTCCCGACACTAAATCGTTCCCATAATTCCTGTTGTTCAGCTATAAATTCCATTCCACCTTTCTAATACGAAAATAACTTTTTTCCTCTACTTTTTCCCAACTTTTCGCATATTGTTGTCTCATTCAGACTTTGGAAAAACCGTGTGGAACTAATATCTGTTTCCTATTGTCTCTCGCCGCCTCCGGTACTATACCAAATCGTGAAGTTAAATTTACGATAACTATTAATTCATTGAATAGATCCGCTTAAGCCATGGTTGCACGATTCTCGTAATAGCGAGAAAATACCAAAAATAAAAAATTACTTTTACCTTACAAATAACATTCATACGATGAGCCATTTTTTTCTTTTTTTTCTGTATATTAAACCAAAAATCAATTTCTTTTACGTGAAAATAAATATTACCGTATATTTATCGTATTTAAAGACATAAAGATGCATGAAAGACAGACTGGAAATTTTAAAAAAATTCTTATATTTTGATTCAGATTTTCATATCCAAAATATTTTTTATATATATTATGTGATGCAAATTGCTAACAACAATGTCAGCATCTTTAAACTTCAAATCATAATTTTTAAATATGTATTCTTAACATAAACATTAGCATCATAGATATTTGAGTTTGGAGATATTCCAGTTTTTTTCCCGCCATGAGATGCGTAAATGCTAAAATTTTTATCCATCAGCCCAGAATCAAAATTAGGGAAATACCAAAAGTCCTCTCCAGCAATGAAGTCTCACTGGTGATAATTCTAATTAAAGGAAATAAAATTACTAACAGCAAGTTACATCTTAGTTAAAGGCAACAGGAAAAACTAAAAAAAAAAGTATTCCTTTTTACCAAATTATATAAAACAAAGTAAAAAATAAATACCTGTATTTGCGTGTGCCTGTACAAATGGATATGAAATGTACAAGGTTAAATAGTTTCGATTCTTACACAATAATTGTATGGTGTCCAACTTAACAAAAAATTTCTATTACAACTTTTTTCCATGAAATCTTAAATACTTATAAAAAAATTTTAAAAAATATTAATCTGTTGCATCTCATTTTAAAAGAGGGAAATAAAAATATAGCAGAAAGTTTTTTCCAACTCCCAAACTTAAAACTGCGATTAAAGAAGAAAGTGAAACTGATCTTGCGGTCATACCATTGCTTATATCAAAATTAAGGTTACACTTGATATCCCTTTATCAGGCTAGGCCAAATCCTCCTCTACTAGAGCCAGAGGCTTCTTTGTAACGATGAATTTGAAACCTCTCGAATCATTCATTGATTCGAACCTGACTCGGCTACCCGAGTTGCATAAACATTGAAAGAAATTTTCATCCTGTACAAGAAATAACAAAAATTATGTAATTAAACTGATTTGCGAGAACCACATTACTCTAAGACTTAAGATCTGTTGGTCTAATATTGCACGAGTTTGTAGGCGGAAAAAATTATTTTCGTTTTTTTTTCAAAATATTTTGATACCGTGCTTACCTTTTAGTGAAAAATATAGAAATGTGAAAAGGAGATTTTTCCATAACTTCTCCCAAAGTATTTTTACAATAAAATTCCGCGGATGTTACACAGAAAATTCAAACATACGGGAAAAGTGGAGAAAAAGTTTTGAAACAACAATGTATTAAAAACGTAATATAATAATATAAATTTTAATCTCTTTCTGCTGAAAAAAATTTTTTGAGTAATTTAATTTGTTTTAAAATGAAGAAGTATTACGTACATAAAAAAAAAGTGCGGTTATCCAAAAAGATTCGAACAAAAAATGGAAAAAAGAGGAATCAATTGAAAATTCAAAATACAAACCATGCATCGATTAAAAATTCCTTTAAATAAATTCCTGCGTTTATAAAAATAAATGCAAGGGATTAAAAAATAAAATAAAAAATAAAAACCCTACACAAGGGAATGATACATCAAAAGCCTCGGTTAATAATGATAAAATTTACGTAATAACTTCAATGGATCCTCTTTTTTATGTATTTCAAAACTTGATAGATGAATATGCATAATTTTTCTGTTTGCAAAGAAAAAATCAATAGCGCTGATGGTATTTATTTGCTTTAGAAGATAATTTAACAAAATTTAAATTGGTATTTAATGCAATGTTTCATTCACCAAGACTAACTTCACTAATTAGAGACTTCTAAATATCAAGTTGCTGTAAACCGAAATAGAAATTATTTATACATTATCATGGTATTGCGCGTATACTGTACTTTAAGTTAAGGAGTTTGAGAAAAAGAAAAAAATTCATAACTGTATAAAAGGCTAAACACAATATTCAATGAATTGATGAAAAATTTTCCGTGCATAAATTACGAAAATTTTTTGAGCTTTTCAAATAAAGAAATAAGGGATTTATTTCCCCGGATCGGCATCAAAGCAAATTGAAATATCATATAGTAAATTTCAAACAATGGAAAATTAATTGACTTTAAAAGAAGAAAATCCGTAGCCATTCTACAAGAAAGAACATAAAGGATTGAGAAAACGATATCTTTGAGGTCCGCTCATTCATTATATCATATTAAAAAGTTTTACAAATTTATAACTTGCTCCCATGCAAGTGGCTTTTTATAAAAAAAAAAAAAAACAATCCGGAAAAGATTCTGTTGATATTTCACTTTTGCCTTCCCTCTCACGACAGCAGCTCTCGGCCCTCACTGAGTTTCCACATTCCCCTACGCTCATCGCTCTTTGTTTTTTTCGGATTATTTCTCCGAGTAAAAATATGGTGCAAATCGCTGTTCCAACGTCACCCAAGCCGTATCATCAGCACATTTCGAACACCTTTCAGCGCAGACCGGTTGGCGATAAGTAAGAGATGAAACAGGTACGTCCAAGGTTCATACGATTTGGTGTCAGATTCATCGCCTTTGCACAGGAACGATGATTCTAATGACGAGTTTCCCGAGAATTGTAACCTAATTTTTTAAACGAAATTTTGACCCGAGAGAGAAAACCTTCTGAAATGCCAAATTCGGAAAAGACAGCCGCGATGTTATTCAAAAATAAATGATCTCATTATATTCAATTTCCTGAAGTAACTAGTCCAATTATGAAATGTTATTTGTCGCACTGAATTTTGCAAACTAACAGGCGGCAATAAGTGTGCATAATAACAATAATACTGGCTTGTTTCAACAATAGGATGTAAAAATGTTTAACTATTTGCCTAACCTAACCTGAAAAGTCTTTTCATCGTCGTTGCTTAAACACCACTGATGTCAACTTTTTTCGAGTTAAGAAGAATCTTTTGTTTTACTTGAGCTAATGCCGTTAAACTTCACCTTGTTGCTCAAGTGTCAATTACGAAAAATGCATTCTCTCATAATTAAGAGCTCCCAAAAGAAACTTCTAATGAATCAAAAAAAATACGAAGAGAATCTTAGAATAAATTGCTTAGTCTTGAAAAGTGGAAAAAATTATTACAAAGTGTGATTTCGTTTATTCATAATGCATTAAAATATTTTAAACGCGTAATGTGTACACGTTTAAAGTTTCTTCCTTGTTTTAATAATGATTTTGGTCAGGATAATTCAAAATTTTTGAATATTATACAAACAACAACCTGATTTCGAATATCAGTTAATGATTTAATATTTACGAAATTTTTTTCAATTCGTAAATTATGAATGAACGGTTTGACTTGGTAAATGCTTCTTTTTAAAAAAATTTAAATCTTAATTGCATGATATATTTTTTTGTTTGACCTTTTCAGTATCAAAGTAAATAAAACCGAGGGTGAATTCAATCAAAATGCACTTGGATAAAATCAAAATTTTTAAATTTTTAATTGATCCACCGCATTTTTAATCAGAATTAAATAACTCTCATTTTAACCCAAAATAAAAAAAAAAAAAACCTTTTTAATAAAATTTTCCGGTCGACAATCTGAGAGAGGATCATTTTGCATTGCAGCATTCGAATTTTTCCAAAAATGAAAGATGTTTTTGCGTAAAAATTGAAAAAAGCATAAGTGTTTTCATAAAGCACGGCCCGTAACTGGTTTCAAAGTCGTAACCTTAATAAACATGCGTAGAATGTTCGTTTTTTTTTTTTTTTTTTTTTTAATGTTTTAACAAAATAAGTTAGCCGAAGTAAATGTTTGAGTGAGTTGGTCAAGAAAATTTGGGG
>JAOWBB010000002.1:3232331-3278554 GCA_028565995.1 Ricinus marginatus
CGCCCTTTTCCGGCCGCCCCCCCCCCCCCCCCCCCGGTTCGCTCTGTCCTTTTTCGATCCCCCGAACCGGGTCGAGAACCGAGGTTTTTCTAAAGCGCAAAAGCATTTTAAAGTGTCGCACTGCCGATAAGTTCCAGTGGGGATCCGGGGCGGGACACACGGGGAAGTAATCGACTGACTTTAGCGTCGGTTGACGCCGGGAAAAGCTGAAAAGGCCAAAAAGCAAGAGAGAATATCTGAGCTTGCAAGAGGAAGAGGAAAGTCACAGGGACTGGAATCTATTAAGAGGATTAACTTTCCAATGATGGTAACATTTTCACGACGGCAGCTCTTCCAAAGACCCGAAAACATATATCCTTTTTATGTAAAGACATTTGATAACGCGTTCGAGAAGTTCCATTGTGAGGGTCACAATCAATCTGAAAAAGAGAAATAAGGGAAAAAAATAGAAGGATTTTCCGAAAAATTTTTCCACTTTCTCCAACCCCCGGCTCGATGTATTTTCACGCGAAGCTCAAACTGAAAGTCGAAGCCCTCGACCCCCCCCCCGCTTTCTGTATACTATTTTTTACCCTATCGCACATTTATAAATTCATTAGTCATCCCCTATTTTTTACACTGACCTATTTTTTATTTCTTTCCCGCCTTTTTCATCCCCCTTTATCTGCTGACACTTTCTCCGACGCTTGCAGAGCAAGATGTAAACCGAATCTTTATTGGTCCAAGGGCGCTGAGCTTTAAACCGTAAGCTTTACGCGTCTTGTGCCCTGTTCGTGTTACAAACCACAGTTCCCAGCGAGCGAAGCTTTAATTCCACATGCGGAATTTTGTACGCGTCTCCGTCCACGATTATGGCGCGAGCCACCCAACCTTTCGGTTAAATCAAAACCGGTTAAATTTCAAATTGTCTCCCGGGCGAAGGTCCGTATCGGAGGAAAAAATTATGTCTGAAAAAATAATTTGCAAATTTATTTTGCATAAAAATTAAGTTATGCTTGCGAAACGTCGTTTGTCCCATCTCAGGACTGTAAGCAAAGTAAGCGTGCCGCATCGGAACGGGAAATATATCTGCACGTTAATCGTGTATCGTTCGTATTTACAATCGTGATAAAATTCCAAAATCTTGCGCAGCAGCAATAAAATCGGAAAGAATTACAATGTGGCACGGAAGATGAGGCAAGTTATCGCAGCAAAATCGGTCTCCTGCGCGTACGACGAATTAAAATTTTACAAAATTTCATAAATTTCAACCCTTTTATTGTCAAAAAATAATAATACACTTTTACACATCACAATGTATAATAATACGCCTATGTTCGAGATAAATGTGTAAGTGACCGACTCATCTTTAAGTTAAGTGAATGTTCCAAGATGAGATATTACCGATCCTGCTTCCTAAAAAATATCCACAGAGCACCGCGAAAATTCCACACGAGGAAAATGCCGATGCCATTCGATGTTCCGGGCATCAGGTGCGGAACACCAAAAAAGAACGCGTTGCCTACTAAACATCGGCGCACCCACATCAAACATGCGGAACCGGACATCGCTCTGCGGGTTTTTTTTGAGTTTCAGTTTTTGCGCGACCTGCCGCTAAAGCTGTCTGCGTCCGGGGACTGAAATTGTTCGACGAATGCGAAAATGCAAGTTCAGAATTTGAGGCGATGGGGAATCGGTGAATTTTTCTCGGATAACCATCCGCGGGGAAAGGACCAGGAGGATTTCCGTGACCGGGAACCGGTCTTGCATCGTAAGCGCGCAACCTTCTCCGCGTTCGGAAGCGAAACCTGAATCGGACAGGATCAGGTGAAAAGCGTAAGATTCGAGGAGTCGAAAGGCAGAAAGTGCGTCCTCTTCGAGATATTGACTCAGAATCCGTTCTAATGCGGATTCCTCCGCCTTTCTCAAAAGGCTTTTCCACTGCGCAGGCCTTGCCCAAACCCCACTCGATCCGATAGGCGCTTCTACCTCTCTACAACGTCAGAAAACTTTTAGAATTCTTTAAAACTTTTCTTTTCTTCCTTTTTTCTTTTTTTTTTTTTTTCCTCTTTTTTTTCCTTCTTTTCCTCCACTTCTTCTTCTTCTCTTCTGCTGATATGAAAAACTTTAAATTCACAACCATTTATCTCCCGTTTTTTTTTTTTTTTTTCAACCCGGACCCGAAAAGAAAACGATCGCAACATCAAACCCAGGATGCAGATACTTGCTTAATATTATTTTAAACTTTTTTTTTTTTATTATTTTAATTTTCATCCGAGCGTCCACGAAAATTCCAAGATCTGCAGATTGTTTTCCAAGTTGGGAAAGTGATTTTCGCTTTCGTTTTCCCTCGCAGGAAAAACCGCAGAAACCGAGTCCCCTTTCACCCAAAGGTCAAAGCTGACATGGAAACCCTTTTTAAAATTTCGCAAGTATCGGATGTAATTCATTCCGGTTGCAAGACCGAAAAATAAAGCCAGGTTCTCGGTTCCCTCGCCGGCGCGGGGAATATGAAAACCAAGGAGGCGGAAAAGGAATCGGAAGGAGTGGAAGCATCCTTGCAAGCCCGCGATCGCCGGCATTCCGATTATTGACCTTCTCGCAAGGAAAATTAATGGAGGCAAGAAAGGTTATCGAGAGAATCCAATCCGGGAAAACTTATTTCGAGCCGCGGGACGGAGACGAAAGAAGGTACGGAGGTAGCCGGCGAATACACGGAATTCCCCTCCGCAATAAAACATTCAGATTTATGGGAACAATCCGAAATGTAGGACACTTTCCCGTATTGATACACTCTTCCCCCATCGCACTTTTATTCAGTTGGTGCATTTTTGCTTGGGCCAAATTCCCACCTCCCCCCCCCCTCCCTCCTCGTCAACTTTTCGAAGTCGCTCTCACGTCCCGCAGAAAAATGCCCGAAGAACGGCCCACGGTTCGAATCTCCAAAAGCTCGGACGGAAGGTGGCATTTTCCTGCAGCCACCCGTGCTCCGAGGTGCGTTCGACGCGGTGGGAATCAACCTCGTGCACGTTCGTTTCATCCCGACGATACCCGTATCCGATTCGGCTTCCCTCGGTTTTAACCCCTCGGCATCCGTTTTCCCAACGTCAGGGGCCGCGCTCAAAACCCGATCGTCGAATCCCGGTCACATTCATCCGCATCCAATCGTCGCCATCTCCCTGTGTAAATGCACGCGGGCGAAGCCTCAGAATCCAATCGCAACCCCTGCGCAGCCTGTCGCTCGAGCTCCCCCGCAAATACGGCGCCGCGCGGAAAATCCTGAACTGGAAAAAATCGTTTTCGCAAAAACGTGGAAGCCCCCGCCAAAAATTCGCGAAATGTCAAAATAAGTGTCGCAAAACGCAATTCGAAAGTGCGAACCCGATCCGGTGCAGGTAAAAACTTTCTATGCGTCAATATCGCAGCAATTTTCAATTTGCAAACCGCGTTCCAAAGGATAACTCTTCGCATTTGGGGCTGCCTTCTAATTTTCAAAAACATTTCAACCACCGACCACCAGTCCGTGATTCTAATCACAAACTGTCAGTGTCATAACCCAACTGTGCTTTCTGGAAAGCTCAAAAAGCTCTTCCTTTTAAGACAAAAAATCGGGGCCAGTAAAAGTTTTGGTGCGTGCAATGTATTTGTTTACAGGCATTTCACGGAGATGTCAAACTTAACTTTGGAGAAGACTGATTTTTTTCTTCCTTCCCTTTTTGCCCTCCCAACACCCTTATTCCGCCCCTGCCCCCGCTATATCTCCTTTGAATGCACCCGCTTTCTGTCTTTCCGTATATATTTTTTTTTTTTTTCCTTCTTTAAGCCATTTCGATTTTCAATCAGCTAAAATGTTTCACCGATGCATTGTTGATATTTCGATTTTCAAAAGTGACACGGTCCGCGATATATTCGTCGCCTGAGTTTTCCTCTGTCCCACTCTGAATTTACGCCTATCGCACGATGTCAAAGCGGATAACGTCGGGCCGCGTAAAAAAAAAAAAAAATTATAAAAGGAGTTTATTAAAACCTTTATTCCCTTTCGGAACAATTTTACTTTTATTGCCGAGAGAACTCTTCGTGGTGTGCAAGTGCGATGAAAGAAATTTTGCGTATCCACAACATTCGTGGCTAATGAATTTGCGAACGGAGCGATATTCGCTGCACGGGATCAGGGGTTAGCACCGAACCGGCAGGAACTTCTCCCTTTCCCTCTCCCTTCCCTCCCCTCCCCTCCCCCCCCGGGGTCCTGGAAAATCCAAAACGAGCAAAAATCCGGAACCGGAATTTCCCAGCGTAGCTGTTTCAACGGCTCTGCGCGAGGCCGAAGATGGCCGTAAATAAAAAAATTTCAGCAATTTTTCTCCATAGCGGGCGGCGGTGACCCTCCTGGTCACTTCCAGACGCGGCCCAACAGGCATCCCGAATGAATTCGAAATAAATATGGAAAAAAAAAAAAAAAAAACCATTGTACGCCGTGGCTCGAACCGAGGGAGCGGCAATTCCTCGGGGCGAAACAATTTTTAATTTCGCCGCTTCCCCGTTGCACGGTCGCGCGTTCGATACTGCTAAGAAAATTAATATTTCATACGGCGACCTATCCGTGCGTTCGCTTTTGCTGCGGTCCACTCTAAACCGTTTCTCCTAGGTCTTGGGGGTGAAACCAAATTCAACCCCACGTCGTTCAACGGCTTTCCCGAAAATATTAATTATCGCCAATCGGGATTTTTTTTTTTATTACGTCCTTTGGAGTATTTTCAATATTTCACATATTGGCCCTATAGGCGGAAAGTGAAAAATTCATTTCTACCTCTGGATTTTAATATTATCCCAGAGTCATTTTTTTTTTTTTTGTTATATCTGTCGCCCCTAATATGAACTGTGAATTTATTATTTTTTACGTCCACCTTTTGTCATTTTCATAAATTTATAACATTAAACGGAAAAATTCTCTTTTTTTGATTCCGCAGTCTAATTCCTTGTGTTTTTAACGCGATAGCTCTCAACCTGACGGCATCGCCTCGAGATTCAGCGATGAACTGCAATGCGGCGAAAAAAAAAAAAAAAAGAAAAATTTCCACACCTTTCGTTAAATATTTGAAGTTAGGATTTTCAATCTTATCGTATCGAAAAACAAGAAAATTTTTCTTTTTTTTTTCGGGAAAGAAGCAAGGCAGATTTAATGTTTTCACTCTTATGGACGCGTCGCTAGTAAAAAGTTTTCCGGGAGCGCCGCACGTTCCGGAAGGCGTTCATAATACGATGCTTGTTCATCGTTTGAATTAATTCGGAACCCCCGTAAAAGCCTCCGAATCGACGACAGCAAAAACTCGACTCTCAACCATTCTCGTATGGAACCTCGACGTTGTTGTTCCTGCCTTCTTTTCCGCGGTTTCAAATCGAAAATGAGCATCAGTCCAAAGGTATGATACCCGGCGGTTATCGCAATATGAGAAAGGCAGAATATGGTTTGAACTCCAGACCTCTGCATCAGACAAGATGTTGTAAAATGTAAGCAATTCCGCGGTCTACCCTCGTCACAATTCGCGGGGCGGTAATTAAAATAAGAAATTCATATGTCGTAAGAAACCAGGTCTGTGTAAGACATGTTCCTCCGTTCGCACCACCCTTGCGTTTTCCACATTTTCACCATCGCTTTTTCCCCCCGTTATTAAGCTGAAGTGCATCTGCGGGGAAAATCCGGTGAAAAGAAGGTTTCAGCTGCGAATCCGAATTCAAATTTTGCGCGTTGTGAAACGCGGACGCCGGAATTTATTTGTGACCATTTCCATCTTCTTTTCGCATTATCCTCCCGGGCGGTTTACCCCCTCCGGGTGGCGACCGCGACGCAAGGATAAGCGTAAAAACTAATCGAAAAAACGATGTCGCTGATCCGGTGACCGTCCCGCGAGAATCCGATTTGTCGATCTAAATTTGCATTTAAGGGCGTAAAGTGAAAAGAAACATTAACGGCCCTCGAAGAGCGTGAAACGTTAATTTTCGAAACGTTTCAAAAGATTTTCGTGCGCTAATGTAATTTCGGATACCTAAACAGATGTCGAATCGATCGAATACCTTTCCGGCGTCCATTAATCCTGCGGCATAACTTGCAGCTTCGACCATGCCAAGAAGTTTTCATTGCTCCGAATATGAAATACTTTCGTGCCACATGGAGGTGGGGAAATAAGCTAAAAATGCGCTACGTTGATAGCTCAGCGTCTTCAGGTGAGCCTCGGTAGCGGTTTTTTTTTTTTTTCTTTAAATTTTCCATCCATCAGGTATACGTGACCGGGACTTGAACAATATTTTATTATTCGAAAGCCTGGTTCAAAAACTTTGATCCGCCGCAGCAGGGATACTTGGTACAAAAAGCCCACGTTTCGGTTGGTTGATGAATTGTGCGTATGTCCCTTGACTGTTGATAACCCTCGAGGATGATATTTCTTATTAGATACATGATCGACTCCCAGACCTCATTATTATATGGAAATCAGTTGAATGAATTGCTGTCCCCTCAACCTATCATCATTAGTTGGATACTTTTACCCCGTTCTTTGCCGAACTCAAACCGTTCACGATATGTTTCGGACGAAAATATCTAATTTAATGAATAAGAGCCCATATTTCGAATATTTCTAGGCCGGATGCAATTCTTTTAATTTTATGATTTGATTTTGACGAATCATTTACATAACTTACATTCGAGATGCCAATTGTAGCATGAAATTACTCGATCCAAAGGAATGGTCTTTATATCTTACGGATTGAGTTTAATTTATCCTATTTTTATTAAAATCGCGTAATTTTTATCGAAATTTTCCAGCAGGAGTATCGATTTAGAAAGATTTTTGCGTTCAGCTTCACCATCTCCCATCCGAATGGTTCGCGGGCCAACGGAAGGGATTCGAAAACGTCTTCGGTGAGCCAACCTCTCACCGTTATGCAGACAGGGGACAAAAACTAAATCCAAAATAGAAAAAATTGACGGGGTATCAGCATTTTTTTAACGGAGCATAAATAGGAATCAATATTTCAGATTAGGAGTGACATTTTATGGTGTCAGGGTTGGAAATCTTCTGCCAGGAGCCGGAGCTTGGTGCCAGATAGACCGTTTACGTATCGGGATCCATCTCCTCTTTCCGATTTTTGTTCTTTCCAGTCATTTTTATTCAATCTTCGATCGCATTGAAATTTGGGGAACTCTCCCGGCAGATGAGCCAATTTGAGCCTCCAACGAAAAAGATCATTCGTCCCATTTTCATTTCTCTCCTCAACGTACAGCACCATAAACAGTCTTTCATGAAGAGTATTAAAATGACAAGGAAGGGAGAATTTCAAAATTAAAACAAAGAATTCCGGAACAGAGATTTCGCAGGGATTCTTTTGATGAAAAGCTTTTCCTCTTTTGTTCTTCCGCTGACGTCGGACTCAGTTGTGCAATCTTTTTCTCCTTCTTGAATAATTTCATTCGGACACCTCCAAAGAGCGCATAAAAAGGGACTAATGAACTTTGATTTTGGATTAGCGAGAGCTGTTTTCGCCGCGGCAGGAGAAAAGTATTCGTTTTTATAAAAAAGGAAGACAATGGAAGGGAACGGAGGAGGATCCGGAGGAGTACGGCTTTTGAAAAGTTGGAAAATTTGGACAATCGCAGTATTATCTAACTGCAGTGTAATTTTGGGGAGGCTCGCTGAATGCCACCGTCGGCAGCGTGCACTGCTGCGAGAAGACTCGAGCACGAAACAAAGTTGTTGAGATTTTGAGGATCGCCCGCTCATCCGCGACTCCTTACAAACTGACAGAAGAAATTTTCCCAGTGAACGCACGATTAAGAGCAAGAGTCTAAAATATCTCCGCAAATTTAATGGGATTTTACCCGGGTTAATCGGTACTCGATTCTGCAATTATTTTTTAATATAATGTAAATTTTTAACCGAAAGATGATCCGCTATTTGGCAATAAAAACTCATTTCAGATTATTAATTGAAAAGGAGATAAAAGGATCTACCCTTTTTCATCTCCCATTTATTTTCTCCTGGGTCCTCAAATCTCCTCTCCCGACCCCCAGACCGCGATCTCTGGGACCTTCTACAATCGAACTTTTTCCATGATCGCTTTTTAAACGCCAGTTAAGTTTCGGAAAAGGAAAATTCCCACTCGCTTTCCCGGAGTTTACCTTCCACGGCGATCTAATGACATGCACCGACCCAGATTATCCGAATTGTGTAATACATCTCAATATCAAGCCTCCCTCCTTGAAAAGCGGGTAATGTTCCAGCAATTTCCATATTCAGGTTGTGAAGATGCGAGCGACGAGATTTCGAATGTAAAAAAAGTAGTGGAAAGGTAAATATTCAGAGTTTGATTGATTCCGATTACCCGATTTTGACAGAAAAAGGAAAATTTAAGGTTTGAACCGGTGTCGGAGAGGAATTTAAGACGTGGACCAAATCGCGTTTAGCAATGCTGAAAATTACCTAACGCGAACTACCTTTTCCAGAGCCGGTCATTTCGGGTTGTCTGAATGAGGGAAGGCGAACGACAGAGCGGACGGTAATGGATTTTCATTCGGGTGCAGGAAACTTTCAGTGACAAGGCGGAAAGAGATAAAGCATGTCCATGTAAAGTCCGGGATGAAGGGAAGGAAGGGTTATATGTAAACCAAAACTCCAAGAAAATTTTATTCCGTGGCAGCGAGGAGGGAGGTCAAATTTGAATTTTGAGGAACCGGTTTTATAAAACAGGTTCGGTCGAATTCTTTCGGAAGGGAAAAATGTCACGGTTTGGAGGCAGCCCGCGAAGTTAAAACGGAAGGAAACCTGCGACCGAACAAATTCCTGATCCTTTTTCCCCGTTTCCCGATTTGTATACGTCTGCGACGCCGAACTGACTAACTGGAAAAATGGAAACCTTCTTTACCTGCTGCCGGAGAAAATCCTCACAGATTCGCGTTGATGCTCTCTGCGTGAGCCCCGAGAACGGTTTTCATCCCGAAGGGTTCAATCCCAGGTACAACTTCCGGGACTTCCTAAATGAAGGCTTCCAACCTTTGACTTATAAACGAAAGCATCACAGATCGCATCCGAAAAAATAACGTTATACGTGCATGATTTCCAGTGGAAATTTCCAAAACTGGAAATTTTTAAACTTGGAGTAGGTATCGGTTATTTTGAACTTAACAGCGGTCAAAATTAAATGACTTTTAGCTAGACAACGCACCAATGTAATCATATCCTAATAATTCACTTATCTGAATAAATTATTTTCAAAAATTTAAGAGTTTTTTTTATATTTTAACGCTAAAATGAAAATTTTCATACATGCCAAAAATTAAAAAAACCGCCATTGGATATATATATATATATATATTAACAAATTATGAAAAAGTAAAATATCAGATTTGCAATATTCGTGAAATGAAATTACGCTTGGTATGTTTAGTTTTATTTTTGCCGGTAAACAATTAAATTTGATTTAATTCTAAAATCTTTTTTAAGAATGAAAATTTATCCAGATTTTAGTATGTGACTATCTTCGTTTTTACCACGGTAAACTTATAAAATTTTTATATTTCTCGTTCCAATTCGTTTTTACAAGTTTTGTATCCATAATGTAGAAGATGTTTAAATATAATGATCTTCATCTTCACATAAGGGTAGAATAAATATCATTCCTTAAAATTCAATATTAATTAAGAAATGATATTAGAAATGTTTACAAGAATATATATATATATTTATCTATATAATACGGATTTATATTGTGTGGCAGACAATCTATGAAGGTAATTCGATTCTCTTTCCCGACGCTTAAATGATAGTTTTATAATTAGTTTAAAAAATTTAGATGTCGATCTTCGTCATAGCGA
Source organism: Ricinus marginatus (assembly GCA_028565995.1). NCBI lineage: Eukaryota > Metazoa > Arthropoda > Insecta > Psocodea > Ricinidae > Ricinus > Ricinus marginatus. Next base: position 3,242,176 of record JAOWBB010000002.1, read on the forward strand.
TTTTTGCATCCGTTGCCGAAGAAATACTGCTCAAGAAGGAAAAATATTAAAAAACCTGCATAGCATGAAGTTGCATTGCTAACCGCAAAAAAAAAAAAAAATGAGAATACAAGTATGTATTTATTTTTGTTCCCTTTTTGAGGCATCTGCTATTAAATCTTAATACTTAAAACTGTCTGCTTGCATTGATGGTTTTATTTCCAACATAATCAAAGGAAGAATAGGATGTAATTAGCGCAAAGTTGGATAAAAGCACAAAACGAACTAATGAACTAACTTTCTTAACTTTTTTTTTTTTTTTTTTTTTTAAACGAACGGAAAGAAAGAGTTAAGAAGTGGGAGGCACGCATAACATAAAGCCCAGGCACTTTTTTGTTTCAGGCCTTTTTTTTAAGTCATAATCATTTTTTTTTTTTTTTTACCTTTTCTTAACTTCTCAATGTTTTTATTTCCATTGTTAATGGTTCTCCTTCCCGTGTTCCAATATTTCCAACGTCTGCCGTCAGAAAGGCGGACGTAAATTTCGTCAGCAGTTGTATTCCCACTCGAATAACAAGCGCGGATTTTCTGCGGCTGAGAAAGGGAAATCGTCAATTAGCTCCGAAAAGAAAGTGAAGGTACGGAAAAATGAAATTTCGTCCATGTTTCTTTCGTCGGACCTCGCCGCAGCCCCAAATCGGAGCATTCCTTTGCGCGGAGGCTTACCGTGACAGAAGAGATTCAAGCGCGTCCCAGCGAATGAAAGCCGCCCTCGAAACTCGAGGCGACCAATCCTAATGCCGAGCGTCATCAAATTCGATAGGTCAGCGCTCGGAAAATACATTGAAAAACAGGTAATTACCGGCGGGAATTGTTCCTCTCCAATGTGTCAGGGTAACAACTGAAGAATGGCTGACGTTCGGTAAGTAATTCATCTCCTTCAGCGGCAACAATTCATTTTCCATAATCCATTAAGATTTATCACTAAAACTTACCCTCTAGGAAATCCATCCGATGTATCTTGACCGAACCGGGGAAAAGCACTTACCTAAAATAAAAAAAATTTTAATAATTAATCAAAGCCTTAACGGTTATCGACGAGAACGAGGTAGCAAAGTAAAAGGCCGCACTTAATCATTCAAATTGCCGGGCTAAATATCGCAGCGGACGACAAATGCGATTTTCCAGGTCTGAGGGATGCAAATAATCGGCACGGCGGAAAGAATTTTTCCTTCTTTTCCTTTTTTTGTTTTTTTTTTTTTTTCTTTCCTTCCTTTTTCCGGAATTAAAATTAAATTTGGAGAGGAGGATTTTTGGCGGGATCTAAGGCAAAATCCCGCTTTTAAAGAGAGTGGACAAAGCCATTAAGATGGCGTCCCATTCTTCAGCAAAGTTTCTAATTGCTGACCCGGGCTGTCCTTGCCCTCGGAAAAACCACATATTACCAAGAATCGGCCATTTATTCACGCGCCTCCGACATTCTTGAAAAGTTTCAAGTGGCAAAACCAAATTAAATTGACTAAAAAATATTTAAATCTTTTCCCGGAGGAGGATAAAGTTTAAACTCCCGGAGGATCCGCCTGCAGATCCGCAGGTCTGACCGCGATCCTTTTCCGAAATGGGCGCCTTGTGCCGTCGCACCCGGGCACCGAAAGCATGCGAAACCTGCACCGCTTTGTGCGCGAACGAAAATCTCGAATTTCACGTTGTTTTCCCCAGAGCGATGACGAAAATAAAAAGATTTGAGACAAAAAGGAAAAAAAAAAAAAAAAAACCTTTGTCATTCTTTTACGTTTCCTTTTTCCTATACTTTTTTTGGAATTGCACTATAAAAGAATCGTAAAGACTCTGCCAAAGCAATAACATATTTTTTATTCTGGTAAATATCTTTCCTATTGAAGGATCTTTTTTTTTTTTTTTTCTCGAGACGTGAAGCAACTTTTTCCGAAATTCGCTCCTTTACATCGATTTATTCCTTTGGAATTCGACGAGCGACAGAAGCAGCCCGAGAAAAATCACTCTGCAGGTAGAAATATAAAATTTCGCCGGTTCGAGGAGCCGAATTCCGTTCCGTCGGGATCGGGGAAAAATTTTCTCAAGAAAAACAGCGAATGAAGCGACAGGAAGAAAGTAAAGCATTGAAATGCGATCCACTTAGGGGAATCAAATAGCAAAAAGGTATTTATTAAATTGGGTTATAACGATAATAACAACGTTCGGTCTTTAGTAGGAAACGCATTTATTTTATAACAGATTATGAATGTCGTTAAATGTTATATCGAAATAAAAATGATAAATTTCGACTGTTGCGCAAAAGCAGAATTTGAAATTTTTCCAGTCTTTTTCTCTCCTCGTACAGAAAATCCTAAGCAACATTCTAAGATCATTCGGAGGTGTTGCACTGCGTTCTTTTTATGCGTTCAGTTATGTTTCCTTCGGTATCCAACTTTCTCTGCAAACGCAGAATGGTATCGTAATTTAAATTAGTGGTGGTAATTTTCAACTTATTTTCGCCTCATATCGTAAAAGTATATATATGTGACTGGGGTGTCTACAGATTAATCCCGTTAGCTGCTTGCAAAAAATTGTAAGATAAAATTTTCTTTTTTTTTTTTTTTTCACAACACAGACATTAATAAATAAATACCAAGATGAAAAGAATAAATAAAAAAAGTTGAAAAAAATTATTTTTCAACCCAATAATAATATAATTGTGAATAATGAATGTTTTTTACTTTGATAAATTCACACACAGGGAAGACGATAATACAATTATGACTCCATCTGAGAGGAAAAGCGTTAGAAGAAGCTGAAACGCGAATGATAACAAACAACTAAAACCATCATCTAGTGCAGACTCCGGGAAAGAGGGCAAGCAATCTACTGCCTCCCAATGGACAGTCTCCATGTTCAAGAAACCAAAATTAGAGCCTTCCAGATACCTTTCCTACGTCTTATAATGATATTATAAGACAAACACAACTAATGGTCGACATCTTTCATAACTTTCCTGTTTCTTCGGGTGATGGAGGGTTCCAAGGACGGGATCCAATATGGGAAACTCGGGAGAAACTGAAAATTCAAGAGTGAATGCCCCTATTATGTTATATGAAAATACTTCAGGCTTTCTAAGTTGATTGCAAACAGTGAAACCTTTCCATATAGTAAGATGAAAGGTTTTGTAATAAATAAACAGGTAAATTGATTTGGAATGGCTTTCTGCAACCTTTCCGGCAGGTACGATGACCTTTTATTAATTTCATTTTTTTACATTTCATATAATTACATTGCGTGAGAGTTAAATAGCACTAAATATGATCTCTGCAGCAACTCCGATTATGGCCTACTGCAAAATCAATTAAGTAACTTTTATTATATTAAGCATTGCTTAGCACTTGCCATAAATGAGTTGGAATTTTTTTTTTCACATTCCCTATTTGTGTAAATTTAAAAATTTTTAAATTAACATCAATATAGATGGGTGATATTTGATATGTTAATATATAATATTAAAATTATAAGAAATTTTCATGTAAACTTAATAAGAATATCATATTATTCATTTCCCCGTTGTGCGGCTTTGGCTCAGCCAAAAAATGTCTGGAAGGCGGGTCACAATGAAATCTAATTTGTTTTTCATGTTAATAATCGATTGAAATGCAATATTATGAAATATCTCGAATTGCAGGTATTCTTCACAAACGGGTTGGATTAGCTGAAATTAATAATGTAGAACGTGAAATTATCTGAAATACGCGTATGATTTTTTGGCCAATTTACGCACAAATCGCTTCCAGGCAAGGATTTTTCTCGTTTTAGCTCCGGTCCTGAAGCATAATTTTTATCTGCTCCTCAAGCAGTTGCTCCTTCTTCGGAAGACATGAACGCGCGTGTAATTTAGGAAATACGATTTCCATTGTGCGCTGCAAAACTGCCGTTATAAAAATTAATAACAAACAGGAAAATGGTTATAAAAATAATGAAAGAGGTGTAATTTACAATTTTTTATTTGAGAAGAAAATGAGGAAGGGTTGGTTATTAGGTGAAAGAATACAGGCTAGAAGGGGATGAAACAAAAGGAAATGTGGCTCTTGAGACTATATAATCTTGTACTACCAAGATCGTCCTTGTTACTGGTCGAGTTATTTGTTTTCTTCACAGGAAAAAAAGAAGCTGCGGGGAAATCAGGCAAAAATATTTTAAAATTGCTTCGCGAAGGAAAAACTTTTTTCAATATTTAATCGCGTATACCTGAAGAGAATTGATTTAAAAAACAAAAAAAAAGAGGAAGGATATCCGGAAAACCGCATTCTTAAGATTTTCCAAGCCTATTTTTGTCTGCGAAACAGGGGGAAAGCTCAGCAATCGATGCGACCGAGAAAAATCCCTAATTAAGGGAGCCATGAACGCCGGCAAATATTCCGTGAGCAGTTTATTCGAGAACAAGATAATATTAACAAATGGATGCCTCGCAAAGACTTCATGTGAAAATGAGATGAATTATTACAGGAGTCTAAATGTGTAATACGTAAAAAGCGGGGGTAAGGTCTTTTCCTGCATTATCTTACGCCCCGAGGATAGATACTCTGTATCGGAGCCTGTAATTAGCTCCACAGATTAAAAGATAATAAACCGAACCGAAATAAATCTTCTTCTCCTGATGTTCCCCTTATCTTTTTTTCCATTATAAAACAGCTCCTGTCGTTGGAACTGTGACGCCAAGCAGTTCCACCTTTTCCGGACTCCGGGCGATAAAGGAAAAATTCCCGGCCGGCCGAGGTGGAAACGAAAATTGTCGGCGATCGAGCCGAGTCACTTGACCGGAGGAAACTTTCGGGAAAAGTTAAAAAGGGTTAGCGAAGATCCATCCATTTCGACGGAAAATTTAATGAGCTTCAACGTAAAGCGAATCGGCAGGCAAATAAAACATCAAAAGAAAAACGCAAAATATAATTGTCTGCCACCGGCGCCCGGTTTTGAGTCGACCGCCCCGGAAAAATGCCTGCACGAAAGCAAAAAAAAAAAAAAAAAAAAGGGACATTCAAATTCTGATTATTGGCATTATAAGATAAAGTTAGTTAAGCAAATGGCAACTGGTTTATGGATATAATAAAGATAGTAAGTAAATGTGCATCATCGATTTTAATTATGATTTTATGCGGGGAAAAAACCATCCCTCGACCAATAATTTTCTTAGGGATTAATTAATCGATTTTTTACTTTCAGCGAAGAAATGATCTTTTTCTGCTTTTGCGTTCAGACCGTAAATGATGGGAATTTGAAGGATGGTTAATGCGTTTGCCCGGAGTTCCTCATCTCCGGGGAATATACCGTGCACGCAGTCAGCGTTAAGTAATGGCTGTTGGCTGCACCGCTGCCAATCCGACGGGCGCGCCGAAGGAGAAAAACCAAATTTTCAATCAGTTTCATTGTTATATATATATATATATATATACATACATACGTATTTTTTTTTTCGGCTCGTTTTTGGGGGACGAGCAAAAATAAGAAATGGAAAACTTTAAAGGAAATCGTAAAGTGACGGAAATTGTTAAGTTTCGGCCCCCGATAAACAAACGCAGAAGACGCGACGCCTTATTATTTTTCCTTTTGTCATTTTTGCTTTAATCACCCAAAAGGGAGCAGCAAAGGAAGTTAAGGAATCGTTCCTAAATGTTCGGATCCCTCACGATTTCGCTCAATTTTCTCTCTGTTTCTCCTTATTTCATTCTTTTTTTTTAAAAAAAAAAAAAAAATTTGACAAGAGAAATAAAGCGATTACCACTTCATCTTTTTGATTTTACTCTCCCCGGTTCTTCCCAATCTTTTCCTTTTTTTTTCAAGCAAATTAATCTCGGTTATTCTACCATTTTTTAAAACAATGGCAAATGAATATTTTCTTTCCCCGATTCAGACAATATCATTTTGAAAAATTATCTTGCTTTCCCGGTACGCGAATTATGCCGGGATCAGGATAAAAAAAAAAAAAAAAATTATATTCCTGTTGATAATTCAATAGTTTAACGAAAACGCTTTACTTTCAGTGAAGAATTCCTTTAAGGTTGAGTTTCCTCATAGAGAGATTCTGTTAAATGTAATAGAATTCTTCATTTTGAAGCTCAGCTATCGTAAACACAAATGAATGAAAAATTCAATTAATTGTTGGAACATTAAAATCCCCTTCAGCTGAAGTAATATTTATATAATCTGCATTTTTATGATACTACGGTTGGATTAGTAAAAATATCGCAGTCGCAGTAAATTTCATAAATATTTACAACATTTGTTATGTCGATCAACATTGTAAATATATCTGCGCAATTGACCGTGATAGAAACAACCCAATCCGATAAATTATTGACCGAAAAATTAATTAATTGAAATTGATATTAACAAATGACAACATAAATTGTGATATATATATATACAATGACGAAAATGCTATTTCGATGCCATTTACCAAACCGCTAATTATGAAAACTAAAATTTTTGCCTGTAAACAGTGTATCTGCAAGTGATAATGATTGCGTTTCAAAAAACATATTAATAATATCTTACTTATGAATTGCTTTCATGAAGTGGAAATTTTAATTAATCAGAATTATAAAATTGTAAAAAAGAAATAACGAGTTTCATACAATTTTAAGTTTCCCAGTTTCAATAAAGCGAACTTAAAATTACGATTTAAAAAGATTACATTCATATTAGATTAAAAGTACCGATCGGTAATATTTATATGTAGCAGTTTTAAAAGTATGAAAAGCTTTGACTTTGTAGATGTATATTTTCACTTCCTACCGAAAACCAAAATATCGAAAAATTGCTTTTCCACGGACATCTTCATGCTCATTAAAAACTTTTAAATACTCGTTATAAAGTATGGATAACATTTTTAATAAGTTCTAATCTTCATTGATGAATTCTCGACAACCAGGACTCACTTGGTTTATTATCGTTTCTTTTTTAAGTATTCGTAATGATGGTCTCAATTTTTCTTTTTTCATCGTTTTCAAAGGAAAATATAATAATAATGATTCTTTGGAAAAAAAAAAGTGAGTTATGATTTTATTGCATTTCCCTATATTTTCTCGAAGCCGGGATCAAGAACATATACTCAAATAAATCATTGTGGTAATTTTGAAAAACTGAGAAATAAATCAAATTGTACGTGTATAAATATAAAAATCTCAGGCCAAAAGTTAATTTTTTTTTTTTAATTTACGCGTATAGAAAAACACCTTCCGGAAGCAGGCGACTAATCAATATTAAATGAAAGATTTTATTTTTTTTATTTTTAAGAAAAGGGAAATAATTTCGGCATCCCATAGCTTAATAACGTGTTTATTATTTTAGCCTCTCATCGATCTCTGCCATCTTGATGAATCCGAAATATTAACATACCTTATTTTTTTTTAAACAGAAAACATCAAGAGCAAAGTGAAGTCGAAAAAAAAAAGAACAGTGATGATGATATCAAAAAGGAGACAATTTGAAAATCTCTTTAAATCTTTTACGAAAAAAATAAATAAGTTTATAAATAAATAACATAAAAGGGGAATATTTAATTTTTTTTTAAGTTGGTCATTATAAGTTCATCTCCCGCCCCATAGACGCTTATTTCGTCCTCGTTAAACACACTTCACAAAATATGATTTCACTAACAACTTGTGAAAATTCAGTTCATTAAAGTACAATGTTTCCGCGGAATTTATATTCCGTAACAAGCAAAATAATTCTATTTAGATAATATCAATGAAGGATGATAATCGTAATTTGACTGGCTTGCAAATTTAACTGCATTTCCATTAGATCAGAAATTATTTTTTTTCCGTATAAGAAAGATTTTCCGAATTATCCTTTAAACCGAAAAATTCGGATAAAAAAAAAATCCGCCAAAGTTAAAATGGTTAAAATGACGATAAAACCAAGATGGCATCCGTGAATTCTAATCCTCCTTTTTCATTTTAATTAATCGGCATCAAATTCTAATATCAATTTGGTGGGAATTAAATAATTCATTTAGAGTGATATTCGTGGCCCTTATGATGTTGCTAAATTCATTCATTAATATTCGGTTTTTTCACTCCGAGAAGAATTTTTAAAGGAAACTTTAAACTCCTCGCTTGAATCTGCGCATAAAAAGAGGCAACCAACATTTTCAAGTATAAACCGAAGCAAATGAAGAGTTTAAAAATTAACCAAGTTTCGATTCGTTAATTTTACCCTTAACGTAATTTCTTTTGGAGATAAGTATTAAAAATCGACACAAACTTCGAACCCTTAACTGTAATATCGAAAACGAGCGTCAAAACTCCTTTATGTTTTGGACAAGTGAAATGGTAATTTTTTTTTTTTTTTTAACTAAAATATGTCCTCAGTAAAATTTTGTGTGGCTTTCCATGACTTAATCACGAAAAAAATTTTTTTTTTTCAACAAACATCAGGAACTGTCAAAAATTTCGGAGTTTTCTGTTCTTCCTCCGTCGCGTTTTAAAAAAGTAGAAAAAATTCTCATTAGTACGATTTTTCTTCTTTGACCTCGTCCTATTCAAAGGAGAATGTGGAACTGCACTCTCTCGCACATAAAATGTGAGAGACGTGCAGATTTCGCTACACTAAATCTTCGCAGCCTCGGCCAGCGAGCAAAATATCTTTAATGGGTAAAAAAAAAAAATCCCACAAGATCAATCACGAGACAGCAAGATCGTTAAAAACTTCTTCGGTTTCGCATGGTCAAAGCGGAAAAATATGGCTTTCATATCGAGACCGTAGATGGCGAACGATTGATTTGCCACAACTCCAGCACGGTGGTAACAAATGGTTCCTCGCATTGTACGAGAGCGCTAAGACTGGATATAAGATAAGCAAAGGACCGAGACAATAAGGAGTTGGGAAAAGGTTAAAGTGTGATGGGAAGACAAACCTTGTCAAAAGGAGTGATGACCAACAGCTGCGCTCCAAAGTTTCTTCCGCCGGCACACAACGAAGTTGAAAATTAACGGTTAACGGTCGATGGTTGGTAATTCGGACCAATGAATTAAACTTTAATATTAACAGTTTGTCCCGTTCATTAGTGCATTATTCCTGCGGTGCGATCCTTCTTGCTACCGGTGATGAATAACTTTCAAACTCATCATTTTGCCGCGTCAAATGATTTTCCAGATTGAAGAAAACTGATTAAATTGGAAACAAATTGTAATGCAATTAGAAAAAAAAAACCCGAAACAGAGAAACTTCCTCGTGACAGCATTTTAATTTCGTTGCCTACGTAAAATCAGCTTTACAAAACATAACCCCTATCCATGCTTTTTATAATTCATACTTTTCAACTCTGATATTTCTTTAGAATTTATTCGAATCGATTGGCATTATTAACGTTTCGATTTAATTGCCTATTACGGATTTGATTCGATGACGATTTCCCAAAAGATTTAACAATTGCGACTGAAGATGTTTTGAATTTTTAAACCGAATAATATACGAGAAAAAAAAAATGAATTTCTGGCATCGTATTCATCCTAAGGGTGATTTTTCTTCCTTAATTAAATACCCCGCAGTTTGTTATTTTAAAAGATTAGAGTGTTAATTTTGTGATTCATTTTTAATTTAGAGTTTTTAATTTTTAAAAATTACTTTAGAACATTGAATATTTTGGAAAGCATTTATATGAGCGTTAAATAAAAGTTAAAATTAAAATTTCTGCCATTTAAATCAATATTCCGAGAAAGGCATATAAATATTTACAAAAAATTCCGGGAAACTTCGGATTTCGAGGTCACCGCATAAGAGTGCATTAATGGGAGCCCAGCCCAAATCAGATGCTGAAATATCGGAAGACAGGCCCTAATTTTCAAGGTCACAATTGTGGCGAATTCTAAGAATTTTGCGTTTACAAATGTCAAAAACTCCTGGAATGATGGACGTGTTTTTAATTCATTTTAAAATCTTCCCCATACAAATCAATAATTACAGTTATGTATAAATACTTCGATTCGATATATCTCGAATTGATGCCACGAAATTTAAAATGTCCCGCAATACGTGAACAGCATGAAAATTTGACGCATTTATTTTTCAAACAAAAATAGGAAGTACGTCGTCGAAACTGCTCAACGTCTCGCAATCGGTGGCAACCAAAGCAATTTTTGTCGTCCCTAATTGGAGTGAGACTTCAAATTATGTCTCAAATTAGAAACTTTTTTTTTTTTTTTCCTACAAGAGTGCTGAGCCTAATAAGCTTAAAACGTTGTCGGGCCGGTTGCCAAAATCTGGCACGTTATTTAATTTCCCAGCGAAAAATTACACGACCTCGGAGCATTAAACTCCGTGACTTGCAGCAGCGTTTCTCCAGCTGAGAAAAAACGAACGGTTGTCTTTGAAAGGGGGGGGGAGGGGGGAAAGGCGAATTTAATATTTGCCCCCTTCATTTCCCTGCTGAATCTTTATGCGCGGCATTAAAATCATATTTTTCTCGGCGAGGGAGCTTATGTCACCTTCGCCCGTGACGAGGACGACGAGCGCATGTGAAAACTAGGCCGATATCCCTCGTTTTTAATGCTATCATGCGGGAAAAGACAGCGTTCGAAATGACAGAATGAATTGCTTTCCCATCGTTTACCCTTCCCTGGTCGCGACGCACCAAAGTAAATGCAGCGTAATTTAATACGCGAATTTCAAATCCGATTTTTAAGAGGGAGGCCGCGGCTCTGCGGTGGAACTGAAATGGGCTGGGGAGGGGAGAGCTATTTTTTCCTGTGGAAACCTTAAAATGATAACCGCTTTTTCCGTTAAAATGAACTTTACGGAAATACAGGTGAAGAAGTCTTCGTTAGTTAAAAGATCGTTAGCAAAGTAGTTTTCGGGGCAGTCCACGGCAAGAAAGTTCAGAAGATACATCTTTAGTATAAATGGGAGTATTATGCCGGGTTGGACGCTCTCTTGGAACGCACCTGTTATGGGACTGTCTTCAGGGAACCATTATATTCTTAAGTTGTATCTTATTAAACCGTGATTTGCTTACCATACACCGGACCATTATATTCTAATTATTGTTCCGAAGGCTTTATTTTATTTGTGTTCAAAACTTTCCGAAATCTATCCCCTGTGATAGAGATTTAATAACGGGTATTTATATTTAAACTACAGTTTGATCGAGGTTTCGTTTGTCCTCTCAAATTTCATAATGTAATACATAATTAATAACGGCCCGGTCCAACGCGATGCGGGGATTATATTTATACTTATGCAAAAATTATCTTACTGTTCGTCGATTCATCCAGAATCGGGAGTTGATCGAAATATCGCGCAGAGTTAAAATTATAATATTAAACAGTGAACTGTACCATTAATAAAATTATCGCTATAAACGTAAATGAATTACCGTAGCGATAGTTACCAAGTTTTGCGATTATGCAACTGCGCTCATGGAATGCGGAGAAGGGAGTCGTCCTCTTTCATACGAAACAATTCCCTTAATAAAATTTATGTTATGATTTCCATAAAATGCTTTTCGGGGCCGGGGACAGATCCAATTTCAGCAAGACCGGAAATGAGTTCAACGCTCCGCCCAAAACGAAAATCTTTTCGCGGGACGGAGAAGACTTTAGGGTTTCGGTTTGGGCTCGCAAAACGGAGGAAGTCCAAAAACTAGGGCTAAAGTAGTTAAACTAAGTAATAAGTAAGTAGTAAAAAAGTAAACTTGCTGCCAACTAAGTTTGATAGAACCTTGACATACAAAAAGTAAACTAACTCAAAAATTTCAAATTTTATTACACTTTCTTTTGAACTTCGCTCATTGTTTCCTGGGTGACCTTGACATTGCCTTCATTCATTATGGAGAGAACTCCCTCGCGATCCGAAATTTCCCAAATTCGATTTCACCCCCTCGGACGAGTGCCCCAAGGAGCCCACAGCCGGGAGGCGAAGGGATTTGCCGCCGAAAACTGCGATCCAAAGAAGATCGTCAAAACCGGAAGAGGGAAAGAGGATTGGAAAAAGGGAGGAGAAGCGAAAAAGAAGCAAGACCGGATAAAGAAAGGCAGTCACCGCAAAACCCATAAACAGCAGCAAATATAAGTAATAAAGGAATAACTCAAGTCAATATGAAGTTACAGTCACCACAACGGCAAACAAACTTGTCAACTTATATTCTGTTTGAGTAGATGTTACTTCTTGCTAATATCGGTTTTTGTTCCCTTATCATTTTTGACATACTAATAACATCGTGTATAATGCATTTTCCGCAGGATGATTTTCTTAACGAAAAACTTATTTCATGCCACAGTTATTTACCAATAATGAAAACCGAAAAATACCGGAAGCAAATCTGGAGAACAGCGGTGGAGCTCGACTGCTTAACTTGAATGGTGCGAAAGTAGCCTTTGAAAGTACCCAAGGGGCAAGATTCGGGCACCGTTTGAAAATATACGAAGAAAGCACAAGTCGAATTTACATCACGTTTCTTAATTTCGACCAAAATGCTGCAATGAAAATCCCCATTTTCATCCCGTCCGGCTCTTTCTGTAGCAAAGTGCACGTCCCCATCACGGTTTCACACGTTTGAAGTTGATTTTTTGATTTTATTATTCTTTTTCTTTTCAAAACGCGGTTTTCCTCAATCCTTTCTGCCGATATTTTTAAAAACCACGGAGAAAACTTTCCTTGCAAACACGTCTGCTCCGTACCGGAATAAAGGAAAAAGTGGTTTGATAATCTCGGTAATCCGTTTTTAAGTATCTTTTTGTTTTCCTTAAAAATTTTATAAATTCCGATGCGGCAACTTTCGATAATGCTTTTAATCCTTTCGGAAAAACCGAAAAATATTGCCGCGAGAAAGTTTTCGGGAAACGTTTCGCCGTCGTGATGGATGGATACAATTTGGATGTTGCGAAAAGGGTTTCGCTTTCCTGCGACAGCTCTCGCTCCCGCAGCATTCGCATTCCGACTGCGGGATCGGATCTTCCGCTCCGAAGCGAGCACGAAAGTTATCTCGCAGCCTGCCCCCGGGCCGTGGCGGTGGAAATAAAAAAAAAAAAAAATTTCGGAAACCGAACGGTGCCGAGTCCGCAAGAACTTGCTGTGTGAAATTCCACACTGTGACGCCGAGCAAATATACCTGATAAAGCAGAGATGTATGAGGCTCCGAATTCTGACAAAGTTCGTAAATGTTAAGGCAAAGATGGGAGAGAAAAAAACTTTTTCTCTTCTTCTTCTTCTTCAGCGTTAATATCGACCACCGACCCACATGCTCCATCTTACATTATAAGGGAAAAAAGGTCTTTAATGAAATTTACCGCAACGTCTTCGCTAATTATTATCTTTTTTCGTTTTTCCAAAATGAACGATCCCCAAAATTTTTGGATTCCTCCTCCTTTTTTTTCCCCCCCCCCGCCCCCGACATCCCTCGTTAAGCACGGGAAATGGGGGAAAGGTGCTCTTTCCTTTTCCAAAGTCAGGTTTTTCCTTTTATTACGGAAAAACGGGTGGGCGGCGGGGCATCCCTATAAATCGAGATCCTCGCAACGTATGTGACAATAACATGCCCGAAACGTCCCAAGCGACTTTTCTATGATCGACAAATTACCTTTTTCCTTCCCTTTTATTTCCTTTTTTTTCCTTGCAATTCAATTGCAATATATGATGCGTTAAATTTAAATAGTTCCACCAATAAACAATTCTTGCCATAAGAGTCGAGACTTTTTGGGGAAGCGGCAAAGACATATGGATAATCGATGCGGGCCTTGCGGAGCGCGGATGCCTGCCGTCGGATTCGGAGCATTGCTCCGGCGGATGCCTCCGTTTTCGAAACTTTTCAATTTTCTGAAAACCTTTAAATTATCGCGAGTTGAGACCTCGATATGACGGACGCGCTGCGCGGGGTCTGAGGTATCCGATCTTGGATTTACCATTAGTGCTTCGGTCAGTTAAATCTGAGCGCCTTGCTGCACGAAATTCCGGGGGCTTTTTACCTTCGGCAATTTCCGATGGTGCCTCCAACGTGCTTTAGCCTTCGATGATTCGTCAGGTATATGTATAATGCGATTCTCCCTTTCGGAGAAGTCGCCAGAAGAACTACCCTTATCCCGTCTGGGGGCCCTCGAATTTCTTCACGCAAGACGTGCATGTAACGTGAGCGTGTAATAATTTTTGGCGAATTAAAATTTTCCCCGCAAATCGACGGTGAACGGATTTTCCCCAACTCGCTGCGCCGTGACCAACTTTCAAAAATTAAAAACTTATTTTTCTTTTTCATCTGTTCAAGTACATTTCTTTTCTTTTCTTTTTGTTTCTAAATGCGGAAAACAAAAAATGGTTTTTTTTTTTTTTTTTAAAACAAATTAGCCGTCAAATTTGACAAGAACTCCTTAAGTACTTTTGCTGGAAACAATGAAATCCTTAAGTAGTTCGTTTGTTATTAATTATAGGCAAGGCAGGTGACTTGCTCCCGGGGAAGAAAAAGGAAAAGGGAATTTTTCTCTTTGTCAAATGTCACTTCTATCAAGGCGTTTTGAATGCTTCGGGAAAAAATTAGATTTTCATTTTTTCGCCAGGCGCTTTGGGATTCGATTTCGATTCAAAGTCAAGATTTTTGGTCCAGCGACCGTTTCCGAACGCTTTCGAGGCGCGGGCATCGCGCATTTTGTGCCCCCCCCCCCCGCACTTTTGAGGAATCTCAATATCAAAAATGACCGCGTTCGCATCCGACATCTATTTCAATCATCGCGCGAATACTTCACTTTTTTCCCGAAGGCGATCTGACTGCTCACCGCCGTGATGCTGACCTGAAGGCAAAAATGTTCAGATAACATAAATGGCTCCGAAGAGCAACGATGCGCTTGCTTTCAACCGGGGATGTGAATGATTCGAATTTTGCGTCGTGCCGGTGTTTATTTGTTGATGCCTTCCACTTCTGACTGAAGATTCCGAAATTTTTGATAAACATTAAAATTCGAAGCATTCTGAATTCGATTTCCCTTCATTTAATATCACAAATATTTTTCTTTCTGATATTTTTGGTTATTATTATTATTATTATTATTATTATTATTATTTTTATTATTATTATTCTTTTCATCAGGCAAAAAGACCGGAAAATTTTCCATCGAGCTTATTATTCCCACAAAAAAAGCTTAACGATAATTTTCTTCTCCTGTAGGGCGAAAAAAAAAAAAAAAGAAAATCCTCGACTTCCTCCTTTCCTATCCGTCGAAGTTCGGTAGATGAGATTTCTCGACAAAAAAAAAATTGATAACTTATATCCGAGAATCGGTTTTATCTAAACAAATATTATTTTCCAATGTACGTGTTTCTGACTTATTTCCGGAGCGGAAACTTTTTTCATTTTGCAGTTAAGAGTCAAAAACCGAAAATATTAAATAAATCGCTGTTTAATCCATTTTTGGAAACGAATCCCTAAACGCTGTGATTGTTTGCAAAAGCCAAAATTATAGTTTCACGGGATGTAAAACCCGTAAAAGCTGTAAAATGGAAAAAAAAATTTACCGTTACCGTAATAATAAATGTATCTATGCTCACATACGTAATTCCTACATCCTGTGTACCGGCATCACGAAAATTTTACACAGTTATTTATATTTACATCAATAATTTTCCATGAGGAAATTTCAGATTTTTTAGAATGTATTGCTGCAAACTGCTACTGCAATTAAGCCGCAGGTCGGAAATATCGCATTTCGCGAACCAGAATTTTCCATCAACTAAATCCCTACCTAAAGGTATCTGAATATATCTTTAAACGAGTAAAAAAAAAAAAAAAAAAAAAAAAAAACAAGGATAATTAGATAAATATATCGATATTTTAGACAGGAGCATTAGTTCACGTAGTTTAAAGGAGCATCACGTTCTAATTGCAGGGCCTCCAGCAACTGGGAAAAATTCTCCAGTTAAACTTTTTCTTTTCTTTTAGACTTATGTAATTAAAAATTGTTCCTTTTTCTTTCTTTTTGCCTTTCCATTCCCTTCTCCCAACATTCAGAATACATTCCTCAGATTTTCTTTTTTTTTTTTTTTTTATGGATGCATTTATGGAAAATTTATTATTTTTTATTTATTTATTTTCTTTAAAAGTTAAAAAAAAATTACAAATATCCTTCCGTGAAATTCTGGCCGGCAATATTTCTTTTTTTTTTTTGTTTTTCAATCTTTGAACAAAAATTATTTTCATTTCCCTTAAATTTTCCACCGGTTTACAGTACGATGAAATCTGCACTCGGATATGTTCATCGGAATATTTTTTCCAAGGCGCTACAATTTATTCTTGGATATAAATTGGAAGCGTTCATTTTTCGAATTTTTATTTTTTTGTGCATTCTCTTTATTATTCACACTTTCAAAGAAAGCGATTCCGAATTTTTCAATGAAATTTTTTTTTAAAAAAACCCTAAACTAACACGAGAAATTTACATTAGCATGTTCTCAATGCTTCGCCTTATAGTGATTTATAAATCATTACGATGAATGATATGAAAACGAATTAGTCGACTCGCTTTTTGGCTAATTATAACATTTACGTGCTTACCGTTTTAAACCGGTGTGGCAATTTTTTCAACTCTACCTTAATCTCAAATTAAATTCGAACCTTGCTGTAGGGCCAGTGATTAGATTATTAAAATAATCGTTTGGAAAATTTAAAAAAGTCAGGTTCAGAAAACTGTCGTTATGCGAGCTTTAGTGAAAAGTTTTTGATATTTGGTGTCATGTATTATAAGGAATGCAATTAAGTGGTGAAAAATTCTTTTGTTTAATATAATTTCATGCATTTAATTTATATATATATATATATACATGAATCGTAATGAAATTCTGCATAACTTTCCCAGAGCGAGACCCAGGATAAAAGGGGAAAAAATCCAAGACAAAAAAATCTGCTCTAGATCCTTGTGTCTAACAGAAGGGGAATATTAATCAGAAGGAGTATTGACGATGATTTATTTATGATTTTGAAAAGCATCTCTTGACAACTGTGATCCGTAGGGATACTGAGGACGATTTTCCA
This sequence comes from Ricinus marginatus, assembly GCA_028565995.1. NCBI lineage: Eukaryota > Metazoa > Arthropoda > Insecta > Psocodea > Ricinidae > Ricinus > Ricinus marginatus. The sequence goes on from JAOWBB010000002.1 coordinate 3,259,169, forward strand.
GCAAGGAGGATTTTACGTGCAGGAAACCTTCAATCCTCATTTAATCTTGACTTATGAGCTTTTGCTGACCCCTCCCCCATCCCCATCTGAAACGTTCATTGTCCCAGGAACGGCGAAGACGTATTTAGGTTAGGAAATTCACTGTGTTCATGAGGAAAGAACGGGAAAGAAAGGAGAAGAGCAGCGTGTGAAACTGAGGAAGAGGAAGAAGAACAGAAAGAGTTGTTTCTTTAAGATAAGTCTCACGTGAAGGGAGGTTTTTGTAGGGGTTGGACGCTTTCGAGAGAGAAAACAGCATCCGCATACGAAATCGACACTTGGTCTGTGAATCACGTATTCCGAAGGGCAAAACTTGTCCGTTCGTCCGCCTGCCCGTCTCGGTTATGCATATGATATAAAAATTTCTTCTTTACACTTTGTTTGCAATTTGATTTAGACTATGTAAATTTTTGTAAATCAAGTCTTCTTCCTCATTCCCTTCGCTTCCTAACTCGCTCCTGTTTGCATCGGTCACGTTTGCATTTACGGCACCTTTATTCCAATTTCTCTCACGTTGTTACAAAAGAAATTCATATTTTTCTAAGGGGCTTTAGGAAAAAAGAAAAGTCTTCCTGGGTGGATGATGGCGCGGGGCCCAAGAAGAAAAGAAAATTTGCATACATCAGCCGAAGAAAGAGAGGCAAAAGGCTCCTTAAGAGCGCACAATAACGGAAACTGTTCCACTTTGCAGAGAACGGAAAAACTGAAATTAAATTTGGAAATGAAATTCAAAAAAAAAATTTTCCTATTTTTTTTTTTTTCAAAATTCAACAGAAGTTTAAGCCAAGCAACGATTTTACAGAAATTTTCGTCAGATACAGAAGTAGTTATTAATCTAATAATTAGAAATGAGATTCCAAAAGCAACGTAAGCTTCATCTAGCAGTTAAATTAAATTTATAAAAACCGCTTCATGGAGAACGGTTAATTAAAATTGAAGCTATAAAGCACAATATTTGATATAAAATCTAAAATTTTTAGATAAAAAAAGTTTTAGCAGTAAAATCTTTTGAATAAAATCCCGAAAGAAATGGAAATCCACAAAGTGAGAGAAGACATATTCCCTTTTTTTTGCTTGTTATATTTATACTTCTTTTTTTTTACACCATAAAAATTGTGTTTTTACTTCATTTGTTAATTTATTTATAACGCATCCGTTTTGCTCTTTTACGCCAGTTTAATTTATGGATAAAATGTTCAGTGAGAATTTTATTGGGAAATAACAAAGAAGAGCAAATATGTTCATGAATAATTTCCGGAAAATTGATTGTTAATACTGATTAATATGGAAATTTTCTATTTTTAAACGCAATTTCTTATTTTATAAGGTAAAATAATTTTATTTATGAAGCATTTCGTATTTTTTTATTTAATATTAAAAGTCTTCTTAACATTTTAAATGACGTGATTATCCGAAGATAATCGATATTTTTAAATATACGTATATATAAATATTTTTGAAAGTATAAATATTCGAAAAAATACTCTTACTTATTTGGCATACGCATTTTATATAAATGAATGTGTGTTGTCACATTTATGAGCGTCTTCAAGCCAGTGGTTTGAGTTTATTTCATATCGAACTTCAACATCTTACACTATTCCGCCTCCCATTCTCATATATCGGAAGAAAACTCGTATAGAAAAGCAAAAACTTTTCCCTTCTTCAACGCTGAATTGAGAAAGATATAATTTACCTAAAAACACTCTCCCGAGAAAGAAAGACGGGAAACGACTTTTCGAGAAATTTCATTTCATATTAAAGTATTATATAAATCTACATAATAGCTAGTGACTGGCTAAATGGTTAACTTCAATTGAAGACAATGGTCTCTATTCATAAAGAAGTCTTTCAAAACGTCTTATTTCATTCCTTCACCTTCGTCGAATGTTTTTCTTTCGCCTTCCGAATGATAAAACACCATCCCGAGAGCCTGTTTCCAACAGAGATTCACAGAAAGGTAAATGAAAAATGAAAGGTTATGGGGAAACTTACTTTCGTCTATTATTTTCGGAAAACAATCATTTTCATTGTGTTTCACATCGTTGGATGAATCTAAATAAAAGATAAAAAGGTCCGACAAACGATGAAGCGTTGCCCTTAAAAAAAAAAAAAAAAAATTTTTTAAACTTTCGTTAGCCGATTGGAACAGGAAGAACCAACAGCGTGTGGTTCCCTTCCTTCTCCATCTCGAAGGAGCAAGTTTCCGTATCCGGAGATCACGGAAAACACCTTCCACTGCTTTAGGATACATTCCACAAGGAATTATGCGTGTTGGCAAGGCAGTGGCGAGATATTATAAACGTGAAATGGATATTCTGCTCGGAGAGTTGTCTTACGAAACTTGTACAAAGTTTCAAAGATGGCGCCAGGTGGAGAATTTTGATAGAGGATAAAGAAGTCTCGATCTTTCCGCAAATATTTCTCCCTCTGCAACCCCCTCCCCCAAGCTGGTCTTTTTGCCGGGATTTGCCGAAGTCCTTAAGAAAACCCAAGTTTTCATACTTGCATGCGAACGTCCTGCCGTTTTGTAACGTTATAAGCATTCGGGGTTGCAAGGCTGGTCGAAAGTTACACACTTTGCGTAAAATTTATCACTTTTTCTCATGGGTCGAATACTCACATAGTAAAGGGAGGACATAATAAAAATTCAACTCTGAAAAATGGGAAAAAGGATTCTTTTCCTTTTGAACAAGCAGCGGAATGTATCAAGATATTTTTTAGTCCGCAGCACAAATACAGCGGCCACTTGTATAAGGGAAATCATTGCTATCACGTTTGGTGCCTTTATTACGTAGAGATCGGTAACAATTTTCAGTTGAAATCGAATTTTATTTGTTCAAGAGCTCTGATTAAAAATTACCTTTTTATGTGCATCACGCTGGTCAATCTTTAGAAATCGATGCAGGATCATGTTTCAATAGCAGGTGACAAATTGTCAACAGTATGCATTTTGCATACAAATTCTTAAGCTATTTTTCATTTGTAAAAGCCCTGAAAATATTTTCAGAATGCTTTTACACATTAAGGCATAAAACTTAGATGTTTCATTAGCTCTGAGCAGTTTTTCTGACACTCATTTTAATAGTATTACAGTAAAACTGCATCCGCACATTCTAATACTCTTTCTCCTGGGATTAAGTTATTTTCATTTTGACAAATGGCCCCACTTGTTCATTATATTCCCGAAAACATCGTTGAAAATCCTTCAAGTAAGCGATTTATTTAAACGATTCCCTATTTTTAGCTATTACGCATGTTACTGTAACGTATAAATAAAATTCATTTGCATACCTTAACGACTATTGTATGGCTAAGTTTCAAATTACTCTGATTTATTCGAATGCGGAAATTCATATAATGGTTATAATTTTCCAAATTTAGCTTATTCCACCAGCTGTAACATCATGTATTGCTTCTTACGTATAAAAAAAAATGACACAAATTTCATACCCTTTGATTTATAATAAGCAGGTTTTTGTTTGAACAAGATAATTACAGAGTCAAAACCGCGCTGTACATCTATCGCTTATATAAAATAATTTTTCGTATCGTAAAATGAAAAAATATGAATTCATGGTAAAATAGTCTGTTCAACGTGTATTTTTTTAACATTGGAATCTTCAAACATTAATAAATATCGGGAGGAGCCCGAAAAATAAATCATATTTTTACGTTACTATTTAGTAACACAGGTTTTTCGAAGTTGACCTGCAACAGAGAAATCCATCCTGATTACTATCTAAAATGGAAATCGGTGAATATAACAACAACATTCTGGTAAAAGGCAGACAATAAAATCGAACCTGTTCTTATTCGATTTTCTGTTTGCTTAAATCGGTCCGAAGAGTGCCACGTTTTGGATTTTAAAATCGGCCATCCATTTTGTCGGTGTCACTACGGGTTCGGCTCGATATTTTTGGTAAAATGTTGCTCCATACCATCTGTTAACAAGTCACTCGGAAGCCGGTCCTGAGAACGGATTTTCATCCATCCGAAGACGGCGAGAGCCTTATTAACCATTCCTGTTGGGTGAGTTACACTGTAACCGCAGCGTTTGATTAATTCACGTATGGGATCTGTTAATTTCCATAATCCGTTTGTTGTTAAATTCGTTAAACTGCAAACGGAGAGAGCCGCATATTGTCCCACGAATTTTTAGCTGCAAAGACGAGGCGGAAACCATCAGATGGAAAATTAAAAAAGATCCCGAAATATTTTTCCTTCTTTCCTTCCCGAGTGTTGCAGTAGACAAAGGTCAAAAACCAGTTTGAAATAACCCTCGGCATTTTCTCCGTTGGAAAATGGAAACTTGCGATTAAAGTAAACCTCGTGCTAATATCTCCCTCGAAATTCCTTTGCATTTTCCTTGGATTGCATATATAATTCAATCGCTGGAGGTATTTTCCCAGCATATGATCGGGTTGATCTCGTTCTCTCCCGAACCCTTACGATCTGGAAAACTCCGCAATAAAACTAAGCTTCCAGGCTAAGGAAGTACATTTGACTTCTCTTAAATGGGCATTTATATTGGATTGAAAATTATCTCTTGAAATCCTTTCTTCTGCTTTTAAGAGTCAAAGTTCTGCATGAAGGGTTTCTGGCCGAGAAAATGCCCCAAAGCGCTGCGATACACCCGCAGAAAGGTTGCTCCTTCTTTTTAAATACGGGAATATCCGATTTTCGTGACGAAAGTAAAATTAGAATTCGATATCGGACTCGAGCTTAATAAAATTTCCGTTTTCCCTTGACCGGGACCCGTCGCCGTATTCGAGGTGTTTGAGGAGCATCCGTTTCTACGGCAATCGCCGGACTGCCCAGGAGGGTCGCAGGGTTACCACAAAGAAATCCCCGCGGTGGGTTTCGCGACTCGGCTGATGGACGACAGCGCGGATGCAGACCCGAGGGAACGGGGGAAAAGAGAGAAAGGATTTTCTCTCGCTGAAAACTGCTGTCGCCACGGTTTCATCGTTCGGATGATCATTTTTTCCGGGTTACCAGGCTGCGGAGGGGGACGGCTCTAACGATGGAAAATATCGAGTTGGTTCTTGAAAAGTTTCAATGCTTCCATTTAGGCAACAAAAACATGAACCACTAATTAAGTGTTGATTGTGAAATGTGTGAGAACCTGGTTGCACGGTTGAGATATTTGTTACGAATTTGAATTCAAGCTACCTGCCAAACAATATGAGTTGGGTAATTAGCAAAGCCATATTGTGCTTTGAGGGCCATGTTAAAAAGAGCCCGTCTTCAAGCGTCGCTGCGACTTTTGCTGTCGTTATCTCTAGTTTCTTGCCTACCCTCGATGCGGAATCTAACCTGCTAATTTCCCGGTTTGTTATTTTCTCTGCGTGATGATCTTTTTAAAGTGTTAAAATCCGGGTCTGGATCCGGCTCGAAATGCTCCATCCGCGAGTACGACTGCGAGATCCAGATTCATTGTAATCTTTCATAATTCATAATAATGAGAGGTATCGCGTCGCATTATGGAGCGCACGCTTCCGCGAGCGTCCTTTAACGCAATTTTGGTTCTTCCCTTTTGTCTAAAGTCGTCTATTATTGTTCGTTAAATTTGAGTCCGGAGGAAGGGTGGTTGGCGGTGGTGGAAATTTTGCAAAAGAAAATAGGCGCTCTTCGTTTTGTGCTAACGGAAACGCGGAAATGTCGCGTCCGGGGCAAGGCTTCGGATTTGAAAATGCGGCCCGAATTCCGGGGCCGCAAAAATCCGCGACCCGGTTGCACATGCCCCCCCCCCGTGCAATGTCACGAAATGAGGCGATTCCGATTAGCCGACATGATCCAGGACTGGAAGTTCCGCGGATAAAAGCATCGTTATAATGTAATAATCAATATAATTGAGTGAGACTTGGAGAGATAACTTAAATTTGATCAGACTAATTACCTACCCCCTCACGACGTGGGGGGTGAAACTTTACTATCATCAATTTTCATTACGGCTACTTAAGATTTTCAACTCTCCTCCGGGCTTTCTTATCTCCTAAATCAGTAATCCTTGTGATCTATCGATGAGGTTCTCTTCTCTGACGTCAAAATCTTATGTATTTATCTTGACTTGTAATAACTTGCTTCACCTTTCACCTAACTTTACCCTTCGGCTGCTGACTCCCTGCGTTCGACCCGTTCTCGACCCCCTCGCGCACGAGCCCCGACATTATTTTTACCCACCCGGGACCGAAATTTTCTTCCAGGCTGATTTCAGTTTTCCGCCTTTCTTAAGAAACTAATTCAGAACATTCTAATAACTCGCGAACTCACGTCAAAAACATGACGCGGATCGCCAAGAGTGAAAAACCATCCAAGGGAGAAGCCTTTTGTGCCTCTGACCCGAAGCCTCCCGTCACAACAACAAAAATTTCCTTTTTTAACTTTCCGAATTGACCGTCGCATTACGTTCCCTCGCTCCCGGGGCAGCGTGGCACGTACAATCGCCACGACTTTTTAATCCTGCATCGTGCTCTAATGGTCATATACATCATATAACATGTGTAATAATTACCAAACACATTGCACTGGAGTCCTACGTTTTGGAATGAGCTATTAATGTTCGCGAAACGTTTCCATCTGTGCGTGGAAATGCGAAAATTTTCAGTTTTTCACCCCCGCAGGAGCGTAAATTTAAATAAAAAATGAAATAAAAATTTCGATCGCTCACTCGTACACTTCGTAATAAAATAATTGAGGCAATCGGTGCGTCTGTCTCGCTCTGTACCTGATCTAATGACTTGGCTGAGAGTGCGGCATCGCTAAGTTATGCTCTTATGTTATTGCAGCAGCCAAATGCTCTGCGGAATTTAGGATAGGATTGGAAGGGAAGCAAGCACGAGAAAATGCACAAAGGGAAATCAGGGAGGAGGCAAATAGGTCTAGGCTTAGGTGTTAGGATTTACGGCTTTGGGTGGAATGGAGAGCAGCCGAGGTCGTGCTGCCGTCCCCCTTTGCAAACAGAAGACGGAACACCGAAACTTTGGTCCTGTTCGGGGACTTGTGTTAGGCCTGAACCGAAGTCCCGGCTTCTCGGGCAAGCTGTAGTCCGTCGTCCGTAATCTGGGGTAAGGAGAAACCGAGGTTGCCCTTTTCAGAGATGCAAGCTCTGAAGCCCTGATCCTGGTTCCCGTCCTCGGCGAACGAAGGAATTAGCGCAGAGGTGCTGTAACTGGTCCTTTTCCTCGCTGCACGCGAGGGATTTTCCGAAGTCCCAATGGAACGTGGGACTTCGGTCGAGGCCTTCCCGTATTTTATGGCTCACCGGATCTTCTCGAACTGGGAATCGGGTCTCGAATGTGAATGAATGGGTAACATCATCGGAGAAACGAGTCCCGCATTCGTGTCCGTAAAGGATTTTCTCCTCATTTTCAAAAAAAAATAATCGTTACGTGCAATTTTCTTTTCGCTCCGTCACCCTCCATTGACGCGAGACCAACGGGACAGGGACTGCTTTTGGATTAAAGACTTTTCAAATTTCCCACTTATCTAAAGGAAAAAAACCAAACTGGGACTTCGTTTGTCGTTTGAATTTCCCGCGAAAGACCCGCCCGATGGAGCAAATGATCATACCACGACACAACTTCGTTCACCATAAATTGGACCCCTCCAGCATAAGCGGTATTTCTATGTAATTGGAAAACATGAAATTCGTGACTAACTACACAGAGACAAGATAAAGCATACATAAATAAGGATACCATTTCCACATTGTGCCTCCCGCGAGGAGCTTATTAAGTTGCGCATAAACGGATCGCGGTTTAATCTCGGAACCCAAATCAAATTTGGAAAAGTCAAATTTCGAATGTCAAAAAGAGGAGAAATAAATCGTTTGTTCGAATTTTGGATTTTTCTTCGTTGAGGCAAAGCTGCACACGCCCAAGACTTTGCCTTGGCCCCGGTCGCTTCTTTTCCTTTTCCATTTCAGTGTCTTCCGTCAAATACATGTTTAAGTTCCGCTGCAGCCGCGTTCTTTACCCAAGGGTTCTTTATCCAGGTCAGTCCGGAATAGTTTTTGCTGGAAAATTTAGCAATCCGGAAAAATACGACGATCGTCGAATATAATTTATTTGATTTCGTACACTCGGTCGCATCCACCTTTACGGGGAGGAATACATAAAACGTGTTCGGAAAGCTTCCGCCGTTTGCTGTCAAATCACGGAGGGCCGAACTTCCGGAAAATTCTTTACCTTCTTCAACCATTGACATTCCGAATCTCCGGGTTTCCACTCCGCCTCCTTCGAACGTTTGCCCGGAAAGCAAAGTACTCACATTGAAAATCGGAATCTTTCGGCTGGATCAACACGGTTGGGCATCACCTCCCGTCCATTTGTCATCATTCAACTTGTCCACAATGTAGCTGCGAGATGCGGACATTTCAGTGCAACTGCATTGTCGTGTTTGCTGTTTATAATTACTTGAATGGTTGTTTATATTCTGACCGATAATCATTTTAATTGAAAGAAAACATTTCTATAAGTAAATGTGTTTCCCAATTATTACTTTGTCGTCTGTCACAAATTAAAGAAAAAATAAGTTTGAAACTGCCGGATCAACCACATTCGATATTATCCGTCCAAATTACCCTTTTCCATCTGGTATATGACAACTTTCAAAGATTAAAATTTTTCTGCAACCGGCAAACATAGGAATTGACATTTCAAAACTGACAAACAAGTCCTAAAAAGTTTTGAAAATTGTTGTCTGTATTTACTTATATTATTAGAAGAAAAAATACATTTTAGTGTTAAACTGTAGGGAGTTTTATTTAGAAATATTTGATATATATATAAATGTTCACTGCATTTTCGCATCTTAAACATGAAATTAATAATTAAATTTAAAGAAACTAAATTAGTTTTCATCTCTTGTGAAAGTATTTCTACTTCAAATGAAAATTAAATATTTTTTGTCCAACTAATACTCGATTTGAAGTCACAGCAAAAGGCATCGCTGTTTTTTTAATTATTATAAACTTCATGCAATTCTGGTCTTAAATTGGATTCTTTATTTGTTGTAAATCATTCTGCACTTAGTTCTTTTTTACTGTTCGAAATTATTATCTCTCAGGAAATGCAACGGCCACAATTAGGCGTAGAAAGTTATTTAATTGTGAAATGTACCTAGAAGAAAATAAAAAAAAAAAGGATTCTAAGGTTGAAATAAAGAAAAATTAAAATTTTAATGAAAATCGAAATTCTGTTTGATAAGAAGGAAATTAATGCTCGCTTCGGTTTTTCGGGCTTCAACCTATTCTTCCCCTCCTGTCTAAAGGCGAACCTTTTTGTTTCAGAAGCCGGAGATTCGGGAGGGTGGAAAAAAGGTTCGACAAAATGTCTCGATTCTAAGTTACGAGGGTTAAGCTTGTAAATGGTTTCATGTGAAAGAGTTGAGAAAGTTTTTGTGTGGAAAACAAAGGCCAGCGACATGAGGATCTTTATGGCACTCAAGATTAACTCGCCCAGGGGTTGGACGTAACAGATTAAGAGGTTTTTCAAGTCCTCGGTCACGGATCACCAACGAAAACTCTCCTAGGAAATGATCAACTTTTGTTTTTCTGCTTGACACATCTTCCCATTTTTATGCTTGATGCCTGCTTTTAATTTTTCTCTCTCTCCTTTGTTTAAGAAAATTCCGCATTTCTGTATGTAACTCTGATCCGGAGAGCCACACGATGAGCGAAGTTATTCACTTCAACCGCGTTTCATCTTGGTTGGGACACCCGTTCAAGGGAACAAACCACTCCTGAAATACGAATGCGGCTCATGCGCCGTCGGTGTATTGTCCCATACCGTGGGAAGGTGATCGTCCCCGAAATCGCAACGTCTGAATCGTTTCCAATGTATCCCACAGAAAAAAAAAGCAGGCTTTTCAAAAGCAAAAGCGTAAAAAGCTAAAGAACAATATTCGTATAGAAATTAACCGAGATTCATATTGAAGCAGGAGAAAAACGGGGATAGAAAGAGCAATAGGCAATCCAGCACACGATTTTTGCATAAATTTCCATGAAAATTAGCAAAATGAATAATTTGAAGTAAGAAATTAACGTGTGGGTTAATGAATGAATAGATAAATATAAGAACATGCATGTACAAAACAAACCAGAACTTATTCCATGTGAAAATCCTCAAACTTCTCGGTTTTAACCCGGTCTTTAACTTTCGTGCCATGTGATATATCCTGGCAAAAATTTTTCACGCGCGCAATAACCCGATGTCCTCTCAGTGCATGCGGTGCAAAAAGGAAGAGCCGAAAGAATGTCGATATTAAAATAACAATAATTAAATTATCATTGAGATCTAAGAGGGTTTTAGCAATAAAATTTATTACCGTCGACGGATTTGACTTTTAAAAATCTCAAAGCATAATTTTTAGCCGTACGAAATTTTTCATTTTTCCACGCAACCCTACATCCGGCGCTTGTTTCGTTATTCACCTCCCATTTCCGGGGGTGCTGTTCCGCGTATATTCCGGTCACCCTCTGTCCGTAAGGGAAATGTCTCTCGCTCTCGTGGCTTTAAGAGAGCATTTCGTCAAAGCCGTGGAACGACAGCGAAGTCCCAGCTCAAGGCACGGCCGTAAACCTAATGACGGGGAAAAAAAAAGGGCGGGAAAAATTCACATCAGAAAACTACGTACCAGAAGAATAAGAAGGAAAAGGCGCTGTGCACTTCATTTTTCATTATGCTTTGCCCGTACTCCTTCCGCCTCACTTTGTTAATTACTCGTTTCACGTGTAAGCAACTTTCTTTTTTTCCTTTACTTTTCTTTATACTTTTTACACTTGATTGTGTTTTTAATATTTTATTAAAAAAATGGAGCCCGTCAACTTATTTCTCGTTAACTTTTCTCCCGGTAATTAAAGAATCAATTTGGCACGAAGGAAGGAGAAAAAAAAAAAACTTTTCTCCGGTACCTGCCCCGTGATTAATGAACAACTTGCGGTGGGGGCCTTCCCGGAGGATGCGTCGCCCTGCATTTCGACGGGACTCTCCCCGGGAAAAACTCCCGGCGAATGCAGTAACAGCCACCGATCTCTCATTTTCGGCAAACAATCCGGATGAAAAGAAACTGAATTTTTCGGACTCCGGTTGCCCGCGATCTCGGGACATCAAATCCGTCAGCGTTGCACGCATAATGTTGAATAACATCTAAAATGATTTTAAGCGATCGACTAACGTAAAGAAATTGATCGATGGAGGATTCTTCAGTCCGGTCAAATTTGGAGCAAGAGCAAGCTCCGTTTCGCCGGGGGAGGGGGGGGTGAGGGGGGGGGCGCAAAATGCCCACATCGTTTGGCGATTTATATATTTTGCCCATGCTCGCCAGGTTGTTCTCGATTTACAGTTTGCAAATGTAAAGGAACTCACGCTGCAACAGCCACTGGAGCAACATTTTCGGCGTAAATTGATCATCAGCTAAGGGAAATCATCCAGGTACGGAAAAGGTATTTCACGTTTGTTTATTGCATCCATCCGCAGATACGATGCGCGGTCAATCATCTCATCATTTAACTGCAATCAACTTAAGTCTCTCGTTCATTTCGTCCGATGAGTTTCATCACCATTCCGCATAAGGGCATTAGAACGCACGAAATGTAACGCACGCGAAGATGAAACTTCTGGTTTACTCATTTCCATCTCCTGCGTATCACCTCCAACTGTGCCGGCAACATTTTAGAAAACGCACATAATAAGGATAAGAATATGAAAGTGACACGAGTATAAAAACTAAGAATTTCATGAATTTATAATAAAACTTTGCAGATGGTTCCCTACATAACACCATATATTGGCAGCCAATATCAAAAATTGAAAGTTTTCTGTTTAAAAAACTATCAAAACTTTTCAGTATGGTTAATTTGTCATTAGTATGAACTGCATTCCCTATGCTTGAATCATTTTAAATATCTCATGGAAAGATACTTAAAATTCTTGATTGGTAATATTTTATTATATATATATATATATATATTTAAAACTGGAAACTCATATTAATGATTATTTTAATGACGTACAAATTGAATTTTAGATTCGTAATAATTTAATGTATCTAAAAAAAAAAAAAATTTATCTCCCCAACTATTTAAACAAAATTTTTACCGTTAGAACATCTATGTTTGTTATATATTATGTTAGTACAGTTAAATGCGAACATCTTAAGATACAGGATTCATACATAAGAATCACTGCCTAAGAAATTTATTTTTTATTCACCCGCTGCATTCCCTCAAAATTCATTTCTTTTTTTGCTCACGTATTTGTGCAGGCAGAAAGGCATTGCTTTTTACACGGTTTTGGAGTCATTCACACCTTATATAAACATATATATAAATTCGGTTGTTAACGCTAGCGCTTTCGTCAAAAATACGCCTCAGCTTCTTTTATATCTCCTGGCGAAGGGGTGTATAAACCATGGTAAGCTCATCTCTGCGGAAAAAAATTTTCCGATATAAATTATTTAATCTTTTTTTTTTTTTTTATATAAAAAAATTTTTTTATTCTTCATCATTCTTAATACTGTCTTCGTTCTATCTGAAAGCATCCTTCCCCTCGGAGAAACAATAACTTTTAAATAAAAATTCTAATTAAAAATAGGGAAGCCTAGATTCGAGTTATAACGCAAACGGGGAGCAGGGCCGAATTAAGGCTTACGTTTTTGACATTCGAAAAGCGCCTGGAAGAGCGGATTCCACACTCAATTGCGCATTTCGAAACTTTTCTCTCTTCCGGACGCTCCGTTCGAGATATCGCGCAAAGCCTTTTGCCGAAAATGATATTCTCTAATTATTTAAATTAAGATTATTTCACGTTTAGTTCTTCACACCAGAAAGTTAGTTATAATTGTTGTCATTTATATAAATTTTTGGTAATTATCTGATTCAGACACGCGGTTTAAGGGACGTTCGCTCGAGACATATTAGTTCAAAATTAAGGCCGTGATCGCGTTCGAATCATTTCATAACCTTCAACGTGATAATATCTCAAAGTGTAAAATTCATATGCGCATATATATATATATATGCATTCACTAATTTTAAATTTTAAATCGTTAACATGCTTGTCTTTGGTTATTCGATGTGAAAAGCGGAGCGAATACGCACGGTTTAATAAATTTAGCTGCGTAATCGAAGACAATTTATTTTGTTTTAAGTAAATTTTTAAGTTTAGACGTAAAATCTGTCATTTTATATAATTTGGAGACAGGATAAAAAAAAGGAATGAGTTAATTGACGAGCGGTATTAATTAAAAAACGGCTTTATTCAAAAATAAAAAAGAGGAAGAGGTTAAGCACACACCTAATTTACGCAAATGACTACCACTTCAACTTAAGCGCGAGATATTTACAAAGAATCCACCCCAACTTAAGGGTTGAACTTTTTTTAATCTTTCCTCCGATGGAGGAGGAAGAAAAAAGAAACGTTCTGACATCTATGTATTACCATCCAAGCTCGGTTGTTCACTACAGAGGCGCATAACTCAAGCAATTTAGGGCTTTCAAGAGTTGAGCCCCACTTCTTTTTACCCGGGCTCCATTTATGCCAGCTAATTACTGCAGCAAGCGTGGATCAACGGGAATGACCTGCATCCTTTCCTCCCCCGAGACTTTTATCGTACGGTCCGGTTTTCTTCCCTTAAGAAAATCTCCTCCATCCGATCATTCAAAATCGTTCATTAACGAGCAAAGTTCGCCTCATACACATGTACCTTGTCGTAATTATATATTAAAGAGTCGTTTCGAAAACGCAACACGTACATAGCGAGGGTAAACGGAGTGTTACCGAAACTGCCGTTATCCCAAAATTATTGTCTAAGATTATCACGCTGTTAATTCCTTATTAAGATATTGTTTTCGTGTCTGAGGAATAAGAATGGGTGAAAATTTTGGCGCTCAAAGAGAAGAAAATTCCGCGATTCGCGATGCAAGGCAAAAGTGTACGCAAGGAGTCCAGCCTTTCCCGTTCATTCCGCAGCAATTTAAACCTGGCAAAACCCCGCGTGGCGGATGCTGCGAACGGGCGTCTGTGCAGAAAGCTTCCGGATGGACGAAACGCTGCGGCAGAGGACAATCGCTTAGGTCCCGGAGGCATTTCTTGCGGGTGCCGAAAAGAGGGAGGCTCCGCGAGGAGAAAGGGTCGGCGAGAGGGGAGGCCGGTCGGCCGACGTTCGGGAGGAAAACCGGAGCAGGTTGAGGAGGGCACCGGATGAAAATCAAGATAAGCGAAACACCTGAGAGTGTTGATAAATGTAGCGACTTTAAATCGTTAGGAAATTAGCATGGAGAGTTGAGCAAAGTTTAATCTTATCTCGGAAGACAAGAGACATAAATCTGGAGCACTCCAGAGCAATATATCGTGATCAGACATAATGAGAGTTGAACCCCTTTCATATAATATTTAATTCTTTCGCCCAGCCTCTGGATGCCTTCCGTTCGGCTTCCAATATCGAGTCCCGACTAGCAAGTTTGCTACGGGAGCAGCGAACTAATTTTTTGCACCCTTAATTGAAAATCTCATCGCATTATAATATCAACACGATTTTGTCTTGAGCAGGGGCGGGGAGCGGGAGCCACCCGAATTTCTCCTTTTTTTTTAATCGAACGCCCGGGAAATCCGAAGAGGAGATGATTAACTCCGAAAGAAATCGAAATCGGAATCTTCAGTCGTGGCCGCAGATTAAAACGTGGCCAAAAAGTCAGGCAATCTCGCACGTAACATCGGTCCGAGGCCTCTGTCGCCGAAAACATGTAAATCACTCGTTTTGATATCATTCGCGCGGCGACGGTGGAAAACGTCCCAAGGAAAGTATCCACGCACACGCAAAAATAAAAAGGAATTTTAAACGTTAACAATAACGTCGCACATCATTATGCGACATTAAAACATTCCGAGGAGTAAAAAAAAAGGCAGTTTGCAACATCGTGGTTCACAAAAAAGTAAAAAAAAATTTTCTTTCTTTTTCCATACAGGCACGCGAAGCGACGACGCTCGTGAAATTACAAAGCAAATGCCTAAAAGTGAGTGCAAAAATTTTTCCCGGACATCATGCGAATCGGAGTTGCTTCAGGTTTTCTGAGACGAACAAAGCCGGAGCTGCTGCTGCCACGTCGAAAGGCGACGAAACTCATGGTTATCCGAGCATCGGACGTCCGAACGGGAAGCGAGAAGCCGGGAAAATCAATAATCCGTTTGGAAAAAGGAGGAAATCGAAGGGAAAACGCGAAACCTCGGGAATTCACCGGCGGAGATGAAGAAAAATTAGAGGAAAAGTAAAAAAATAAGAAAATAAAGCAAGCAATCTCAGGTAAATGGACATGTCCGATGCGCTGGCCAGGAGCTCGTTCGGGCGTTATTGGCTGCCCCGGACCCGCCTTATGGAGCGTCGTGACGCCATTCGGGACTGGGAGGTTATACGCCGCCCCCTATTGTCATGGGAGCTTATAAAACTTTTTATTTTCATTGAAAAGCAAACTTTTTGGTTGCCGTCTAAATAAAAAATATCGATCTCAACTTTGCAGGAAACTTTGGCTTGTGTTCTACATCTGAAAATAGGTAAAACCATATGCTGTGTGCTTCTTCCCCCCTCCTTCCCCGTCTGGGATGGAAATATCCGAAAAATTCACGATCGCGATGGGCCGGTTTTTGATTTTCCACAGCCGGAATCAGTCCCCCTAATGATCGACATTCGCACAGTTGGAAAAATCCTCCACGTGCGGAACATTTAAAATTTTCTCCCTCGCTTGGCAGTCAGTCTTATTTAAACAAATTTCAAGATTCCAATCAATTTGTTATAAATTTCTTTTTACTTACGGGAAAACTTAAAAATGAAATTACAATACCCAAGCTGCAAGTGTGCTTTTATATGCTGCGACGTGCCCACATCTTTCCGGCTCCGGAGACGTTTTCTAAGTGTTTCCCTTGAAGGAACGGGTGCTTGGGACCTTCCACGGTTTCCGTCCTCGTGCCCCACGGGCCCCGATAAGGTACGAACGACAATTTGCCGCCGAAGAACATCACATCCCCCCTCCCTCCCCGCGGTCCGTTCCGGGGCGCTGGGAGGAGCTCCAGAAGGGAGCTAATCCCATCACGGCTTTCCCGACGACAAAAAAAGGACGCAAGTCACTTATCGAATTAGTATGGGCGAAATTAAATTCGAAAAATTTGCCTCCAGTATAAATTGCTTCCGAATTTTCGATGTTCCAGCAGGTCGAACTTTTGCAGAGCCGATTCTTTTCCATCTTCATCATCTTCTTCCCTTAATCATCGTCGTCGTCGTCGTCGTCGTCATTTCTTCTCTCATCTCGTTCAGCCCGAAGGGTGATCAGTCAAACCATTTTCCGCTACATTAAACACATACTTGTCCTTTTCCTTTTCGCTTTCTTGCTCGCTTCTTACAAATTGGTCTCATGCCTTTGTCTCCTTCGACCTCCATTGTCCTCTGTTCCTTTGGAATCTTGTTAATAGGGAAGAATTGCTTTGATTATTGTTTTCGCGGCATAAATTTGCTTGAACCGATTTTCTTTTCAATAGCGATTTTCTAATAAAAACAGACCACGTATAATAGAAGGTCCCCTTTCACTGCGCATTGGCCCAAAAAGATTTCTCCGATTCCGGTGCTTCTTAAATTTCCTAATTCTTGACTACTAAAAACTGTAAATGAAAATGTGAATTATAAAATCTTGAAAAAGGGAACAAAAAAAAAAAAAAACCACGGGACACCTCCCAAAATCCCTTCACCTTTAGGGAATATTTGATGAAATTTTTGCGAAAAATAAGAGCTTTCGCAGATTATTGCAGCAACGTTAATTATTATTTTTTTTTTGCCAAATATATATTTGCAGCGTTTAAGGATTGCTATCTATGAAATGCTCTGATCCATAATAATCGACTCGAATGAGGTCGTGTGAACTAAACGCAATCCCTTTTACCTTATTTCTGTGAGTCATTTTTTGCACAATACATTTATTTCGTACATGGGTAAACCAAAAATTACAGCAATTCACTCAGATTTAAGCCATTTCAGATAATTAAATATTTTTAATAAAAATTCCTGATGGTAAAGAACCTTAAATAACTTCCATTTCATTTCCCTTATCTGGTTTAAAGTGTTTGCAGTAGATTATAAAATATATATATTTTTCATTATTATTTTGAATTATTGTTTAAGAATTTGCGTTCAGCCCGTCACAGTAAGTAATGCAGACTACCACCGTTCAATGATAGAAAATTATTATTTTATATCCACTGGTAATTCAGTAGTTTAAAATGAAAGCACTTGTAAATCGTGTAAAACGAAAATTGTAATTCGTGCAAAAGTTTCAGTTTCGTAGATCGGGAGCCCATTTGAAAAAAAACAGGAAAATTAATTTTACCGCAAGGATAAAGTTATCACAATTACAAATCGACTTATTTAGCAGAAAAAGAAAATAAAGTGGGTTGCTATCAAAAATTAATATTTTCGATAATAATTAACGCGTCTCCGGATCTTTATTACGGTGTTAAACGAGTAATTCACCGAGGAACGGAGTCAGTTGTCAGCAGTAAAAATTGTTATTATATTTAAATTATTATTGTAAAATAATTATATACGTATCATCTACGAGGTGTGGAATAACGCAAGGGAAGGGGAGAAAAAAAATTTTGGCTGTCCTCGAACAATAAGGAATTTCGGTTTAAAGTTGAAAACCATCGAATCGCATTAGAGAAAACTGGTATCGGAGAGGAAGGAAATTCATAAAGGTTAAATATTATACATATGTCAGATAAGGGAAAAAACTTGGGTAAAAAAGATTAATGCGTCCGGATGAAGAGCACATTCGCGTCTCAACACCCTAAACTTAACAGAGATCCATGGAAGAATGACCGCAAGAATTCCGAACTTTTTCTATCATCCGAGATGATTTATTTTGAAATGCACCAGATAATTCATCCCGAGAAGGGAACGTGGCTCGGCGACTAAACTCAACTTGGATCCTCTGCAGCGCCCCGCAAGGCATTCAAAGAAAATCCGCAATTTCGTCAACAGCGACGGCCGAAAAAATTGCTTGCCACCCGACGATGTACTTTCTCCGGTAACGCCAGGTACAGCCCGGGATTTACCTGGCGGCGACAGACCCGATCCGATACTCAAAACCCGGGATCGTGCAACATCAAATTCGGAAACAATTTCTCGGCTTAGCCAGATAGTTTGCCGAGCAATTAATTCCTTGTCCCGGTACTTTAAAGAGTCCTTCGTTATCTGCAATTAATAAATATGAAATATCGAGTCCGTCACGTAGTCCGCAGATGTTGTTCCATTTAATGAATTGTCGCATTCATTGCGGATTTGACAACCCCTCGGCACATTGCATCGAGTCCTCGCCCAGATCTCGGCTCTTCCCGTAGAGCGTTCAATCGACCCCCGTCTGACGCTGAAATGCTGCGGGATCCGCGTGACGGTGCCTGGAAAACCCGGGGGCCACCGATCGCTCTTCTTTTATCTTAAGAAATGAATTTCCGTCAGGAAAATGTTCGTGCCCCATCAAAAGTTTTCGAAGGATCTGAAACAGAATGTAAATGTCCAAAACCCGAAACTATCCGCATGGGAACAATGAGTGACGCATTGATTACCGAGGGATTTTGCTGCTTTTTTTCTTTTTTTCCTGAAAAACCTTTCTGCTTTGCCGTTTACATTTTCTGAGGACAAAATGCCGCGCCGAAGAAACCACGTAAAAGTCATTTCGGATGAATGGTGTCATCCGAATTCCAACCCATGCATTAATGAAGGCGGAAATTTCCACATTATTTTCAGCTTGTTTGAGGCAAAACCGTCCCGCGTAACCGAAGCTGTGCATTCCGTGTATTGTAGCGTGCAGGCCGAAAGGTAATTTATATGACGGGCTGCAGTTCGCGACCAGCGGAAGCTCCTCAAAGGAAAATACCTCCTTAGAAGAATGGATTAGAACTTAATTCTTAAGGGCAAGTTTAATGGCGATTCAGCTAATTCCTCTTTATTGCCCCATCTATCTTAAAATTATTACGCGGTAATCCTCTGTTTTGGGGGTGGCCCTCGGCGTCTTCAAATTGTATTTTCTTCTGCATACATATGCAAAGCGTATTTAATTTTTTTGGATTTTTGAAAAATTTTTTTTTTCTTTTTTTAGAGATTCTCAACATGAAAAGGTGCAGTGCAGGGGAAGAAAAAACCGTGAGGTTTGTGTAAAAGAAAAAAGTTGGCGAGGGTTGGAGGAAACAGAGAAAAAATAAATTTCCTGACATGATTTCTCGGAGATTTTTATCTTTTAAATAACTCAATCATGTAGAAAATAAGAAAAACTGTGTTTATATCATCAAGACATGAAATTAA
>JAOWBB010000002.1:3278654-3298772 GCA_028565995.1 Ricinus marginatus
CCAATTTTTTACCTAATAAACCTCTTAATAACTTTTTTCTTATTCGGTTTCTCAAGTCAATATTGATGACTTACGGTACCTGCCGATCTTACCGGCCAGGAAAATTACTGTCGTGCTTTGTTTTCAATTGTTCTTCCTGAAAGTTAAATTATACGATTGACTTAAATCGATTCCTTCCAGCAGAATTTTTTTTTTTTTCCATAAAGGGGCGTTGAAGGGTTAATGGTAATGTCTTTGTTAGGGAAGGAATAAATGTCGTCAATTTGCGTGCGACATGAAGAGACACTGCCGCTTCCATCGAAAGGCTGCTCGGTCGCAGTCCGAGGTCCGGCGACAGCTCAAGTGGACGCTTCCTTAAGGAATGCGAAAGCGGAGAGAAAAAATAAATAGATAAATGGGAAACCAAGTCGTGCAAACGAGATAATATTTCAAAGGGCCTCCTCGGGTTCATAACGAAATTTTCCTCTTTAACCTATAAAATTAGCAGCTTTTTAGTGTTAAAAGATTATTCGCGGCGCGAGCCGCTACCCGAGGAAAGCTCAAACTCCCCGGCATGGGCTTCAGGACGAGGAAACACCCTCCAAACGGTCCGGCGATAGATGTTTCGCCTTCGTTCGGGAAACGCACTTTTCTCCCGCGGGAATCGCCAAGACGGGAATCCCCGGCGCGAGGCGTTCGGCGCATTCGAACGCGCACTTCCGCTCGTCGGCGAATCCAAGTTGGCCGCAGGAACCTTTCTGCATTCGTCCGATCCTTAATCCGGCTGATGGCTGATGAAATCCGCCTCGTCGGTAAAATTCTCGTTGGGTTTTCACCGGCGGAAAAAGCTCTCCCATTTACGGGGGGGGACAGATAAGACATGAACGGGGAACTCGGGGAGGAGCGAAAAAAAAAAAAAAAAAGAAAAACTTGTAAAAATTTTCAGAAGTATTTTTTTTTTCCTCCCGGAGAAAAACTGAAAGAAAAACTTTTTCGAGAAAAAAAAAAAAAATTTTCCAATCTCCAGCAAAAATTGGTCTGGAATTTAATGACAGCGTATTTGACGTTGATGTCGAAGTTTTTTTAATAAGTTGAACGTGTGAGAAAACCGAAGTGGCGACGAAGAAAATGCTTTTTTCACGATTTTCCCAAGGCTCGTGACATCGTTTCAATTTTTTTCTTCCCGGGGACTTGACGGTTAATTACCCGAACTCACTTCGCGTTGCCACCTAAAATTATCCGGCGACATTTCCTTCATTTTTAATAAATTTTATGTTTATCTTTAGCGTCTTAAAAGCGGGCGCCTCGGGTTTCGAACGCACGCACCCACACGCGCACGCCCCCAAATTTCGCCCCCCCCCCAGCTCCTCCTCTGCTCCCGGGAAAAAGCGGGCATGCCGAATGCCCAATCCGAAATCCGCGCAAGGAAAAATAACGTAATTTACGCCATTCATTGTGCCCCCGATGCAGCGAACGTTCATCATTCGGGACTCCTGCCGGAGCGTTAAATTCGGTCCCTTTAAGCGGAGAACTAAATTATTCTTGAAATTGCCGAATTCGGAATATAGATTTCCTTTAAAGGGAGGCGCACTTCGGAAATAACGCTCCTGGCTGCTGACTGCCAGGCATCGATTTGGACTTGTGCACTACAAGGAAATTTCACGCTAATAAACGATAAATGAAACTGAAGTTAAAATCGCGGTGAATTTCCCCGCCTGAAAAAAACTCAATTCGCGTCTCCGTCCATGAAAACTGAAGCCGGCGATCCGCGGGACGGGGTCGGCAGCGCCGGACGAAAACCTCAAACAAGCGAACGGGAGCCGAACGCGGGCATCCGGACGGAGGCGCGACAGCGATCGAGGATTTCGCTGCCTTTTTCACACGCCGGGACTTGGTGCATTTTCCCACGCGCTTCCGTTTCCGGTGATTTTCCGATCGCGGCAGGGGGCCCGGGACGCGGTCGAAATGCTTTCGAACCGATCTTGGGGCAGGCTCAACCGGGAAAATCGCGGGACCAAAGACCGCGGCCGGCTTCCGACGGCCGAAACGCGGTTTGCGTTTTCCTTCGCCTTTTTCCCATCCGGGGAAGTCTCCCGATTTGCTTTTCTTAACGCGGAGGCTTTGTTCAGGGCGAGGCATCAAAAAAGGCGGTTCCCCGTTTTGCCGTAAAATAAAATCCCGTTAATTAAGAGAAAAGCGATCTCAAGGAATTTAATATTATTATCCCGCAAAACCGCATTTATGGCAGATTATATCCGAAGGAAAGCGCCGACCAGTGTTAACAATTCAAGCATGCGGTGATGCATATTTCGCTTTTCTCTTTCCCAAAATTAATTTTACACATGACTAATGATTCTTAAGGAAATAAGCTAACTACGAACGGGAATCCGTTAATCGGGATCCTCCCGCAAAGCATAAAATGTCTATTGTCTCGGGCAAATAATACATTCAGGAAGGGGCGTCGAAAGCCGACGAGAGAAAGGAGAGGCCCCCGCAACTGGAAACTGCTTCAACAAATAATCACGTAAAGACCAGTTGTCGACGCTGGCGGGAAAACATTTTCGGCGTAACTCGGGGGTGGGAAAAAAAAATTAAACTTTCCTTAAAAATTTCCTGCGAGATTTCGGAGCCGAAAAGAGCACGGGAAGTGACGAGGCCCACGGTAAGTTGATGCAGTTAAGGAGGCGAGGCGGCAGCGGTCGGTGAAAATTTCCAGTTTCCGGCCGCGCTCCCTTTCCTTTTGCCTTTTCCTTTTTTTTTGGTGGATGCGACCAATGCGAAAGTGGAAACTCCGACGAATCCCGCTTTCGGAATGGACGCGGCCTCCTTCCCCGTCGTCCGTTCCAGCTTGGTGGCTTTTCCCGAGCGGCGGGGTGCCACGGTCGGTCCTCCTCGATTCGCCCGAGGCCGAGGCGAAAGCGAGGGCGGCGGCGGCGACTGCGGCAAAGCGCGAAAAAATCTCCGACAAAATCGCTACCCCGGACACGCGGGGAACGGGGGCGTGGAAAGAAACTCACCTCGGGAGTTTTTCTAAAAGTGCAAAAAAAAAAAGGAGATATTTGCTTACCTGAAATGAGAAATTACATGTTTAATTCAGTTTCGGAAGCTGCCGCGTCTTCGGCATGTGCCCCGAAACCGAGGGAGATCCCTTTTGGGGACAGTTTGAAGTGCATGCGGCAGAACCGGGAGCGATGATTAAGGGCAGAGAGATCCCGCGAACAGTAAATGCACAACCGGGTCCATTAGCGGAACGCAATTTAGAAGACGGTGGAAACGTGCGACGTCGAGAGCAAATCGGTAAAACCGGAACCGGAGATAAAAATCATCATCGTCTGCTAATCGATGGTAATGCAATTAAGTCTGAAAGCCATCGGGAAGCAGGGAGCAAGAAGATGGTAATTCAGATGAAGGAAAAAAAAAAAAATATATATTACGAACCACATAAAAAGGAGAGAGATGGTGGATGAAGCACAGCCGCTTTAAGGACATCACAGTTATTTCTAATTAGTATAGCAGCTATGAGCTCGAGCGCGGTCCTCGGGGATCTCCACCGCCTTCTCATTTCGCAGACTTCTCAATATTTTATGAGTTACCAAGATTTTCATCTGGGGTTAGACATTTTTACCAAAGATAAACAAAAATTTTAATAATCGAAAAACGCTTCATCCCCAGCGAGAATTCCTTAGATTCGGCACTGGGAAAAGAGCAGCGCTCGAAAATGTCTGCCGCTCTTGCAGGTCGGAGCTCCCACTTTTTTCGCCGCGTCGGTATTCGACGCCGGATTTCCGATTTGCTTACCGACCGCCCACTCGGCAAGGTACGAGAGGAGCGGAAGGGCTTGGTCGGCCGATCCCTGGCGCCCGCCAACCCCGGAGCACGATGAAAAAACAAGAAAGAAGCGGGATAATGATGAGGTAAGGGTGAGTTTTTAAGGGGTGGGAGCAAGTTAAGCAGATTAAAAAAACCGAGTAGTTGCCTTCTGCATTCAATATGCTAATGCAGATCAAAGAATATTTTGATAAGGAAGAACGTTGCTTATAACCAGATAATATGATAATATGCTTCCTTCCAACAATAACTCATTGAAATTTAAATTTTCTTCTCTATTTTAACGGTTTTCTATCTAACCAATACCAGACGCCGAGGGTGTAATACTTTAAATTTTGAACTTGGGTTAAAAATATTTTCCGGCAAAGAAATCCTTGTGTGTGTCGGACGATGGCTGCACCCCGCGGTGCTGAGGATGACGCCGAAAAGCCGCTTATTTTACGTATCTATTTTAACACGGCAAATCTGACTTATGAGTATCTTCTTTCAAAGAAAGCCATCACTTTAGCACTAAGACGGGACGCATTTTTCGTTTTTCGGCTCTTTAAAAGTGCTGGTCTCAGTGAAGAACAACGCATTCAGTTCCATATTCACGTTTTTATAAGGGGAATAGAAATATACAGCGTTTATTTCCAAGCTTCGAAAACTTGGTTCGGGTATCGCTCTTCTCCGTTGTCATCAGAACTCAACATTTACAGAGAGACAAGTGATGTGTCCATTTATGCGTTCATCCCGCTATGCTTTCCTTCCCTCGCGAAGCGAGATCGGAAGAAAATCTTCCGGCAGTCGGCAGCTTTTCACCTCCGCATCCGCTCCGTAAATTAATTCATCCGGTTGGCCATTTGCGGAAAATGTTGCTTTCCGTACGGCGGTCAATGAGACCGATGGAGATCCGAACTCAAAGGCACTGCATCCCGGGCAAAGTTGCCTTCCCGTTTTGGACGAGGATTTTGAATCTCGAAAACGAATCGGGGGCCCCGTTTGTGCGGGACGAACCCCGCGGGAAAACCCAAGGGAATAAGTGGGTTATCACCTTTTTTCTCACTTCCGTCGAATCGCGGCAAGCTCCCCGTTGCCGCCCGTGCCGACGCACGCGATCCTGCGGCACTGCTGACCCAAGACGCCTGTCGAGATTTCGAACGCACCACGCTCGAACTCTGCCACCGTTCGCCGGTGCTCGAAACCGGGGCAAGTTAACGGCTCCTACAGGCGGAATCCCAGAAATTCATCGCAGGAAACGGGGAGGAAAGTTACTCGGCTAAATCCGAATCGGAGATAATAAAATTGAAGTGATAAATCGAAAAAGTCAGAAATCATAACAGTTCAATATCAGAAAGTAATATTACAAGATATGGATGACATATAATAAATATCTATTTAACACTGAAGCGAATCACATATATAACGGCGGTATCTTCGCTGCTTACTGCCGACACATTTCCTTTGGTGTTTTCCAGGCTCATTTTCCTAATCGATTTTCCGCTACTGAGTCAAACCCTGTAAATTTTCCAACATTTTATGACCCGTCGGGATTTTCATAAACCCCACTTCTGCTCCGCCGTTTTCTTCGTCTTCTTCTTCCACCGCTTCTCTCCCTTGCTCCCGTTTTCGAGATTTTTTTAAACGTCAACTTCGGAAAGTGTTCCTGCGGATCCAGCTCGCAACAGCGGAGGGTTTCGAAATAAAAAAAAATTATTCCTTTTCATTCCTCCCGAATTTTAATTTGAAATCGCGGAGGCATCGTTCGAAACCTTAAAACGCGACAAAAGCGAATGAGAAAGTTAAAAGTGAGAAAATGCGCATTTGGGAAAAAGGAGCAAAAAGAAACCATCCAAAGGCGGATTTTGGCATCAGCTCGCCCAAAACCAACCTTAAACAACCGCGAAGGTAGCTTCCTGTGCCGTAAAGCAAAACTATTAAATTATGAAAATATTTTGCGTTACACATCCTCGCAATATAATAGCGATCATATAATCGATATTCATACAAGGAGATTCGTAAAATTTTCTCAATAACGAAACAACGATAAGCGAAACAACAACTTTTAGATTAATACAATTTCGAGTATTATATAAATAGACAAAAAGAAAAGCATAACGTACAAACGAAAACATTTTTCTTATTTAAAATATATACATTAATAGCTCTCTTATATTAGCTATATATACATTAATAGCTTATATACATTAATAGTTTCTCTAAGCTCATCCCATACTGTCTACATGAATTGCTAAATCGAAATTCAACAACTTCGATTTGACTGTACAATTCTTTTTTTTTTACTGCATAAAAGGATGAATTTGCGTGACTCTTATACATGAAAAACGTGAAAGTATAAGGAAAAAAAACGATTTGCAGGAGATGGTAATATTAAATGGTTGTACAGTCGTAAAAAAAAAAAAAAAACATTCCCAGCTTTATAGATGATATCTTCTTGGTATCAGGTAATATCAATATGGTAATAAAAAGGCTGGAGGATTTTCACTAACGATTTAACAAATCATTACGATCACAGTGCTGCCGTTATAAATTATTTTTCAAATGCATAGATAATATCTAATGCAGTCTCTTACGCTGTCCATGTTGGGAGTCATTTTCGCGGCGTCGAAGTTAAATCTGTGAAAGTTAATGCTAGGACAAGAATTCACGAGGACACTACGTTATCGCTGAATCAGGCACATGACTCGTCATGGTTAACGTTAAAAAAAATAATAATAATAATAATAACTCGCTTAATTATGGAATTTTTTCTCCTTTTATTGTTTAGCGAATCCAAAATGCTTAGACGTCGGGTTTTATTGGATCTGTCACAAATGAGAAAGGCGGAAGTACGGAGAAAACTTATCTAATGCGCTGGAAATTTCCAGCCGTGTTTAATTCCCTTACAACCTCCTCTTTATGGGACATTTGCCTTGCTGCATTCTCCTCAATGGATCGGAAGATGATTCTACATCATTCTTTCACTTAAAATAAACCGCTTTTTAGAATCAGCAACTGATGAACCTTAAAAAACCGGAACTTAACCCGGTTTCTGCCTTGACATAAAATCCGTCCTTACACTTGCTACTTGTTCGAATATATATTTTTCCCTGCTTTTCCTACTTCATCAACTGTTTCGGTGTTATCCATGCAGAAAAGAAAATCGGCCTTATGGCTGTGACACTTAAAATCTTCGCGGCACCGGAAGTTCACGGATTGGATCGTCTGTTAAACTGCCAAAGGGAATCATTAATTCGGAACCCGGGTCGAAAGAGATGCTCATCATGTACTGAATGAGACCATTACGTTACATTTAAATAAATGGCGAGGAACCAAAAATCTGCTTACTATTAGAGATATCTGGCAACGCATTCGGTTATCGTATTGAAGTTCCGCCAATTCTCCAACTTAACTTAACGAGCAAGAGGGAAACGTTTGAGTTTTTGCGCTGGTTTCGCGTTGACATTTTGCAAAATTTCGCCGGAGACGGTGCAAAAGATACGCGTGCGGAGCACAAAGTGGGAAGCTTCGCTTAGATGAAAAGAAGACCAACGAAACTAATCGACAACCGATAAAGCGGATTTCTTCCGCAAGGAAGTCCCACCGAAAATGACGCCCTTGCGACGACAGAGGAACGGTTTTATTTTCGGAAGAAATTTCAAGTATGAAGTTATAATTTGAAAGAGAGAAAACTTACTTCGCTTATTAATCAACACTAATTAGTGGTGATCATAAAGATCGAATGTAAAAGTGTTTTTAATAGCGTCAAAGGATATCAATGTTTTAAGGTTGGCATAAGGAACGTTTCCGGCAGAAAGGCAGAGGTGATTACTTTGTGTAATAGTACCTTGTCGAACAATGAAAATTTTCCCTCTGAATTTTCACCTACGACAATTCTTGCCAGGAAAAATAATTGGAAGCCTCTTCAAAAACCTCTCACGAGCGATATCAAACACTGCTTAAGTGAGGGACGACATTTCGTCTCGTGCCTCACTTATTCAAATGCCGCAACCGAAACGCTTTGCTGTGCTTAATGCCAACGTTATTTCGCGTTCGCCCTGTCTCGCGCTCGTTTAAGCGCATCTCGCTTCGTTGCCCCCCCCCCCCCGGAGGCACGCCTTGACGTTTCTGGCCGCTTACGCATTGCCTTGGATGCTGGAGAAAATCCTGAGGGAGGACCGAAGAAAAGATTCGCGCGCGGGCCGCGCCGCTTTTGAAGCCCACGGCAAAAAAATCCCGAGACCGTTTTTACCCTCGTTATTCCAATAAGGAAAATGAATTTTGTCTATAATGAACGTGCAGCGCATCCATTCAAATTTTCATTACGCAAAAACCGAGAATGCCGGCAAAAAAAAAAAAGAAAACAGACCCGGGGGAGAAACCCTTATTAAGCGAATAGATCGGGATTAGATTTAGAATTTGGTGGAAAATGACGAAAAAGTGCACGGTAATGCAGGAAATTAAAATCTTGTCAATTAGAACTAACTTTGACAGACATCAGACAATGGATTGGAACAAATGTTTGAATGATATTAATTGTAATTTATGTCCTTTGTTCAGCAATATCCTTCTCATTTGGTTTTCATCAGAAGACTCAGCCAAAATCCACGAGATTCTTTCAAAGATATTTCCTTCCAAATTATTCGAAGGATGTATTTTTCAAATTTTCCCCGCGCTGTAATTAATTTGAGCATCATCACCACCGTCTCCAGTTAGAAAAAAAAAAGCTGCGGAAAGTGTTCGACGAGAAACTCCATGGAACTAAATCGAACATTAAAAAATTTCGTTTGCATCACGGGCAAGGTATTTACACCCGAAAAGTGGTCGATTGCAAAGTTTTCCGTGTTCATCAGTCCCGAAGAAGAGGGAATTCTGCATGGAGTGACATGGAAAGAATACATTTGTCATTACCAGACCGGAAGAGCGAAGAAGGTGAGACATTATTAGGCAAAGACCTTACTTATTGGTTATTTATTGCTTTCTTTCCAACAAATTAGTTTTGTCTCCAGATAAACTACACTAGATTAGCCGGTCCGATCCACTGCCAGTGCTTCGGCTGCTCCCCGAATTGTCCAACCGTCTGGAAATCCTTTCGGACGAGCTGACATCCGCAATATTCGGGTTTTCTTCTCCAGTAAGCCCCGCAAAGGCTCCGCTCCCGCATCTTTCACCTTCCGTTTTCAATTCGAAAGGCAGATCCTCCGAACCGGCTGCGCCCCGGAGCGGAGAGGATCGTCAAACGCGGGCAACCTCCGGGTGGAAAAAAATTGATGGAATTCGAATTGCGAAAATCGGAAACAAATTTCTAAAATATGACATTCCTACGGTTCGGTAATGTAATTTTGATGAAAAAAAAAAAAAAAAAAGGGACCACCCCATCCCGCGGGGGCGCTGTTTAAAATGCAAAGCGAGAGGCGACCGCATGAAGAGTTAGGGTCCGGAAGGTCCCTCGAGGGTGATGACCATCGTATTCCAATATTCCTTCCGAGGTGTTGCGGGATGGAATCGCAAACCAAGAAATTCTTGCTCAAACAAATCAGACCTCCTCACCTCGATGCTTCGTTTAAGCCGAATAATGCCCTAGCCGGGGGTGGCTCGAAATGTTGCTCCTTCGGTGCTTCCAATCAATCAAATTCTCATCTTCTGGCCATGCCGCGGAAATTTTGTTAAATATTCCCTTTCGAATAACTTTTCGCCCGAGCTCTTCGCTAACTCGAAAAGTTCCGTGCATTTCTTACCTTGAGCACGGAAACCGTTGTTTGAATTTGTCCACGGCAAAATGTACACTTCCCCGGTTAAACAAACGTTAAAATTCCGAAGTCTGCATTAATAAATTTAGTGCGCAAGACGTCCGATCTAACCGTCGACAATGCCGCAACCATTTAAATCGCATGAAACACTTAAAAAGAATGAAATTCAGTTTTTTGACAATTACAAAAAAAAAAAAAAAGGTTATGTGGCAGGAAAAATTTATCGCGTCTTTTTATTTTGGACCAAAGCGAAGGAGAGATGCTCCGGTGCAACCTGAATGAGATAAAGTTAAAATATTTCTGCTTATTTTCTTTCCTCATGCGCGATCGCGTTCGAGAAAAAAAAAATGCGAATAAACAATAAATGAAAAAGATAAAAATAAACAAAATGGAAAAGGAACTTCGACTCTCCCGATGTGCGACTCCGGAAAAGCCGGGAAGGCCCCGGGTTAAAAATCGATGGAAAGAGGACCGAAAATTCCGATTTTTCCCCCTCCCCCCCCCCACACGGGGGGGGCAAATCTCACATTCGGCAGATGGGAGTGGCAAAAGGACGAAAAAGGAAACGGGTCGATGAGGAGAGACGAAGACGAACGGGAAAAAAATGATGGAGGCCTCGGAGGCAAAGGAAAAATGGGCGGTCAACGCTTGTGAAGATAGAAGTCGGCCCGTTTCGCATCCCGCGAGCGAGTATTCTGGGCAGAGTTTCTGACACAGTTTCCACGGAAAAAGTTCCCAAGAAAGGGTTGTCAGCATTCTTTTCGAGTGGGGAATGGGCGGAGCGGGACTCGACGACGCCTCGAAACTCGGTTCACGGCGGCGCAAACAGTTTCCATTCGACAGTTTCCATCCCGCATTATCACTTTTTTCCGCTTTTCCTTTTTTTTTTTCCTCCCCCCCCCCCGTTTTTCCCGAAAAAGAGAGCCGGGAAGGGGCGGGAGGAGAGGAGAGGAGAAAATCAGGAAAAAAAAACCGAAATTAACTTCACAACATGTAAAGTTCCTGCAGAGCGTGTGCATGGGCGGGTTTTCATATAGTCACAATGAAAAACCTTTTTTATTTTTTTTTTTTTTTTTTATTTTTCTCCAGTTGTGCGGCCCAGTTAAAATTAATTTAAACTTCGTCGAATATTAAAAACAAAGGGCAAAAATAATTTTTTTTTTCTTTTTTCCCAACAGTTATAAACATGGCCGGAGACACCGCACCTGAAACTTAACAAATTTTTAATGCTAATTTCGTTATTTTTTCACGATTTTTTTGAATCTTCGCAAAACGGGAAACGGCCCTTGTTAAAACTTAAGGGAAAAACCGAAACTTTCGGCATGTAATTTTATTTTTTTACGCGAATGAACTGTTACATCCCAAGAAAAACAATTCAATTCGACCCTCGGTTTCTTATTTGCATCCATTCACCTGAATAAAGGTTTTTAATAGTTTTTCCGCAGGTTATCGCGTAAGCTGCGCTTTCGAAAAATTTAATTTGTCTAAAAAAATATATTCCGCAGTTATTATGAGTGAAAATAGCTTATTAATTATCGAATTCTCAAGCAATTGGAATTTCAGAATGTGACACTTGTTTTTTTCATTTTGTCAAGAGTCCATTCAATTTAGGTTTATCATTTGAAACATTTGCGTTTCCCACACCTTGGAGCGAACTGATTTCTCCGTTTTGCTGGATCCCCGATCTCCTACGTCGAGAATACGCGGATATTTATTTCGATTATCATATCTTATATAAATTGAAATTATTTAACTTCGTTAAGCCGACAACAAATTGCCGTCACTTGAGCCGAAATTTGTATTTTTCATTCAGAACGAGAGCCGTTCCCGGTTTTCGAGCATTTAATAAAACTTTGTTTTGCGCACGGAGCCAAAAATATAAAAGAAAATAATGATCTAATGTGATTGCGTTATTATTATTACTAACGTTTTTTGGCATGGGGGCGTTTTTGCTTGGTTCGCATCCCTCTCCTTAAGGGTTAATATCAAGTTAGCTGTGGACCTGCCTGCAAATATGTTGTTTCGGCCGAGGAACTTGAATGCGCGAACTGTTCTTTGAATATGACTTTATATGCGTCATGTGGGAAGTGGCAGTTCTTTAGGATGTATGATGAAGCAATTCCAGAAGAAGACAATATCAGGTACATATCGTTCGCTGTTATTTTGCCACCACGTTCGATATCGGTGGCCAGAGAAAAGCATTTCACTGCTGTCTCCGTTCCTGTATCTCGCGTATTTACTATTATTATTATCGCTGTTATTACCATAACGGAATCAAACGCAGTTTTTTCTTTCGCCAACCTGAACAGCTTAACATAGCGAGGAAAACTATTTTTAAGTGAACGTCCGAACAAAACATGATTTTGAGTTTCGTTTGAAATTATTGAAAAATTATGAATTTAATTTACATCTGAGCTTTTATTCAATTTAAAAGCCCGAATTTAAAATTCGTTTCCTTTTGCTGGAAAACGTGAAAAAAATTGATGGGAAAAAAGTTAAAATGATCACACGTATCAGATAAGGTAAAAATCCCAAACCACGGAGCCCTGGTCGAAAAGCTTGCAATTATTTGTCATGTACAACTTTTTAACGTTGAATTTTTGAAATTTCGAAACCTGCAAATGGAAATCTTTTTTTTTTTTTTCACCTTCTCTCTCGGTTATTTTTTTTGTCAGGTTGTTCGGGAATCGAAATAATAAATCAAAATGTTGAAATTGGAAATGAAGAATGAAAAAGTTTACATTAAAATGTCGCCGATGAGGAAGAAGAATCTCTGTTCGGGAAATATTACCAACCTGGGAATACTCATTTTCCCTCCATCCGCAAACGTGTTCTTACTTTTCCCTCAAGAATAATATCTTTTTTACCCTTTCGCAATTCCGGTTACCTCGGCTTTATATGCATTTTTTTTTTTTTTGCCTTTTTTTCCTCTTCCATCGCGATTTAGCGCGAAAGTGCGTTGACGCTGTCGATCTTCGATTTTCGTGAATTTTCCGAACGCTTTCCGCGTTCGGTTACCCCGGGGGTTGAGCGGCCGAGGCCCAGATTCTTATAACGCACCCGCCACGATTCCCCGGCGCTCACGAGGTGATTGCCACCTGGGCGGAATTCAGTAAAACCCGATTCAAGGCAGACAAATCGCAGGAAAAGGGCGAAGCTTCACTAGGAAAATCTCAAAGCTAACTGGAGAAAAGTTGACTGCGATAAACTGGTACTTGACAAACTATAAAACACAAATCAACAATTAAACTAAAAACCTGGCAAAGTTTTTACAAAGTTTTTAATCTTACCATTCAACTTGGATAAACTTTGTTTAAAAAGTTCAATAGTAGTAAAAACTGAATAGAAGCACATGGAGGACCTTACCGACGGCTTTTCCTCAAAAAATTTTCGGATAATTCCATGCTCTTCCGCCACAACAAAGCCCTCTTACCACCGCAGCGCGTGCAATTTTCGAATTCCTCATCATTGCATCTAATCCACAATTAACGGATCAAACGATGTACGCGGATGCCACGACTGGAAGAATCGGAACGCGAGAAAAAAGCATTACAGCAGTATCTTCGAAGCTGCACAGCAGGAGAGGTAACTCAGTAAGAAATTGCAGCCAAGCCCTAAATTATCGTTATTCGGTCTCCGGTCGCAATTACTGATAATTTTTTATATTTTAAACCTTGCGATATAAAGGAAAAAAGAGTGTATTTCATTATAGGTTTTTATTTTTTCTCGCGCAAAAAAACGTTGAGTGACTTCAACCCGAAAGCTGTTGGTACTCCATGTTATTTATATTTATGTTTGTGCTTTTTATTTGTTGCGCCACAAGCGATTATCCCAGGTCAAGCGACCGATGACGATTTCCGCATCAGCAAGCCTGAAAATTTTCACGTGAGGCGATATTCTCTTGCACCGGCAGGAGTTAAAAAAAAAAAAAAAAAATCGAAAAAAATATAACGATGTTGGAAGTACTGGAACGGTCCCGTTCGGGCTTATCCAGCAAAATGCGCAAAATATCCCCAAGTGAAAATCCTTTTCTCCTTCAGCAAAAAGCATTTTCTGAAAAATCAATATCCCTTCCTTTTTCTCGTTTATTTCCTTCCTTCTTTCTTTCATTCTTTTCGTTTAAAGTCATCAGTTTGTTAGACTTTCCGAAAGTTTGGAAAAGTTCCCGAGGAAACTGAAAACAAAGCCTTGGAATTAACGATTTTTATTGCTGACCCTATTCATCGTGATAACGCTAAAACTGCCTCGGCCTCGATTTGTTTTCTGCATTAAAAATTGAATTTTTTTTTTTTTTATTTTAACCGCTGAAAGGCGTGCTCTCGCCTAAGGACCAGATCCGATACGGCGAACGTTTCCCGCGGCGCGCGAACTGGATTTACTTTTTAAACATCGCTAAATTTTAAATCAGCCACTTTGAAAAGAGCCAAAAGCATTTTCATCCCCTGCCGCAATCGTTGCTGATCATCATTCACGGCTGTCGCCGCAGCAACATCCGCTAAGCCTCATACCGAAACCTGGCTCCGGACAACGCCCATCGAATTTTATCCGTCGATAAAAATCTGCTACGCAAACCAAACACATTGCTGACGCGCATCGTTCATCAGAGTGACTGCATTCTGGACGCGCCGAACGTTCAGTGCAAAATCATTTCTTTTTTTTTTTTTTTCAGAACTTATTCGAAATATTTCACCATTTTCATTTTGGAAAAATCAACCTTAAGACATGTACGTGTACGCTGCCATTTGAAATCCGATACATCAAAACTGATAATCACTCGTATGCGAGGCACATCAAAGTTCCTTGATGCACAGCAAAGTTTCATGTTGAAATTTATTCTTCCGACTTGGAGTCGTTAATTATCATTCATGCAAATACCCTCATCGTTATTGTATTTCTGAAAATATCTGAATATAAATATTCTGAAAAGATTTAGAATTTCATTATCTGATTTTATTCAATTGAGATTTATATATACATTTATAAATTCAGTTAATTTTATACTTCATTATATATTAATGCAATATGATTTCGTGGGAAATATCTACATTAAAGCAATTCGTTAACAAAAATATACTCCTCGCGATATAAATTTATGTATGTACATACGAGGCAATCGTTAAAAAATAAAAATATGAAGTATGTTATAAATGATGTATGTAAAAAAAGCTATTTAGTTTAGGAAAAATTGAATGTTTAAATTAATAGAACTTTCGTTTTATATATTTTATTAGTTTATTTAAAAATTGATATTTTCAATTCGATATTTTGATAAATGTTATAAAATTACTGCATAATTTCTCTTTTTTTATACTCTTAATAAGAATATATGTTTTTGTTAAATAATTGTTATCTTTTTATATTTTTTTGTTAAATGCAAAAAAAGGCATACAAGCCGGCGTCACACCGCGATTTTCAGTATCGTTTATATTTATATATACATATATTTTTATGTATACGTAAATTTGATTGCTTATTATGCAACCAAAGGGGGTTATTCATTTGCAAGCGTGTATTTTGTGAATAATGTACCTTAACGCAAGAGAGCGTCAGGTTTGCCACCCATTTCAACATTTTCCCGTTCGCCACTCTTATTACGCGCCACTTTCTGCAAAGTATTTTTCAGTTCCCGGCTTCGGAAAAGGTTTTGAACCTGATGCTTTGATATTAATTGAAAAACCACGAAATCCAAAAGGCAGGAAGATAAATCAAGTCTACCACTGATTTAGAAATTTTCTTACCCCCTTCGCGATACAATTATTGTTTGGAAAACCAGTTTGAAGAAGAAGAAAACGAAGAAGAGGAATCTCAGTTAATTACTCTTCATTACGACCGGGATAATCAGAGATAATTACCAGAGTTTTGTTTTTGGGAAAGGCGAGAGCGGGGAATTTTCTTCTGCTTCAGGTGCACCCGAATTAAAAATCGGCTCCCGGGATTCCTCGGATACTTCGGTTATTGGGCCATAATCCGATACATTGCTACATAATCTGGAAATAATGTCAACAATCCGGATTATTTCGATGCTACCCTCGCTCCCCGTCGGGTTCCATGCGGGAATGCAAAGTGACTGCCTTGCCGGGCCCGGGTCTCGCCGGTTGCGTCGCAGGAAGAAGCGCGTCGGAGTCGGAAGGGGAGGCGGAAACAGGTCGAAAATCCCGAGACACACACACACACACACACACACACACACACACACCTCTCCCTCCTTCCAGCCCGGGTTTCCGATTTTCCCTTCCTTCCTCCCCGTTTTCGAATCGCGAAACGCACCCGGGATTAAACGCACACGCGACGTCCGGACACCGAGACGTTATTTCCCGGGGATCGCTTTCCTTCCCCTGCGGGCGTGCACCAGGACCCGAAGGGCCGCGCCCGCTGCCCGTTCGCCCCGCGAAGCGGAACGGGCGAGCTCTGCGCCCGGAGGCAACGCTCGACAACCGGAAGGGAGACGCGAAAGGAGTGAAAAATCACAAAAGAACGGCATCGGACTGAATAAATATGTAAAATAGAAAGTAAAATTTAGCGTGAGACGCTCGCCGGATTACCATCTTCATTTCCCGCGAGGTTCCCACGGAGCTTCCCGGTCGATCCTCTGCAATTTAACGCTTTCGTTACTTCTTAGCGCCACCCTAATTTATAATTACCGCCACATGATTTTATCATTTCCCTCGCAATTATTCTCTTTTCCTTTTTCTTCCCGGCGGAAGTTTCCGGCGCGGCCATTTCCCGTGGCCATCGGCGTCGGGAAAACCGGCGAACTCCACCGGGCGACGCCCGCCAGCGAGGAAGCGAAGGCTTTTTTCCGTTCGAACCGCCCCCGTGACCCATCTCGCCTCGGTTTCCCGAGCTCATCTCCGCACTCCTTTCCTCGGGCACAAAAGGGGCAGACAAGCAAAGGAAAATCAAGAGCGAATCCGTCAGATCGACTCGTCTGCATGTGTAATTCACCGACATTCTTCGATCTGCTGCAGTATTTGCACGTCTGATGCCGTGCAAACCGCACAGTTCGCGATTTACGCTCCCCCATCATCATTCACACATCGAGGTATTATATTTACATTAAAATATGTATACGTTATTCGTCATATCCCGGTTCGTTGCGTAAAATTTTTATATTCTGATAATTTGTCGTGGCACAATTCACTCGTACGGAACCTCATGCCCGAATTGCCGATCGATCTAATTTTGCATAATTATATATTTCTTTAAAAGAACTACGAAAATAATCACCGACGTGTAATAGCTGAACAATAATAATTAACTGAAATATTCGCTGGCCGAACAATTGCGCCCTAAATGGCATGTAAAAATATTCAAAACTGCTCAAAATAATATATATTTTATTGTTATTTTTCAAATTATATATGTGTATATATATATATATATATATGTATAAAAGGGACCAAAACAATTTGTCGAAACAAAATAAAAGTCGCACGCACATATTTATACACTTGTCGATTTTCATTTAAATTAAATCCAAAATATTAATACAAAAAAATTTAAACACTCTTCGATTTTTAAGTACTCATATATTCAAATTGTTGAACCCCTAATTTGGACGTTATTCTTTTATATACGCAACGGCTAAAAAAAAAATAAACTTAAACCGAATTTTACACGTGCTTAAATATGCTTATACGAGAAGATTAATTGTTTTGGATATTTATTATCATGAAATTGAGAAAGACGAAATTTTCAAACCGAGAGATTGATATGTCGCAGCAGATGAATACATTACTTACAAATTATTTAGGTATGAAAAGCACATTTACAATTTCGTGCCTAATGCCAAATTTAAGAGATTTTTGTGGATAAATTATCCGAGATATCTATTAACGGGAGCTATTATCCAATGACTTGAAAAACCTTGTGCCACAAGGGCGATTTAATGGAAAATGGAAGCGTCGGTAATGGGAAGATTTTAATTTTGCAATAAACGCCGCGGATTTCGGAAATAAACCTAAATCAGGCGACAGGAAAGATCGAATTTCCACCGTGAAACATTAAATTGGCGTTGGCATAATTGCACATCGCATACAAAACGGCAGCCGGCCCCGGCAATTATCAAATACAATGGCCGAAGAAGAAAGACACGCGAGTTTGACATTAACAATTTATCAAGAAAACCGCGTTTAAAATTCATTCTGAGCATTCGGAAATTCAAACACTTCCATTTGCTGGCGAGGGAAACGATGAGGTACCCGCTGCTTCAACCTAACTCGGGTGTCAAGGGAGGGCTGGCGGCGACGCCAAAGCCGCCCTTGCCGAGTCGAAGCGTGAAATTAAGGGCGGGCGCAATCGAAAATGACCCGAAAAACTTTTGCGACATTTTTCGGCAGACCGTCGTCAAAGGAGGCAAAGCGGGACGACAGCGGGAGCGCTTTCGCGGGACCGCAATTTGCGCACTTTCGAAAATTTTTCCAATTTCGAGATTCGAAAAAAGTAAAGCAAAATCAAATTATATTGTAGCTGCATCGTGGACTCCGCCCAAGCTTTTATTCCATCACTCACGAAGTGTCAATCACGCGAATTTTCATCCAAAGATCACTGACGATGCAAGAGCACTACTTCTCGCAAAGGACACTTGCACACTGGCAATGTTTAACCGAGGGGGGGAGGGGACAATTTTGCGCAATTAAAAGCGTTGGCGGATGAAAGGGGTAGATTGACAGCGAAAGGGGTGAAACCGAAGGAGAACAGGTCGATGGGGGATGACGAAAAAGGAGTTGCCCGAAAATTACGATCGAAAAAGCAAAAGTTTAATGAAAGCTGATGAATGCCAAGGGAAGGAGAGTTAAAAGTCAAAAAGTTTTCAATCGCCTTCATGGATTTTATTACTAATAGGTTTTTATGTGCGTAATGAGACTTTCGCGGTCGGTATATAATTATGTCTTACATGATTCCTGAATTTTAAAAACCGCGTGAACAGTAAAACGACAAGATCTCCACATCGGTCCACGCGATGGCTTAAAAATCAAAAATTATGTCAGACATATATATATATATATATATATATAGAACTATAAAAAAAGTTTAAATTATTATTGTTATCATTATAATAACATTTTACCTGTATACAAAAACAAACACTGTCCAACAGAGATGTCCGATGAGAACTTCTTCAGCCGACGCCGAATATACTTCTTATTTTAACTGTTTATAACGAAGAAGAGAAAATGTTGTAGAATACAGCGTGGAGGACGAAAATGACCGGATACATCCGAAGATGGCCGAAGTCTTGAAAAAGGGAGGAAAATCTAAATACGTCTAGTCCCGCCCGCAGTTGGCCGTACATTGAGGAAAGCGGAGCGCTTTTCCGACGGGGGTAACGGGACGTTAGGAAAAGAGTGAGACGCAGCTTTTCCACTTTCTTCGCGGCGAACAAAGATAGAGCATTTTTACGAAAAACGCCTTAAAATCAAAAAGGTTTATTTATTCGCACGAAATTCGAGATCATGTCACCTTTCGGTTTTAATCCTATTTTTTGTACGTTTTCTTTGGAGCTGCATCAAAAAATAGGTGGACGGAATTTTTCCATCCACGAAGCGAAGCTCCGGAACGAGGCAGGCCTCCGTGCAGGTTGCGTTGAATGGTGAAAAATGTCACCCGAGGACGAATCCGCGATCCGGATGGGGAAAATAATTCCTCGGTGAGGGATCTCGCGAGGTCCCGAGATCGGGTTTTGCTCACCCAAGGGAGGGATGCGATTCGAAATTTAAGGTAGCGACGACCGGGGCAATGAAAATCTGGCACAAGGGGCCGGCACGAAAGCGCACGCACCAGGCAGGGATTGGAAGTGAACCTAAATCAACGCAATGCAATACTCGGTCGATTGAAGTTAACGCGAAAGGCGAGTCTCGTGTTATCCGGATCCAAATGACTGACTCTCAAATGTCCACTGAAAGCATAAAACACCGAAAAATGTTTTAAGGCGAAAAGTTCATCTGATTTAAATGATCAAATTTCGAAATGCATTGGAGTCCTTTAGGGATTGAGGACCGGTTTAAAGCAACCGTCGAACGGGTTTTTCGCCTGCAACGACATAAACATTTGCATCTCGATTCGAGACCTGAACCTATTCTGCCTCTCAAGGAAAGCATTTTCCAACAAGTTCGGTCAAATGCCAAATAAAATTGATTTTTGTAAAAATTGTCAACGGGGAAAAATATCCCTGACAAATTAAAAGGGAAATAACGATAATTATATTTATGGTTCCTTCGAATACCAGATGAAGGATGAAACTAAAATTTCCCTTTCGCCCATAATAGATGAAATCGGGGAAAAATGAAGATCGGTGGTCCTCGTTAAAAGCTTTCTGCACGAGCTTACTAAAATGTCCTAATCTCCTTTCAACGCCAGCAGATTGCTTAAGTGAAGAGTTTGTATGTGTTTCAGCTTCAATGGAGATACGACAGATTTGCCAAAATTCAAAACTACAAAATTTTCGAGTGAATCCATTTTTGTTTGACCGGTCAGGGATATTTTCGCGGATTTTCTAAATTAAATTAACCGATTATCAGGTATTTAATGTATATTAAATTTTTTCCCATCTCCCTTTTCCGGCCGGGGGGGGGGGAGGGGG
>JAOWBB010000002.1:3301263-3340629 GCA_028565995.1 Ricinus marginatus
GTCAACGAAATGGGGGGGGGGGGGGAAGCGGGGGGGATGGAAAATAAAAAAATCGAGTTAATCCCGCAGTACTTAACCTTCGCCATTTCGCCCCCTTCCCAGCATTACTTTGCTTTTCACAAGCGAGCCGTAATGGATTCACAATCAGTACTTACTGTAATTTGAAGTTGAATTTTTAATCAGCAAATTACACATCTCGGGCAGGAATGGAGTTAGAGCGAATGGGTCAAAAAATATGGATATTCGGTAAATAGTTAATGGGATTTCGCCCGGGCGATTGCGAGGCCGCGAACCGTTCTTCGTGGCTCCCGAAGGAAATCCTTCCCGTATCCCGGGGATAAGCGGGAGGTCGCGCGGAGGGATGAAAGGGGAGCGAAAGCTTTCGTGCAGCCGGTAATAAATTGTGAAGAATGTAATAGTCGGGTCATCTAGAACGGTAATAATCGGTTCACGAACATCAAATGGAGAATGGAAAGCTATAGCAGTAATTAGCTTTCATTTGAGAAAGCACGGTGGCAGCGATGTCGTCGCCGTAACCTCGGCTCCTGACTTAATCAATTGATTTCATCAGCACCCTTCTTCCCTTCTGGACCTTTTTCCTGTTGTCTGAAGCCTCTCTCTTCCGCTCCCACTCGAGCCCTTCGCGTGCTTTCCGACCGTTCCGAGCGCTCACCGGAGGCCTCCTCTTCGACGAAACGCAGAATCTTCCGCTTTTGCGTGACGCTCCGAAAATCCCGGAAGCGAATCTCCCGTCGCCCGTCCCGCAGATTCCCGACGCGTTCGCTTTGAGGGAAGCCCTCGAAAGTCGGAATTTTCGCCTTTTCTGAAACCGCACTATATAAATATGGATTTTAAAGCACTGGCGCTACTCACTCATTCGGAGCATTAAGATTTACCGAAATTAAAAATTTCCCCACGATTGTAATCGATTAACAACAAGCTCCCATTTTACCGACTGATTAATATCGTTCCGAACGCGTAACGATTTGCTTCAACGTGTCATTCGCCGTTTTTTCCGGCCGGAGACCCGCGACATTGGTTTCCGCACGGTGCTGCTGCTCTTTTCCCGCTGCCGGCACCTTCGGCGACCTGCCTCCGATGCGAGCTCCTCAATGAGCGTTACGCTCTGCTCCACCTTTCCCCGTTTGTTTTTTCCCGCGTTTCAAGACTGCAGCAGACATTCCCGAGGGTTCCGGAAAGTTTTCCGAACCGGTCAAAGTCGTGGGGAAGTCTGCTATCTTCAGAAATATTCAAAATATGCGTGAAATGCGTATCTTGCGAGGGAAATTGTGTTCTTATTTGCTGAGCTCCGAGGCCGTTATGTACCCATAGCGGTTGGAGGCAGCGGTTTCCGTCCGATTAAATCCCTCTAGCCGCCTAGTCAGCCATTTCAAAACCGAGCCAGGTTCATGACATCGCTGATTTTTCGAATCGAATGACTCCGCCGACCGTTAAGGACCCGATGGAGGAATCGACCGTCTTAGGTTTCCGTCTCCGCCCGGGGTTTCGCCGACTAAAAGACCGGTAATTATCGCCGTTCGGAAAACGAAATTGCGAGCATCTTAGACTTCGGATAATTCTGGGGTCTATTTTGATTTCATATCGGTATTTATCCACCCTCGACCCCTATCCTCGGCGAAAAGGGCTCGGGTTTACAATGGAAGATCGCACAATTTGTATTCAATATCTTGTAATTTTATAATTTCGAATTGTCTCTTTCGGCTTTCTTCCTCGTTCGACTCGGGGCGGGGGGCGGGAGGAAAAAAAAATTGCGGCGCGAACGCGGATCCGCGAACCGGAAAAGCCGGCCACCCGGACTGGAGGCTCCACGGAACTTGCGCCGCGTAAGAAAATCGACGGGGCGGGATCTTCCCCGTGCGCTCGCTCGGGGAAAATCAAAATTCCGCGGATTTTTCCGTTCCCGGAGAGCACGGAAAAACGCCGCGTGAGATGCGGGTGGGAAAAGCGCGAAAATCGATGAACCGCGTCCCGAAACCGATCGGAAAAAAGGAGAGATGCGGAAAAGTATGAGTTGTAACGAGCTGAAATTATGCATTATATTTATTCGGGAGAAGGGAAAAATTAAGAAGACCAGGAGCTGGTGAGGCCAAGGATTTTTAACCCTTCCGAGCCGTACCTACCGTGATTAACATCCAAAAAGAAAACTCCAATTCAATTATTGCTTTAATACATAAAAGATTAAACTCTGGCCGCAGGTTCCTTTAATAAAAGTCTAGCAACAAAATGAATTTTTTTTTTTTTCTTTTGCCCGTCGCCCGTTGGGGATTCCAACCTATTCTCCTTACCGACCGCGGAAAATAGCATTCTTCTAACTTTTCTGTGGAAAACCCTTCTGTAATTACAATCTAAATATTCCCTTTATCACCTTCAACTTCCTTCTGCCGGTATCTCGTGAAAATAATTACAAGCCTCTCTTTTGCCGCATTAATTGCCCTGGAATCCGTTTGTACCGCCGGCGGAATGCCCCGGAAATTTGACATTTTCGATGTATCGCTTTAATGCTCGCTCCCTGCGATGTTTTCCGCTTTGGGCGCGGGCGAGAAATCGGGGTAAGTTCCGCGGGGGTGGGGGGGGGGCGGGGAAAGACCGCGAATGCTCTTCCAGGTTTCCGCTGCTGCGTTGGTCCCCCGAACCTGCGCGAGAATTTTATGGTGTCACCGCGGGACACCCTTTCGCTCCGCTTGCTTTCCCTTCGCACGTGCGTCGGAGCCCCGAGACCGGCCGGGCGTCGCCCGACGGCAGAGTCTCCGAAACTCCGTTTCGTCGCGCCTTCTTCCGCGCCGGGATTTTCCGCCGGAGAACCGTCGGGTGGAGTAAATATTCGAATACTCGAGGTAAAAATGGGAAAGATGGAGGGATGGGAAATCGACCCTCCGGCATTGAATGGGAAAGCGCGTTACCGGAGGAGCTGAATCTGAATCTTCACTTTTGATAATTTAATCTTTTTGAAGTCAGCTATCAGCAAAATAGAGTTTCCGAAGTAACACTAATAAAGAAATGGTTATTCCATTCATGTATATATATATTCATACGTTCAGATTTCCCATATGCCGATTTTCCGAGGGACACACCTTTAGAAGACCGGTCACCGGGTTTCTCCCCCGGTGAAATCGTCATTTTCAGCCGCGTCACCGGTTTGATTTTAAAATGAATTAAATTCCCGTGCAATTATAATGAGAGATTTATGTCATTTTCCGCGGCCGCTTTGCCTTCTCCCGCAACCGACTCGCAAAG
Organism: Ricinus marginatus; assembly: GCA_028565995.1. Classification (NCBI taxonomy): domain Eukaryota; kingdom Metazoa; phylum Arthropoda; class Insecta; order Psocodea; family Ricinidae; genus Ricinus; species Ricinus marginatus. The sequence continues at coordinate 3,304,519 of JAOWBB010000002.1, forward strand.
ACCGCGCTTCGGCTGCGTCCGCCCGAAGAAGAGGCCACTTCGATTTGCTTAGCATAGGTGAACCGACGTCATTTTCGGTTTTGTACGTGACCTAAGGGCTCGAAAGCACAGAACTTTGGTAACTTGTGGGTCTTACTTAGTTCTTGGACTTTCTTGGGAACAAAGTTTTGTCGAAGGCTCCGCGGCGAAACCCGATAAGTCGAAAGGCCGCACGGGCCCCCGGTGCGTGCACCTTCGAGTGACGGGGCGAACCGCGGGCGGGCGCCGCGCGCCGAAATGCTCGGGGGCCCCAAAATTAAACAGTCATTTGGCCGAGGCCGGGTTCGAGTTGGGCGAAAGCTTTTTTCCGCATTTACGTCGCCGGATAAAAAAGATAAATGTTCAAAAATCGAAAGATTTGTTTATTTATTTTTTTTTTTTGCCCCCGCTTCCGCTGCCGCGCTTTGGACCGCGTTTTGCTAATCCCGACTGCGGCTGCGGTTGCTTTCAGAAAGGGAAATTTCGGTACTTTCGGGGCGTCCGCCCCGGGGAAAATGTCACAAAAACGCCTCGGGGGAGGAAAGGAAGACGAAATCAATTTTTTTTCATAGTGAAAATCGAAGAAAATTAAGGGCCCAGATTAAAATAATTGCCGCAAAATCGATTCAGGCCTAAAAAAAATATTTTCTCATTGTCTCAGCATGGGCCCGGAACGGTCGGCTATAATTCGAGCTACGTCATCAACTCGTTTACCGACCTCTCAAACAAACCGCGAACCCTTTAAGATTTTCAACCCCTTTTCACATCCCTCGGACGGGATCCGAACTCTCCTTATCAGCCATCCAGCCTTTTCTTCATCACTCTTTCACCGAATTGCCACATTTCGTCGTGATTTTCATCAGTTCTGCCTCGGTTATATCGTAAAGTAAGGAATTTCCAAGCTTTTCAGCTTTTCATTTCAGCACCGTTAACGCTCGACTTGACATCGAATGAGGAATATTGCTGATGCTCAGACTTTTCCAGCGGCGCACCTTCCAAAGTCGGTATCTTACCGGCGCACGGTCCTCGCAGCCCCTTCCCCGTTTGCGAAAGGTTTCAGGTTCGCGCCCCGGAGCCGAGCTCCGTCCCCCTGCCCCGAGGGAGCTTTCGCGACGCGAGAAGAAGACGAGCCCCGGGTTCGCTCCGCTTGCGACCGGCCCCCGAGCTCGACGACAGGAAAGCACATTTAACTTTCCTGAAGCTTCGCACCGTTGCCGGTCCCTCTGGCGAACGCTTCGTATCCGAAACCTTTGCAAGATTCGCGCGACCGAAGAATCTCAGTCGCACCTTGTTTCGCGTCGTTCCGAACAAGGGAACGCGATACGGATGCGTTCGCTTGAAAGAGCGACATTTTCTCTAACGAGAACCGACGGGGACGAGTCGAAAAAAAGGAAGAAAATAAAAGGAAACCTTCCGTCAATCATCCGAGACATCATAATTCTCGCAGTTTCGAGCTTTTTTTCCCAGTGTGTTAATGGGCTCCGCGGAAGGATCTTCCTTTCGGCCCGGAAGCTAAATAAACTTCTCCCCGTTCCCTCAGTCTTTCCTTAGCTCGCTGCGTGGAATGTTAAAAATAAGATGACGTTCGGTGATCACTCTTCTTGGATTAAGCTCAATATTTACATTTCAAAATTGATTAAGAAAAGGGTTGGCGGGATCTGGATCCTCGGGACAAACAGGAGCTTTTCATCGACGTTTTTCGGAGCTTTTAAAAACATCTCAAAATCCGGTTTTCTACGCTTCCTTACGGAAGCCTAACCTCAGAATGAAGCGCAAAATAAAGAGTTTATGCCCTTCCTCCCCGTCCTCTCCGGCAGACGCTTCTTTTCCCTGCACAATCGGGGGCGGGAAAAGAAAATGGGAAATAGACACTCGGGAGGACTTTCAGCTCCGGGGAAGAGATTATGAAAAACCCTCTGGTGCTAAGGAGGAGGAAGGAAATACGTGTGTATCATCGTCACCCGGTGAAAACCAATTAAACCAGGATTTCGGAAACCGTTGAAGCTTAAAATTTAAAGTAGTCAGAGCCTCTCCTGTTAATTTTAAAATTACCTTCTTCTGATCGATATACGCCATGGCGTCCCATCATTTTTTCAGTTAAAAAACGCCATTACTTATCTGTAATGGCATTTCACGGATTCACTTTAGCGCACCGTCGCAAAAAGGGAGCAGGTCCTCGATACATGAATGTATATTTATATATTTACGCATGCATTTGTCATGTATTGCGAGGAGTAACCGCCCGCTTTGGCGAAGAATATTAATCATAAAAGTGAGATAGGATCAAGGGAGGGAAGTCCTAAGTAATCGCTGGCATAGTGACGGAATGAGCCCGGTTTAGAGGGAGAAGGTTTTTGTAGCAGTAAAAATAAGGAAAATATAGTGCTTTATTAGGAGGCAATATATTATTTAGGATGATTCCAACAGGGTGGAATCCATTACAAGCATCCCCACACTGAGTTATATTTTAAACATTTGATTTATTAACGACCACCCTAACTATAACCTGAATTCACCCCTAAAACTCGGGTACGTTCCAAGATGTAACTAAAGAGTTTAGTCAGACGGTTTTCCTCGATTCACTTTTTACGCGCGCTAAACGAAAGGCGCGACGCTGCTTTTTTATAGTTTCAAACGTCGAAAAATTCCCTCCCCTGTTGATATTTTACAAAATGGGAAATGGGATTTTATGCGCTTTCCTTCCATTGCATTAATAATCGACTGATTTCCCAACCCCGGGTGTTGGACGTGCCCGCCCGGCGAATATTCGAGCACTTTTTTGCGAATTCCTGCACCGAAATGCTCGGTTTCGGTCGGCTGACTTGCTCGCGCCGCTCTTCCGCTTATCCTGTGGTCGTGCATTCCACCGGCGAAATTCACCCCCGCTGAAATTTTCCCTTCGAAAACTGCCCAAGTTTAGCCAGCCGATGACGCTCGTGATCTTCGCCCGTCTTCCAATTACATCATGCAAATCATCCACCTTAATTTTAAGTGTATTAAGGGTATTCAAGCAGATGACGGATTGTTTTCCTTTTTTTTCCTTTTTTCCTACCCCCAAGAACTTATTAACGCTGAGAAAGAAGGGTTTCGGCTATAAGCGAAATATGGCGGGAGCCCGTTTGCTGGAAGCGAATGGCGAAACTTTTTTTTTTTTTTTTTTCCCGCCTTTGGTTTAAAGAATTATTCGCCGGATTACCGATCTCGGGACAGGTTTTTCTTATGGTATTTTAATATTTAAGCGGGAATCAATTTCGCGACAAGATGGATGCCTTAAAGATTGCCTCTCTTCTCGCTGGATTCCAAAGGCGGCCCTCTCCGGCTTCAGCCGAACCGCGAAAGAGGAGCGGATTTTGGGAGCCTTCCGAAACGTCACTTGATTTCGCCGCCGTTGAATCGCAAAGACGTTCGCGCAGGAAAGCGTTCGATTTGTCAGATGCATTGAACGCGGATGGATTATCGCACGAGCCGACCGTGGTTCGGCAGGTAATTTAGCCTGGAGAAAACGTGTATTTATGTGCGAGGGACTCCAATCGTAAAATTACAAATCCAAATCTTTCCTGCGGAATCATAAAAACGTGAAATTTTGGCAAAACCATAAATCGCATTTAACGAGCGTCGATCCCTCGGCATGCGCTGCAGCGATTTAGGGAAAAATGCAGAAAAAATTTTTTTGTTACCGGAAAAATTTTAAGCTTTGAATGAATTATCATAATTTACTTGCACCGATAAAGTAATTCATTAACTGAAAGCGTATCAACTAAAAAGAGCTTTCCGTTTATGTTAAGGATTTGGAGGCATTTGAAAATTTGCCCAAGTCTTTTTAAGGATAAACCTTGGGGGATGAAAGGACCGGAAATGACGAAGGAATTAGTCGGAAGGATGGACTTTTAGTTCGATTTCGGATATCGGCGGTAGTTTGGAGGGCTAAAACCGTGACGAACAAGATGGAAAAAGACTCGGATCCCTGACATTTTCCGAAGGCAAATTTTTTTTTTTTTCTTTCCCAGGGAGGAAAAATCTGCGTATGAAATGAATGAGCTAATATAAAAATTTTCTTTCTGAAAAAAAAGTGAGGAACACTTGGGAGAGGAAATTTATTAGCAACTTTTCATTAACGGCCTCCTTTCCTTTTTTTTTTTTTTTCCCCGTTTTTTAGGGCGAAGCGGATAAATTTTTCCTTTATTAATTATAGGTTGGCAAACCCTGGTGGTGAAAAAAAAAAAAAAAAAAAAATATAAAACTCAGGTATTGCTGATACGGTACTAAAATTGAAACAAAAGTCTTCGTCTGAAAGAAACCGCTTGAAAACAAGAAACAAAGAAGAAAAGAGAAACTTTTCCAAAAGTTTCTAACACAAATCACTTCAATTTCTCCCTCCTTGCTCCAGTGCCTCCATCTCCTCCAGGCCGTCCTCTCGTCGTCTCTCTCTCTCTCTCTCTCTCTCTCTCTCCGTCTCTATCAAGTGGCTGCCGCTGCTGCCGCTGCAGCTCCGACTCAGCTAACTGTTATTGCTCAGTCATCTTCGGCGTACCTCCCGGAAAGGGAAGTAAAACGTGTTTCCAATTCGCTTCCCGCTTTTTAAGCGGGGCTCTGACTCCCGGACGCAGGACTTTTAATCCCCGCTTAAAAATTACGCCGCACGCAGATCGTCGTCGCGAGCTCCAAGTCCGCGATTTGCAGGTATTTCAAATTCAGCGCTCCCGAATCGAGAAAAATCGCAGCATCGGATTTAGCGTTACCGATCGACGCGATTTGCAGTGCATCAAGTCCCTTGAGGGACTCGCGGTTAAACATCAAAGCGTGGCACACCGTAAAAATAATTTCCGCCTTTCGCAGCACCGATATTAATACAACCTGTTCCCGAAGAATTGTTTTTGGTCGCTTTCGGATTATGCTCGATCCCCGGTGTTATTCGGTGCGAGTTGACGGCAGGGTTTTCCCCCCACCCCGCCGGAAATTCGCACAACTGCAATCAAGGGGTACGGATTTTCGTTTTTCCGCTGCAGCGTTCCTCAGCAAGCGGACGGAAAGCTACCTGCTGAAGCCTCGACGGAGAATAACCGGGGGGGGAAAAAAAAAAAAAAATGTTCTCAGCAGTCTGAAGAGCCTTCGCAACATTAGGGTGAGCCGGGTGGATGTTAATGCAACAGCTGCAGGCCTTTTTACACTTCCTACATATCGATGTAACGGATATCGGATAATCTCCTTCGATATTTTCACTAAGGAATATTTCCTCTCACCTTGCGTGCCAGATTCGAATTTTCTTTTTCCCCCCCCCCGCCCCCCAACTTTTTCCGAACGTATCTTTGGAAACTTCCTCTAAGATCCCGGTCATTTGAGATCGTTCGCCCGTTCGCGTGGAGACCGGGGAAATTTTCGCGAGCGATCGCGATGATCGCGACACCGGAACCTTCCCAATGATAATTCGATCGGTATTTTTCGGGATTTGGAAAATTTGATCCGGTTTTCCTGTCGCTTTGCGGGGGGTTGGGGAGGCGGGAAAAAATGCAAAGTGCTTCTCCCTTTGGGAAGGGAAATCTTTCATGTTGGAGTAGCTTTTTCGACTTTTTTTTTTTTTTTTTTTTTTTTTTTTTTTTTAAAGTGAATTCAGAAGTTATTCCACGCATTTAAGGTAATTTATGCGTGAGGAGGTTCAATTTATCGAGACTATTTTCGGTTGAATTATGACGACGGCATTACAGAGATAGAAAGTCAGCCACTTAAGTGTTTCCTCTTGAATACACTCAAGTGAATCTTACAGTTTACCCTTTTGGTTTTATCATAGCGGGATTCACTGCTGCGACTGTCTACGCAGCGTATTTGAAACCAATACTGTAATTAATTTATTTTTCCTTTCTGTAGTACTGATTCCTTAGCATTTCGGTTTTTCGTTAGGTTTGCAGCCGACGTGCAAATGACGGCTTGAACGAAAAGCTCGCAAAAATGCTTCTCAACCGACAGCGATGTTTCAACTTTGGACGGAGGTTGTGAATGAATAACGATATTTTTTAGGTGTTCAAATTTACTCGGATTGGGAAATTTAGATTTTTCTTATATACATATATAATTATAAATTTGTAAAAATTTATAAGTGCGACTTTCCATTGGAAGTAAATGAGAAGCGCAAGGTTTGTTTTTTTTTTTTTTTCCTTGTGGGAAAATTTTTAAATTATAACTTTTAAAAACATCTAATACCTTCTTCAGTAGGTTGAGTTAAACGTGATGAATTCAGATTTGGTGTAAACTACATTGGGCTACTTTAGCTGTACGATTTCGCATCTGGCTGTTCTCTCATACGATTCAGGATGCCGGGGGGGGGGGGGGGAGGTTCCTTTTTTTTTTTTCCGAACCGCTCAGGTCTCCGAAAGGATCCAAAAGTCTACGTGACGGAAATAATTATTTTCTTTTTCCTTTCTCCGCCAAGATATTTTCGCTTCCGCGGTTTTAAGATAAAAGGAGAGCCTCTGCAGACAAGTCATTAAATGTTTGATGGGATGTCAGGTGTTTGTCGAACCTTCCTCCCCCGACGTCAAACTCCAGCCCGCCTCCATCAACCCCCGTCGAGTGCAGGGAAAAAGGAAAAGCCATCTTAAAATGTCTTATTCGTGATTATCCTTTCCCAAACTTGTCTGCCACCATCAAATGCAGCATCTCATTATGAATACCGAAGAAATTCCTGTCTCCCAGCGTCGTTCGATGGGAAAGCGAGAAAGGTTGAAACCCAAAAAATTTTCCTTCTGCCTCGGTTAACCCGCGCTTCGATACCTTTGAAACGGGCCGTGCCGATAAATAATTTATCGTTTAAGTTGTCGTTTTTCAAAAAAAAAAAAAAAAAATTTTTTTTGCGTTTCAGATCCTTATTTTATCGTGTTATGCGTGTAATTTTGAAGCACGCATGCCGTGAATTTTTATCCCGATTTTGAATAGTATCTCATAAAAGTTTTCGATGGCGAAATTTCTAAACGGGGTTAAATTATTTTCCCGCTGTCGCGACCATTTTAACATTGAAGTCGGGCATCGAAGAAAAATTATAAAATTCAAAAATATCTATTATTACCATAAAATGTTGCCATCACTACAATATATTTCATACATAATCATTAATAATTACGTGATAAATAGCATTATGATAAAATCGCATGCCGTTTAAGGCTGAGATTGTTTATTCGCATCAATAAAATTAAAAAAAAATTTTTTTAATTAACGCGTAATGTGGATTATCACGCGTTTCGTGAATTTTGACGCTGAATTTAAAAAAAAAAAAATTATGTCATTTTTAGGTGCTGAATATTTTAGCTGAAATTCATCTTTAATAATCTCGACTCGTAACGGCTCCAAAAAAATCCTCCGCAATTGTTAAACGCGCGATTTCGGTCACCTATTTATTAGCCCCAAAACGTCGTCGCTATAAAGGCGGAAAAACCGGGGAAAGCTTTCGTGGTTTGAGTGACTGATGGGACGTGGAAGGAGTCGGAAAAAATGAAAATCTTTCCTTTGCCGAACAATTTCTTTTAATTACATGCAGAAAAATCCGGTAGTCAGCATATCTTACGGGAGAGAGGAACCACAGATGCTAATTCCGCGGAGGCGAGGGAACTTTTTTCCCCGTTTTTTCCGAATTTAAGTAAAATTCCCTTTTCTCCATTTCGCTGTGCGATCATATTGGAAGAAAGGAAAGGGAAAGATGGCGGTTTAAAATGATTTTCATATCCTTCCTCAATTCTTATTTCTAATCAATACCAGCCTGAACTTTTCTTTAATTTCTCTTTGTCATTTACATTCTCCAAATTCCTCTTCTCCTTTTTCCCTTTGTGAGTTATCATGTGAACTTAATCCTTTCAAGCGGATTTCCTCTGAGCCGTTCACTTTTTCATTTCAACCCTTTTTCCCTTTTCAACTTTTGTCTTCCAGTTATTAGTTTTCCACCCGTACCTTCCTTCGTGTACAATGATTTTTACCAAATGGAAGAAGAATTCGCTCGTTTTTTTTTTTTTCCTTCCTTTTTCCCGCTCTTCATCGCTCTGTTTCCTTCCTCTTCTCATTTTCGTGTTTCTTCAATTTCTCACAGGTTTGATGAAGGTTTTTTTCCGTTTGCCCCTGCGCGGTCGAAGTGAGCCTCGATTTCGGTCCTGAAACATTTACGGTATCGCCGCAATCTGAATCGTACTCCGGTTACCATTGCCTAATACGACGACGGATGCGTCAGTACGGAACGATTTTGGCAATTTCGTCGCGAAGGAGCTTTTGCGGGATTCCTTTCGGAGTGGAGACGGCTGATGTAAAAATCGAGATCGCACCAACGTGCATTAATGTCTTTCGGTTCAACGTGAACGTGCAGGGATTTGATTTCGAAGTCGAGAATGCTGCACGAAAACAAAATAATATTATTGGGCTAATTGGAAATTGTTTCTTCACGTGCAGGTAATGATGAGGAATTGACTCGAGGAGGAAAGAAAAAAAAAAATGTGTCGTGGAAGCAGGGAAAGATCTACGCGAGAAGGGATAAAAGCTCTTCTCGGTGAAAGGTTCTTCGGGGCTTTCGCCTTAAAATGCTCAAGCACAATCTTACAATAAAGTAGATAATAAATTGATTAACCGTAGAACCCTCTGCTGGCGAAGAGTTCCAAAGGGCAGACCTAGAATCTGATTATTGTTATTTACTCTTTGACCTGTCTCGTTGTTAATAAGTCAGTCACTTTCGCCCGGGCCCTTTTGTGTTTGTCCAAACGATTCTGCACGGCAAACGGGACAAAGGGAAATGATTTCTTCCTTGAGCACGTTGCGTCCTCCGATATCCGAACGTGCCGGAGCCGAGATTCGGTTGGAAAAGTCACATTGTCCGTAGCGAAACGTATGAAAAATCAGTGGAGACGGCTTTGGACGCTCTCCCGAGAAGGCGATCAGTTCGCCTCCATCGAGGAAGCGACGCCAAAGCGACGAGAGCGATGCCCTGAAGCTGGAAAAGGTGGAAAATCTCAATTTGGAAACGTACACTTGGAAATGCGCAACAGAATACGCACTTGCATTGCTCTCGCAGGAGCTGGGCGTCGCCCGAATGCAAAAGTTCACATTATTTTTCCTTTTTTTTTTTTTTTTTCCCGCCCCGTTACATGGAGACGCCACTTGCGGGAAGGAGGAGGAGGAAAGGGCTGCGCGAAATTTTTGCCCCCCCGGGGGGAGACGACTCGTCCGGAAGGAATCTTGGATTCCGCTCCTGAATTTGAGTATCCGCAGACCGATCGCGGGGTTTTTCGGAGATTACACTTGAACGCTTCGTTCGGATCCTGGAGTAAGGCTTTTTCCGTGTTTTCCCGAGGAGGGTGGAGCTCTACCACGCGAAAATCTCAGATAATGTGGATAACAGGTTGGGAGGAATTTCTTTCGGGAAAAATGCCGCAGGGAGAGGGAGAGGAACAATTTATGAGCCTTTAAAAGGCCAAAAGAAGGACAAGAACAGTTTTGGTCGGAGGAAATCGATCGAAAGGAGAGTTGAAAGGATGACGATGGCCCTTTGAGTCCGACCATTACGACTCAATAAATCTCTACCAGACTTTTAGGGCGATGTTCTCAACATCGTAATGAAATTAAGTGACCACTACCAGCAACTTGTCCTACTATAAATTTTAAACACACCGCATTGTCGTGCTCAGAATTTCCTAAACCACTTTTTTTTTTTGCCTCCCCGCCTTCATTTTTTTTCCTCTTCTAAATGGAAGTCCCCGAAGAGTTTTCCTTTTCGACACATGTCGAATTGCCAACTCAATTTGATTGCGCCGGAGAAGAAGGCTGCCCGCTTTATTTGTCCGCGAATGCTTTATCCGTCTGCAATGGAGAGCAAATCGGCGATCAAGGTTCGGATTAATAATAAAATAACAAACGCACCGACGGCGCTAACGCGGGACCGGAGATGGCAAACTTTTTTAAAGCCTTAATAAAATACAATTATATGACATCCAGGATTTTTTTTTTTTTTCCTTTGAGAAAGTTGGCATTAAGATAATGGGAAGGGTAATTGGTGAACCGAAGAAGAAAGGAGAGAGATGGCGGCGGGATCGAGGGAGAGAGAGAGAGACGGAGACAGGGAGATGAGGGTGGTCTGAAATGTCTTGAGTCTTGACGGATGACGTCACAGCTTTTGGAAGACGAAGTTGGTGGAGCGTGACGTCACGGCCTTGACGCTGTTTCCGTGGATCTGTACAACAATGACGGAGGAAACAATGCACCCTGCATGCCCCTATGAAGAACCTTTCATCCCTGTTTGATACAAAATTCAATTTCCTTTAAAAACGTAATTGAGAAAACAGGAAATTTAATGGTGCTTGCATCGACAAATTTCTACACTCCCAAGGACAAAAATCCCGCAAAAGTTTCGCTTTTCGAGAGCTCCCGCCGCCTCGCGCGGGGGGGGGGGTGTAAAGGGGGTTGGCAGCCCTGGAAACCCGTTTCCAATGGCTCCCGACCCCGCTTCCCGGCCTTCTTAAAACTGACGGTGAACCCGCCCTTAATCCGTTGTAAAGAATTTTACGTGATAATGAGAATTTCACCGCTCTGTCCGGGAAAAGAAATGAATTTCGAATTCATGTGGCCATTTTGAGTGTTCCTCTTATAATCGTAACCCTAACGCTAACCGTTTACGACATGCTGCGGTCATATCGTATAATATTTAAATTTCCCTTCTTGAGACTGGTTAAATCCTGGAAATTAACACGAGTTGAACTCTCTTTTATATTGCACTTGGGTATCCAGCGTTTCTTAACCATTTTCCGGGTCGTGAATTAAGTTTCCCGGACGCTGCTTTCGAGTGGTAGCGGCCATTTGCTCCGAGTTTGTCCCTTCCAAATTCGTAAAGGGCATCGGACGGCTGCAGCGGCCGACGAATTATTATTTTTTTGATTCATATCCGTTTACGGGACCGGGGAATTTTCCGGCGTTGGCGTTTTACGCGTCCCGGCGTTCGCCGTCACATAATTGCCTTAATGATTCGCCCCCGCTCACTGTTAATCTCCCGCAAGCCTCCGGGAGAGATCTTAGAGCACCTGAAAAAATGTCTAAATTTATGTTCGGCAAAAATTTGGGACAGCATGATTTAGCATCGCATTTCTCCCTGCGGCCGGGAGGTGTGGATTTAACGAAGGTATGATTTATTTTCATTTATACGGCGGCAGAGACGTGGATTTGTGCTACCCCGTTCGGGTATATGGTCGTCATCTGAGTCTATCCATAAATCACCTTATATATTATGTAGGTAAAAGATAGGAAACTACGGCTATGGAACAAAAATAAATGGTACTTTTTTGAAATAAGAAAGAAGAATGTAACGTAAATATTGTTTTTACGAATTTTGTGAAATTTTCTAATGGTTTTTCGTCAGAATGATACCGGTTATACACGTATAGATTAACTGAAAGTAAACTATGCAAATTATTATTTTCGGTATTATTTTTAATATTTTTTAGCCTGATATTCCTGCGGTAGAAATATAATATGTATATTGAATTGGACTTTGCTCATGTAGGTAAAACCAATTTTATTTTGCGTAATTATCGCACTAACTTAATGTGGTTTTCCTTCTAGTTTCGGCTTTTCGCAGCAATTTGGTATCGCTGTTGTACGGTAAATAGCTAATGAATGGAAGTGAAATTATTTCCTTGGGCGGAAAAAAATGGAAATAAATTTTCGAATTTGAAGAGTGTGGTGCGGACTTCGGGCCATCTGATGTTCCTCCTGTGCTGATTGCTAACTGCCTGACGACCTGAATTCTACCTTTTTCTTTTATTTTTCTTAGCATTCGGGATGCAGTTAAAACTGGCTAATTTTAGTCGTTCTTATCACAATTTTATAAAAATGGGCTTTTGCCTAGGGTCGCGGTAGTGCATGCTGCGTAAATGAACATGTCGGAGACGCTTAAATGAAATGACGGCGACGCATTTGCACGTTCGGGGATCATCCGAAGCATTGTTCCCATTTACGGGAAATGTGACATTATTAACGTTCGCAAAAACTTTCTGGTGCGCGTTACGTTTCAATGATGGAAGGCCTCGTTCTTCAGTTTTTCAATAATTTTTAACGAGGAGCCCGTTCGCCAAAGCTTTGCCGCATTAATCGTGAAATCCATCCCGAATAAGCGTCTTTTTCGTTCAAATTTCCCCGGGAATCATCGGTCCAAATAAAAAATTTTTCCTTGCCCTAATTATCATATAAATCCCGTAAAGTCCTTACACTTTTTAATGGGCTTAGAAATAAAGGGTATTTTTCGGAGTGCGGGTCAAAAATCTCTGATCCTTCAAATTTTATTTTCGAAGGGATTTCGATTTGGTTTCCGTGAGCACAAAATGCTGGAATTCTCGTTAATTTTTCCAAACCTTTTCAAAATTCCCACTGTGAATTTTCTGCTGCGAAGGCTTCGGCGACGATGCAATCGGTCGAACCCGCCTCGTATTGGCCCCTTTAAAAGCGCTGGATTTTCCATAAGGGAAAAATAAATTCCGGGATTTTCTCCCAGGGCTTTTTCAGTGGGAAATAGAAAGTAAAAATAATAATAATAATAATAAATGGAAGAAAGTGAAGGGTTTTCATCCCTGGCGGATCAAGTCAGTCATCTCTGCGACTGTGTGACCAGCAGCAGCAGCAACAGCCTCTCATCTCTAACGAGCTGTCTTTGTCGTTTTTCAAAATGTCCTCTTTCTCATTCAAATCCTGTTTTATTTTTAAAATCATTTTCGTTTTTCAAATTCAAGGGAAAATCATTTTCCTTTAAAAACGATTTTCCCTTTTTCCATTCATTTATTCATTCATTCATTACCACACTGCTCACCGAGTCGATAACCTAGCTTTTTTTACTTAAATCTTTTACGTCAACTTTTCCTTTCAACTACTCTTTTTCATGTATATATGTAGCTCATATTTATACATACTAATTATATTTTTTAATATAAATATGAAATAAATATATATATCTAATAAAATAAATATATATACCGACAATTTAATAAAAAAAAAAATTGAAATACAAATATATAAAAAACACATTAAATATGCATTTAATATTAACTAAATTTAAATACATGGAAAATATAATATTTGCTACGTGTAAGGGGAAAATTAAATTGCAGTTAAGATATACAGACATAATACGAAATAAATTAACATATATGTACTTAACTTAAAGGTATAATAAATACATGCGTATTACACGTAAATTTACGCATGAACAATATTGATGAATACGATATCATTTTAAAACATTATAACTGAATGACTGAGATGTCAAACTCACTTAAATATCTCACTTTATATGTGTATATGTTAATTCAGGAAAGGAGAACAAAATAAATCCTTGCATGCCTCCTGATATTTGTCTAAATGACATACTCCCACATCTAAATACATGCAAACATGCTCGTAAAGTTCTTTTTATGTTAAATCTCTTAATTATAAGGCGGATTCGTATTTAATAATCGCTTCCGGACATAATTGAACGAAAGAAAAATGCATCATTTAAATTGTGTGTTTTGCATCATTTAAATATAATTTTACTTCGTCGCGAGGTTTTATTAATTTTGTTTTAATTAATCGTTCGGAATTGCTGTATGCAACCTTTTCTTAGCAGTTCGGCGAGATCATAGGACATCGTTATGATCGGAAAGACTTTTTGGGCACCGAGGAGCGGCCGAACTCCGGTTTACATTTGAGGTGCATTTAGTGGGAGGTGCGCAAATGGAATTTTCAATTCCCATCGGGGTGTAAAGAAAATGAAATGTTCGCTATATCGCAAAGGCGATTTGATGGTTTAATCAACATCCAAAAAATAAAAAGGTTTTCATTGAGAGGTTAATGGCGGTCATTTATTTTCGAAACATGCTCGGAATTGTTATTGATGAGGGATAGCATTCTTTCGCCGGAGAAGAGCTCTCGCTTTTTTTTCTCAAATGCGGCAGATCGGAAGGGGCCGAAAACCTTAGGCAAGGGACCGAAATATCAGTATAAGGAGTATAAAAAAAAAAAAAAAATAATAAAAAGTTTCTCCGTGAGGCACGAAAACGCCTTTCCCCGGAGAGGGAAATGAGTCAGAAGTTTGATCTGCTCAATTTGGGAGCCAACTTCTGAATGTACTTCTGCAAGCCCTTCCATTGCCCGAGTAATAGATATTCACCGGCGGGGGGTGATGTCCGGGATCGAAAATGCGGTCGCACCCCCAGTGGCATTCAAATCTGTGCGGAGAGAAAAAATTCCCTGCGACTTTCAAATCAATAAAAAGTAGCTTTCTTCCTTCCCGAGGCGTAATTTTCATGCTATTTTCCCATGTGCTGGCGGGACAGGGAGAGAATTTGTCCTGGGGATGGAAAAAAAATAAAATTTTTTGAACAAAATCCAAAAAGAAGAAATATCGGGATGCAAATTTTATTTTCCAAATCCAGCTGACCAAAGGAAATGGAAAAGCCCCACGATTCTCCTCTTCCGTTGTTTGTTATTTTTCTTCCATCCGATTTTCCATGGTGAATTTTGGAGCCTCCGACATTTTTGTTTCGAAAATTCGCAAACCCTAGAAGAAAAACGAAAAATCCCCGGATAGAAAGGGATGCAGAGGATATGAAAAAGAGTCACATTCTCTCGACGGGGCGCAGGCCAGGGGGTAAAGGTAAAAGAAGAGAGGTGGAAAGTCGATAAGGGACGTGACAAGAAGCAATTAACATCAAGGAAGAGAAAGGTTGACAAATAGGTGAGGCAGTGAAAAGGTTGGAGCAGAAAGGTAGGATTTGGGTCTTGCTAATTGCAAGAGACGTAGGAAAGGCAACTGACCACCGAGAATTAGATTGCGGACGGAGTGATTATATCCTGACAATGGGCCCCGGTTTTCTGCTGTATACGGGAGCTTTTCGATGTTACATCTCGTTCTTTCGGCGCAGATTCTCCGTCTTAACTCCATTACCTTTGTTTCTTTTACCCGTTTACGTAAGTCGTTAGACGTGCTCTCTCTTCGGTTACACGATTTGAAGACTTACTCGGGAAAAAAAATCAACCGAAATCGGTCTTCGGCCGCCGTAAGATAAGGTTGCATCAATGCAGTCGGTGCAAACCTGGAAATTTTCTCGGTTCGAAAACCCTTACGTGTCAGGTATGAAACTCGACGGTGATTAACTCCCGATAATCTTACACAAATGGGTACCTGGAGCGGAGCGAGGCAGAAAGGGAATTAAGCCGGGAGGGAAAAATGAGGATGATTGTGGTCCACCGGGGATACGGCTTTAATGAAGTTTTATTTCAATAATTTAGCGCTTTGTTTGTATTTTTATTCTCACAATGCTCGTAAAACGACGTTTATACGAATTTTTAATGCATCGGCGACCATAATTATTCCAATTTGAGAATCACGCAGTGAGGTGATAAAATCTTTAAAATCTTTTTTTGTATAATTTTTTTTTTTTTTTGTAGGAGCCGCAAGTTCCCGAGGCGCAGATTCGGGAAATTATTTCTTTCCCACTTGGTGCAGGTTTATACGTAACGTGCGCGAAATATTTACGCGTATGTGAAGACTGTAGTCCGTTGGAAGTACGCGAAGTCAAAAGAAAGGTTCTCCGTCCACATGCTCTTAATGCAAGCGAATCCCTTATTAAATTTAAGAGTGAGTCGGACGTTCCTTTAGCGAAAATTGTCAAAAGTAATTTTAATTTATCGATATTAAAAGTAAGGTTTTCTTGGCTCCCATGCAAAAGGGACCAAGGGAAAAGGGTTGAGAGCTGCACTCAGTACAAAGAAGAAAATTCATTGAAGTAGGTGGAAGGTGATCGGTCGAGGACTTTCTCCTCTAAACCCATTATAATTGGAGTGGAAGATTCGAGTACTGGTTTATGATGCTTTCCAAGACTTTCTTACTCTTGACTCGCTAAATCCCTTTCCTTTCGATGCCTTTTGCTCATTTTCCCTTGCCTTTCGGACTTTTCCTCTCATTCATGTGTGCTCCTTTATTCAAAGGGAGAACCCGGGCTCGAGACCCCGGGGGCAAAATAATTTTTGGCCTTTTTCGATTTTAATTCGCTACTCCTAAAAGCGAAGATCCCTTTCTCGTAAAAATAATCGCGATGGCCAAACGGAATGATGTCGGATTTTCCATTTTTTTTTTTTTTTTTTTTTTTTTTTAAGGTTTCGAGCGAAATGGAAGCCTTTCAGGGTGTCGGGCAATCTCTAATAAGACTGCGCGCTTTAGCCGGTGCGCCCCCACACACACACACACACCACCCCCCCCCCCCCGAAAATTAAGAAATTATTCCCTTTGAAGGTGTGACGCGCTTGCGGGATTTCGTCCCGTGTTCGGAAGTCCGATTTTTCGAGGCGGCAGCCCCTAAAAAACAAGGGCGCGATGGGCTCGGTGAGATTGCCAGTCAAAATATTTGCTCCTTACAAGATTTCTGTCGTAATTAAGGGCGGACAATATCCTGAAAAGGGTAGAGAGCATGAAATTTTTTCATCCCATTTAATCCGTTCCCTTTAAGATTAAGGGTTTAAAGTAGATTTTGGTCACCCCTTTGTCCCTGGGGAGAAATGGAAAATGAGGGTATTCATCTTAAATCCTGCAGATCGGCAACATCCGCAGGAACACGGAGTTCAAGACGGACGATTCGCATTTAGTGCGGTGCATGATGACGATGATGATGATGATGATAATATATTTTTAATACGACGTGAGAGGTATATTGCGAGATGTTCGTCTAATAATCTTTTCTAGCATTAAATTTTTGCTGATGTGGCGGGGGAATTAAAATTCTTAGCCGAAGCCCGAAGCTTTTAATAAGTGGATGAAATTTTCGAAGAGTTCCTGCAGTTTAAACTCTTATCCGCCAAAGTGTAGCGGCCCGAGGGAGTCAATTTTATATCATATTTTTTGAATTGCAGTAGAGATTTTTTTTTTTTCCTGTTTTTCGAGAAAATCAAAATCCCAAACATTGCATAAATAAGCTGGAATTGTTTACCGAGATATTTTTTCTGTTTTAAAAAAAAAAAAAAATTCCTGCGTCGATTCCTTTCGTCCACCGTTTTGCTGTCGCTCACAACGTGAATTAACTAAATTAATTGACGAAACAGCGCGGCAGCCGGTGGCAGCGGGCAATAAATGGGCGACAGCTTCCGCCGTCCCATTTCTCGGCATCAGCATTGCATGGCGCATTCGCTGAATTTACGGCAATCATTTACGGACCTCTTCCGCTGCTTAAAGCTGCCAGCATCAAATCCCGGAGAGTCGACGAGAGTCACTTTCCCATTCCTTAACCCATCAAAGACCGTAGAAACCTCTGACCCCGGTTCGCAAAGATTATTTTCATTGCTCTCCTCTTTTTTCGACTTACAAAAAAGATGAGAAAATCGAAAGCTGTTTTCGAGCGAGGGAAGGGCAGCCCCGTGAAGTGGACTTCGAAAAGGCAGTGACAAGCCCGGTGAAGGCTTTCTGACGTGGAACGAGAAGAAATCTCAAGAGGATTCAAAAGGGACGACACGTAGCAGGAGACGGAAAACAATGAGAAGGTGGAGGAATTTGTTAATGACCATTTTATTAAACTCCCTTTGACATCAGTATTCTTTATTGGTTTTATTACAGAGAAATTGTCCTCCGAAGAAAGCTTATCCGAAATATTCCGTTCGATAAGGGGCTCCGGCTCCGTTTTCTTTGCTTTCTCTCCCGTTCGGCGAACGTGCCCAGGTTCGGCGACGGACGCGACTCGTGTCGTCCCAATCAACGAAATCATTTTTCTCCTTTTTTCCGATTTTCGACTTATCCGATCTCGAAAATGATTTTTCTTTTTTTTTGAACTTTTAATTGCTTCCGTCGAAATTTAAAAACTCCCTTTCGGATCCACAGGCATTCCGCAAACGCGGACCCGGCCGGGAGAGCGAAATGTTGAAATTGGTCCTCGCGTCGGGGCAGGGGTTGCGCCGCGGCACGTTCCCGGGGGGGGGGTGTAAAAAAAAAAAAGTAAATCGAGGGAGATGGAAACTGAATAAAGGGAAATTTCTCAGTTACCATTCAACAGCGATTCGGAGCTCCGGATTGACATACGCAGTAAAATAGGTTATGAAGGGAGGCCAGGGAAGGCCGTAAAAACGCGAAGGATATAAAAAAAAAAAGGAATCGTGTAAATATTTACCTGGGAGTACCATTCTTCGGCGAGGGTGCCGCGAAGGGAGCCGAATCGATGGTTCTCAGATATTAAAACAAGAAACGGTGATGGGCTTTTTAGCCGGGGAAAAAAGTTTTTTTTTCCCCGTTATCGTTCCTTTCCATTCTCATCGGTTGACAACGGAGGAAGGGTGGCAGCCGTCGCTGTTGCTCTCCTTTTGATAGCATGCTTTCATAACCGCATCGCCTCCCACCCCGTTCGCCGTTCATTTCACAAAGAGGCGACTTCGCCCACCTCCGGAGGATTCCCGGCCTCGGGAAGAGAAAAATTTCGGCGAGGAAAGGAATGAAAGGGACTGCGACCGGCACGAAGAGATTCAAACAATGCGGCTCATTTTCCGGGGGGGGGGCGGGGAGGGGAGAAGGGAGAGGAAAAAAAAAAAAAAGGACTGAAAAGTGAAAAATGAGGTGAAGCGATTTTCCGGATTCTTCGGGGTTTTTTTTTTTTCCCGGCTAAGCAAACGATGCGTTTCACGATGCGATGTGCTTCGGATTCCCTCTCTTCGGTCGGCGATTTTCGTTTGCCTTTTCCTTTGCGCGGAGCTTTCCTTTGTGAGACGGATTGGTTTGGAAAAAAAAAAAAAAGCTGTAGGATCCGTAATTTGTAAGCTGGACGCTGCGTGCGACAGAATTAATCAAGATGTCCTTCTTTTTTTTTTTTTTTTTGCGAAGCGAACGTCAGAAATTTTCAGCTTCGGTGCACGAACGCGGGAAAGGGCCCCGCAGATTCCTTTGCAGCGGGCATCGATATTCCGTCCGAGCGATTTCTTTCAAATTTTTCGGGTAGAAACCACCTTGAAAGGAAAAATTTGGGCCAGCACCGGCGGGGCGTTATATTAAAAGCGGAAAAAGTTTCCATCGATATCTGCAAAGAGCAAATGGATCTGCTAAAAGCATCTTTTAAAAGTTTGGCAAACTGATTTTCCCATTAAATCCGCTTCCTATTAAACTCTTATAAGAGGATATCTCTCCTTGTCCCTTTTATTCTTTCCCGCGCAAGTGACTTATAACCATCGGCCAATTTTAACCTTTTTCGGGATGCGCGTTTTTAATCCTCAGTTTGATTGTGCTTCGCCGGGGTTCGGTTCCCCGCATCGAATTTTTGCGGGGCTTCAAAATTAGTTAGGCGATGCCGTATAAACGCCCCGGAGAAGGGCGAAATTTTAAAGATTCAAAAGGAGCACCACGGGGGCGGGCGGCAAAGGACTTTTTCTCCGGCGGGGAAAACCGTTGTTTGCCGGTCCTTTTTCACCCCCGTAGGAAGCGCGGCGAGGTCCGCTCCCGGCTTCGGGAGGAGAAATTATTTGAGAAGCTTTCTAAAACTTGCTTTAAAATTGGAAGGGAAAACGGAGAAAATGAAGCCGGGCAGCGTGCGGGGGAGGCGACGGTTTCTCGAAAGCTTTCAGGATGAGCGACGAAGGTCAATGATTTCGGTTCGTCAATGTTAAAAGCCATTTGATCCTTAATCGCAAGTTGCGCTCAGGCGAAGCTTTTCTCTCGAATCTCTTTGATATTACTGCGAGTGGACTCTAATTATCACTCCTCCGTCGTTATATAATTAAACGCGTTTCTTGCGCCCTCACCCCTCGACGTGCCTAATCCTGGTGAACGCACCACCCTTTGAGGACACCCCTTCCGGCCGGGGGTTTTTCCCGAGCGAAGCTTTTCCGCCGCGGAAATTTTGCGCCGCTTTCGCAACTCCCGTTCGTCTTACCTGCGACGATTTTTCCCGATTTGGCATTTGAGAAAACGTCGTCGGAGCTCCGTAATGTTTTTGATTTTGCGCGCTGAGCATTTAAAGCGCGCCGCGGCAGCGGAATTTTCCGACAGGACGACAGAAACCGGGATCCGCGGGGCGGCATTCGAAACGGCTGAAGCGGGCAGGGTCCGCTTGAAAATTTTGCATTCCCCTTCGTTGAGGTGCACTTTCTCCGGCTAAACGCCTCGATCCCCAGGCGTTCGGACGCGCGAAACTCTCCACGTTCGCGCGGTGGGCTAACGTAATTTGGGAATCGAAATTTTGCGATTTTCGGTTCAGGTCGCTTCGGACATTGTGCCAGGTCCGACGATGCTTCTTCGCACGCAGAACCTGAGCGCGCAGCGTAAAACCATCGCTGCTGAACGCGGGAGTCGCCGTTGCGGGCACTTTACTCGGATCCACGCGAATGGGAACCATCGGAGGGGGGGCGGAATTCTTTCCTGTTGCGGGAACCGAAGGCTCGATTTTTCCGGAGCCCGGTTTCTTGCCGCGGATGAGGGAGAAGATGCGAAAACGCAAACGAAAGTCATTTTCGCAAAGGGGCGAACAAGAGAAAAAGCCTTGATGAGATTTGATAAAATGGTAACCGAATTATCTAAAAGGGAAATTTTCGTTAAGGCCTCAAAAACGAAAATTTTATAATATGGAATCCCATGATAATCCGAAAGTTGTAATTTTCTAAGTTATGTTGTTGGAATATTCTTTTCATCATTATTACCCTTCACCTTTCACTTCTTATTTAAATCATTTTGGTTTCTTATTCGTGGACGGAATAATATATAACTGTACGGCGGCGGGAGGAGGTGGCATTATTAAAAATTCAACTTGGGTCTTGTCGCAACCCGAAAGGGGATGATTATTTATTAACGTAAAAATTACTGAAAGGCTGATCGGCAGAAGAAAATAAGCCTTTTTTTTTCCAGAATTTCCAGATGCGGATTGCCAGCGACACGAATTGAATTTTTGCTATTTTAAACGTTTAAAATCAATTTCGAACGCATTCACGAATTCCCAAAATATGACCGGAAAATTTTTTTGAAAAATTCTCTTTCAAATCGCGATTTTCCCTTTTTTTTTTTTTTTCTAGATCAGCACTCAAAATTTGATTTAGATCAAGGTAGAGGAGATCTGCCCGAGAATTGTCGATATCACATTTACTGCCCTAAAAAACATTACGCTGCCGTTTCTTTTTAAGCATTCGCAGCTTCATTATCAACACTGTATTTTTCCTGCTTTGGAAGCGGTTTCGTTTTGCCAATTATATTCCCGCGGAAAATGGAAACTTTACGCGTGAAACTCCATCGCGAGCCTTGTGTAACGGGCAAAACAAGTTTCCAAGACGCTTCGCACGCACAAGTACGAATATGCAGTTTTCAATTCGGGTTTGCTTAGAACGGAAGCGGAAAAGTGGCCGATCCAACTTTTTTGGCCGGTTAATTCATCGCATCGCGGATCATTCATTACCCAAGCTGTCAAAAAAGCAAGAGTCGGTGAAAATGGGGAAAAAGCCCGGCACAGCCCTAGTGCAGAATCATGTAAAATATTAGCACAGAATCCGTCGGTATTAGATCCACATTTTTCCTGCATTAAAAATGTTTCGCATCGCCGGAACGAGTCGGTCACGCGCTGGGCGGGGAGACCGCCGAAAGCGATCAGCGCGCATTTTCACAAGCGCACATTAAGAATCCCGGGGGTCGGATGAAATGTACCCCTTTCGTGCCCCTAAATATCAAAGTTTAATGTCCGGCGAAGGAAAAAAAAAAAAAAAGTGCGGAGGAACATTATCATCTTGCCAATAAGCAGTCTCGAAGGATTTTTGTAGCCGTATCAGATGTCTCCTCGTGCTAAGCAAAGAAAAACTCATTTAGTTTGAAAGAAAGTGAGTGAGGGTCACGAAAACGACCGAGGGAGGTGCCGCGGGGGCTGTCGAGCGAAGACGGGGTGGAAAATCTTGCGTAGGGGTAGCAGCCCCTCCTTCCTCTGGACCTCTTTAAGGCGCTGACACTCTCACCCCCTTCGCTTTTCCGTCCTCCGGATCCACTTCGGGCTTTTCCCAACTTTTAATTTTAGTTTTCCAAGATAATAATTCAATTATTTGTTTAAAATTGGGAAACCTTATTAATTACTCTTTTCGAATCGTCTTTGTGACTTAAACGGTCTTTTTTTTTTATTTCGTCGTTTCCCTCGGCACCGCGTCCGCATTTCATCCGGCCACAGACGCATCCCTTGGAGTCATCGGTGCCTGATGAGGGTGCCCCGAATACCTGAATCACGCATCCGCGAGTGTTAAAACTGCGAGGAATTTCTTCAGCCATCGTTGATCCATTGTACGGATCCAAATATTAAAAATGCACTTACATCGAACGATTATTTTAATGGTAAATTTTTCGTGTAGATTCAAACATGAATCGTAGGAATTTCATTATAGGGAAGCAAATGAAGGTCGCTCAGAGGGTTGAATAGGATGAAGGGGTGAGTTACCTTCAAAGACTATGAAACCGTTATATTGGAATTTAAATTGGATTTTCTTTTATTTGTTTGTTTTTTTTTTCATTCTGATAAAAAAAAACGATGGAAATACAGCAGCGCATCCAGGAAAATAGGGGATGAGGGTTGAGCTTCTGATCTTACTTTTATCTTGTGCTCGCACCAATGTTGCGCTAGTTATCACTTGGTCGTTCCGTAAGTAAATTATCATCCCCGCTGGCAAACTTGGTCCGATCCGGGAAATTTATGCCGCTCGTTAATTTTTCGACATTTTGAGCGTTTGTGGATATTTGCAATTGGAAAAACTTGAAGAAAAATTGAAATAATTTTTTTTTTTTTACAAAATACATTACAATAAAAACAGCCAAGTGTACAATTATGGATGACTCTGTAGTCATTTGTTAGTAATTAACACGAAGTTGGATTGCCGTGTTCTCAATGCTTTTGTTACCGAAGAGTTTTCTTTTCGCAAAACCTTGTCTTACGGCTTCAGTAAATTTTGCGCCACAGGAAGATTCATCTATGGTCTTTCTCTAAAATTGTCCAAAAACTTTATACTTCATTTTAATTTCCGATCCCAAAGTAACCGTTCATCCGGGAAATTTCGGTTTTCGCTTAATTCAACTCTTCTTCCTCATTTTATTTCGTTACGCCGCTGCCGAGAGAGTTGGGCCGATCGGATGACACAGTCTGATGACAACGTTACCCGAGGATGGGAATGACTCGCGCTCGAGTTGGGAATGCTCGAAACCTGAAATTCCGCAAGTTGTAAAAGCGGCGAAAATCCGCACGGGCACCGACAGGGATTTCGAGGGGAGCGTACCTCGGAGAACGGGACAACAGCCTTCAGCGGGAATCGGATAATGTGCGATCTGTCATCTTGAACGATTCTGGAGGGGGATGAATGAGGAAAATAAAAATTTCTGTTGGTTAAAACGCGGAAGGAGACATTTATCAGCGGAGAAATTCCCTTTGACTCTGCGGTTTCATATGGATTGCTCACTTTGCCAATCTAAATTCTGACGTGTTGTAATTTGCCTTAGTTACAATGTGAGGATTTTAAGGCAACACTCAAAGTAATGCCGGTAATGGCATTAAATAATTTGTCTCACAAACTATGAGTTGATAGGAGGCACTTCATATGGCTTTCTTATAATGTGTCTTGAAAATTTTCCTTTCAAAAACACTTTGTCTGGTTTGAAAATATTTTGGAATATGTTTTACACATATATAATTTACCGTCTAAAATTCTGAAATGACAGGATGCAGGTTTAAGGATAGAGCTAATCTTAAGCTTTAGTTTAAACAGTCAACTTCAGTTTTCGGCTGTGGTGCTGCATCATAATCGCCCGACGAAAATTAATTTTTCATAATTTTTTCTGCTGCCATCCCTTAAAGAATCCGCCATCCGGAAGGACAGCTTTAGGTTTTAAAGTTGCTGTCAAAAAAAAAAAATTGTGTTTTCACACTTATCCCGGTTTTTCTTTTTTCAGCTGATTCCGATCGAGGGAGGTGAAATTCAGACCGCCACAGAAGAGCAATCGCGCAAAAAGGCGGTTCCACCAAATTTCGGTCTTCCTCTTCCGGAGGAAGTTGCTTCCGAAGATTTCTCTCCTCTTCCCGAAGGTAAGATTTTGGTTTCTCCGTTCTCCACCCAGAAACATCCACGTTTGTTCCTGTAAGCTGCATCAAACCTCTTTCGATGCGGAATTCCGACTGCGGAACGACAGCAGATGAGAAAATTCGACGGCTCTTCCCCGGAGGTTCTCTCCCCCCCGCATTCCCGATATCATTCGCGGTATCCGGGCGAAATATTGCTGAAGATGGAAAACATGTCGAAGGAGAACTAAGCAAAGCAAACAGTCACACAAGACAAGGTCTGAAGAACAAGGGTTGATGTCGCCCCCGGGCCAGCCACAAACCGCATTTCAATGTTTTCCGTCTCTGCCTCTCGCCGTATCTTACATTCCGTGATCCTTCTCCCTTTTTTGTTATTATCTGCCTTCGAAATCGAAATTTAAATCACGCTGCCGTTCTGATGCAGCAAAAATGTTGCGCATCCATTTCTCTTCATCTCTCAGTTCATTTTTTTTTTTTTTTTGCCGTTTGCAGTAAAAGAAAAGGGACTCGCCATTGTTCTGCCTCCTCACAAATTATTATTTTGCATTTGGTGTTAGGTCGATGTTTCAGTTTCCCCGTCCAGGAATCATTGTGTGATCCATTAACACGGTATCCTCAACTACATTAAAATATCTGTTCGGTTCTTAAGGCATTCGCGATGAATAACGAACTCGTGTCATTTTGTAATGTCACAATTTCAATTGGTAAAATGCAATTTTCATTTACCCAAGTCTGAACGATTCCATCGACGTGTAAACGGTTCTAAGGAAGCTTCCATTACCAGTTCGCAGGATTGAATATTTTTTTTTCCCCCTTTAAAAAAACCCCAATCAGATAGTGCCACATTTCCAGCCAGCTTTAGCTGAAACTGGAGAGCCATGGAGAAAGACTTTCAACGTGTCGTTTTTGTAAAAAAAAAAAAAAAAAAAATCAGGAGTGTGAAGGGTTGAAAGGGAAAATCCACCTGTGGAATGTCCAACAAAAAAAAAAATACATAAATGGGAAAAATACGTTTCTTTCACGAAACATTCCATGACCTCCATGATAATGATATTCCAGTGTTGATTTTTTCACAGTTAGGCAATAAAGAACCTTTTTTTTTTCCTTTGGCTGGAACCCTTCTTTTTTTTTTCTTTTATGTTTATTGCCCTGCTTACGTGGGACGAAAGTCACTTTCTCCCTTTGGCCGATGATATTCCTCAGAGCATCTCAACACGATTTTCCAACGTTTCTTTTTTTTTTTTCTGTTTTCCAGCCCTAAAAACGGAAAAATCGGTGTCAGTCGTCAATAAATAAATTCGATGCGCGACGAAGTCAAAAACCCGCGGTTAAGGTTAAAGTCGATAATGGCCGCTCTTCTCGACAGGATTGACCCGAAACCCGATCTGTAGTCCCCCGCATGTCATTCAGCACAGTTTTTATTTCTGTAGCGTGTACGGGGGCATCGCCGTCGGGGAGGCGGATTGACGCCTCATGTAATGTCGGAATGCATGCAGCAATTATTTGTCATAAAACGCCTTCTACGATTTTCACCTAGCATCGGGCATCAACCGAACTGTTTCGATACGATCTTTCGTTCTCTTTCCTCCATCAATGGGTAAACCTTGAATGAATTATAAATTTATTCAAGATGCATTCAAGATCGGTGAAATTATTTCTGACGACTGGAAGGCAACACCCTCAGTGTTACCACCACAGGGATTTTACCCCTTTACCGTAGAACCCAGCCTTAAGATGCCTTTTCTTCTCCTGTTTGCCGATTTTTTTTTCCCTCCCGTTTTTTTTTTTTTTTTTTTTTTTTATAAATCTTGTCAATTCATTAATCCTCATCAGGATAGTAATTTTTCTTGTAAATTGTTTTAAAGCCTTTAGCTCCGGGACCCGTTGGAAAGGGGGAAGAACGCTTTGCCGCGCAAGAAAACCCAATCAGAGTATTTTGTAAAATATTAAAGAAGAAGATTGCTATCAGTGACCCTCATTAACTACATCGGCGACATAATCCCGTTTTATGGAGTAATAACGAAGTTGACCTTCCCGTGGGATTTCGCAGGCTCCCCGGCATTCCCCGGTCTCGCGGCTCCTTCCGCTTCCTGCGGCCATTTGGAGTTCCTTTCGCCGTGGTCGCCTTTCCGCGAGGCCCTCCCGAACGATTTCCACTCGGTGGAACTTCCCAGCTCGGATTTAATCGCGCGACGAGCCACAGGAAAAAGTTGTCGGCTACCCCGCGTGCCTCGATCGGCTTAGCGTCGCGGGACAATTCACTCCGGGAAGTTCGGACACGCAAGCTCCGTGACACGACCTGCAAGTGTCGCCGATTTGCTTCCGGCTTGTGTTCGCTTGGCGCGCGGCGATCGGGGAAATAGCGAAATTTTGCGTGCGCAATTCCGATTTTACCACTTTGCGCCTCCGCTTCCGTTAAATACCATCTCGGACGTCGCAGTTGATTTCGGAGCTCGAAGGTGCCTTTTGCTGGCAATGCCAAAACTCGCGAAGCAGGTGAAGGCAGAGGCAATAAAAATTTTAATTTTGAAAATTTTTCGACTAAAACCCGGGGCTTTTCGGAAAAAAAAAAAACATGGGTAAGGCACGCACAAAAGAGGACGCGGCGGGAAGAGAGAGGGAAAAAATAGGAAAACAAAACTGGTGATGGATTGTGATTCTTCGGCAAATAAACATTTCCATAACGTAAGGATGAGGAACTTTGAAATTTCCATTTGTTTTGCACCTTTCGACGGGAAGGATGGGAGTTAAAGCTTCTGAACTTAATGAAATTAACCATTTCAGCCCTTAGCAGGCAAGGAGCCATTCTTTTCCTTTTTTTTTCCCTTTCCCTGCGAACGCGAAGAAGCGGAGAGGAGAGAGAGAGAGAGAGAGAGCACAAAAATAAAGAAACATAATTAAAACGGTGTCTGAAAGGAAAAGAAAGCGGAACGCGGAGGCCGCGCGATATTTGTTGAGAAGCAGACGAAACAATGATGATTCGAATGAAATCAGATAACAGAAAGAGGAAGCGGAGGAAAAAAGGACGGGAAATATATTACATTTTCAGCATTAGGCCATTACCGGAAAATTTTTTTTTTTTTTCCAGCCTTTTCCACCGGTTTCCTCCATCACCTCCGCAGCCGTCCTTCTTCGGCTTTTTTTTTTTCGACTGATTTCGTATGCAAAAGCTCTTTACATTTTCATTATTTTTCCTTCTTAATCAGAAAATATCGGCTTTCCGGCGAATATACATCCGAGGATGCCTTTTCAAATATTGAATTTATTTTTATTCAATAATTTCCGAATTCCTCTCCTTTCCCCGGGTCTCGCAGGTTTTCTTCCACTTTATTTCAGATTATTTTCCTTTTGTTTTTCTCCATTTTGCACATGCACCACGTCGAATTCGTACAATTTGAGGGTCTCACGTTGCACTGAAGAGAAGTCGATGCCTCGAAGGGGATTTTCGCCAAGGTACGAACCTTCGGAGGGGTCTTACGGCGAACGTCGAAGCCCTCTGGAAATGAATACCGTACTCGATAAGCTTTTTGCAAAAGCTGCAACAATTTCTATTATCGAGGAATTTTTTGTTCTTTTACTCAAAAAAATTTCGCATGCTTTTTATTGTTAAACAGTCTGTTGCAGGTGAAAAAAAAACGGGATTATAAGAAAATTGACATTTGAAAATTTCAACACTTTGAGTTCGTATTAAAATTTGTTCGTTTGTAGGCTCGTGCAATTGAATTCTGTGCGAAATTAAAAAATTAATGTTTTAAATGTGAGCAAAATTTCATTTCATTTATGTATTTAGTAACTTAATGAAATATTCACGGGAGCTTTGCTTATTTTCGCACGTGAATCACAGGCAAATTTATTGATCTCATGAGCGAGCCCGATTGATAATAAAGTTAAAGATTTCTTATGTTTGAAATAGGTGAGGACATTAAAAACGATTTTAAAATTAATTTCGTTTGTAAAAATAAAATGTTGATCTGATTTCGAAATACCCATTCAGGTGTTTAGGCAGGCAGGTATCTATCCAGCGACATGTGTGTGTATTCTTTTTCATTTTATGGGAGATACATCGACAGTTAAAGCGATGACAAATTTTAGATGTCTTCTTTGTATTTAATAAATTGTATATGAGAAGCACGTCGTTGAATTGCGTTACAAGTTTAGACTTTTCATAAATAGACACGATTAAAGTCGAGTTTAAATGAAAAAAATAATATTCTACTTCAAAAAATACTTTATTCGGGGGAAAAGAAGGTACATTTGGGACGTTCTGCCCCCGAGTTGGATGCAGTTCGATTAATGAGAATAGGTTTTTCGCATGGAACAATAAAGAAATAGCCGTTGCTAAACCAAATGAAATGTAAATATTTTCTGCACTTAAATTTCTTAGTTCACAATTATTTTCAAATAACCTAACGTGGACATATCAAAAAATTCACGAGCACTTGATGAGAATGTGAAAAAAAAAAAAAAGCTTGTTCCACGTTCCCTTTAGGCAATGACATTAGAAAAGCCCCAAACTTGGGGGGGGGGCAGAAGGGGGGAAAATTTCGGTTTGACACGGTTTTGAATACAGCTTACCACAAGCTGTCAGTCCAAGCTTTGCTACTCGCATTGCCTCTTGGTAAAAACTCCACGTCAACTGCGGTGTTATTTCCGAACAGTCTTACTGCTGCGGTTTTAAGGAGAGGAGATCAATGGAAATTTCTTATGGCAACCTTCCTACGGGCAATCGCAATGCTTTTGATGCCCCAGAGAAATTTATCCGATAAAATAATGGGAGCGGTCGCGGGGTTTCTTGCAGGTTGCCCTGCAAAGAAACTCTCAGCGATGGGAATACAATAAACAGGAATGTATCCCTTGCCGTTTGGAAAAAGGCAGATTCAGTTTCTTTTCTGTTACCTATGAAGAGCCGTTCGGTTTTCGCAGTCAAAGTGCGCGGCGCTTCCAGCAGGGTCTCGCAGTTTCTTAACGCCTTGTATCGGATCTCGATTGCTTTTGTCCGTCGTTGAATGTGATTTAGATGATGTGAATGGCAATGGGTTTGACTTCGTGCTGCCGGGGGTTTTTCATTCAGCCATCGTACCCGTGCATAAAGTCAACACTTCACGAGTGTCTTCACTTACCATAATTGTAATCTTCATTATTGAAATGTAAATCGGGTTTTCTGCCGAAGAATCGAACGGTTGAAATAATTAACGGATATCGATTAAAAAGTACTTCGGAGTGACACAACCAATCAAAAGTTAAAAAAAAAAAAAAAACGTACGTATATAAAATCCTTTTTAAAACTCCGCACCACTTGCAGGTACGACACTAATATTTTTCTAGCGTCGCGTGCAGCTTTGCGATTTTTCATAAGTTTGGAACCTCTTTGCAGTACGTGAACGTTCATGTTATTTCATGACGTTTGCAATTTGAATATTCGATTTTAAAATGTTGCCGTCGCAGATTTCCGAGAGAGGTTTCCCTTCGCGTGGACCTCGATTCGAGTGCTTTGATCTCTTTGCCGGAAGAAAGAAGTTTTCCGCTTTTTTCCGCTGTGGGAATTCCTTTTCCGGAGCGGGTGCACTTGAATCGTGGTCCAGCAATCAAGTGCAGCCAATTTTTCGAGTTTGGAGACACTAAACGAAGGCTCCGCTCCTTGGATATAATCCAAAGTTGTTGAACGAAATAATTAAATTAGGAGAAAAAATTATCTCCATGTAAAAGTAATGGGTTCGCATTTAATTAACTGACATGGAATGGAAGGAATCCAATCGCGCGGCCGAAGAAAGAAGTTGAATGGAATCGGGGGAGCAAGTTTCCGGTCCAGGCGTCGTTCCGGTCCGTTGTCCTCGCCCCGGTCCGGAGTTTCCTGGTCTCATGGGAGAAAGACCAACCATTCACCCTGGAAAAGTTAGTTCCGGACTTGATTTTGCCTTGGATTCTCCCGGCGCTTTTGTTGCATTTCCACATCGTCACTTGCCCGTCGACGCGGATGCGTCCGAGACGTTCGCGCACGTAAATGCGACGTCGGAACCTGACTTCCTAGGGCGGACGGAGGGTTTTTTCCGGTTAAATCGAACGTGCAGGCCGCCGCCGTTCGCGTCTCGCGGGTCGAGAAAATCGCCCGCTGCAACCCGTCTGGGAGTCGGACTCATCCGGGGTAGCTTTTTAGGGCACGCGACTGAAATTGGCCAGCAGCCGCTCGTTCAGCCGACCGACAAGAGTGCGCTCGGGTGGATCTGTGAAAATTGATTTTTCCGTTTTATCAGCGATCCGCCAAAGCCAAAGTCAGCGGTCATTTACTGTTTCAACATTCGGATGTTTTTGACGAAACAACCCGTTCGATTTGCCGTCGCTTGCATTAAGCCGGTCACGTCGCGATCACATTGCAAACGATCAAAGTATTCGCCGGAGCACCGTTTCATTACCGTTCAACCTAGAAGCTCTCGCCAGTTCGTAAGTTGCACGGTCCCTGAATCCGACCCTGCTCTCATTTATTACGTCGAAAGCGGTGTGAAAAACAATGGAGATGGTTTAAAAACATTAGTTTAAATTTTTTCCGCTTTATGAGATGCTGACGGAAAATAGTTTGTCTGAGGAAGGAAAAAGCAATTCTCGTTTGTGTGCAGTTATTTATGAAAATGCTGTAAAGCCAAGCGTTTTGCATTATCCGTTATGCCTCTAATTAAGGTATATCTACAGAGCGGTGTTTCATTATGATAATACCCGCCTGACACTTTAACCTTTTTTTTTAAATCTATTTTACCTTTCCCTCCTCGTCGCCGTCTTTCCTGCGAAGCATTTTCAAATTTCCTTTATGAAAGCTCTTCCCGACCTACCGTGGGCGGCTAATTTACATGTGTGAATAAAAGGCTTTGCTAATCTCAGAAAGGCCAGTGGGCATCCTACTCCGGTGGTAATCCCAAAGGTTTTAATTAAACGCAGCTTGATGCTGGAACGAGTGGAACTCGGATGCATCTCGTTGCCGATATGCGGAACCGTTCCGAAGCACAGATAAAAAAAATAAATAAATAAATAAGTAAAAATACTCTCGGATCCCACCTCAAATTTACATCCTTTTCCTTTGCCCCTCCGCGGTAGCTCAAACGGCGGAGGCCGTGCCTGGTTCTCTACCGGAAAATTGCACGTCGTCTGCTAGTCCGAACGCTTCCCGATCACTCTTTCGTTGCAGTTTGCCGGACTGGAATATTCGCCGGCGCAGACACTTTCTTGAGCTCGGAGGCGGAAAAAAGAAAAAGTTTTATCTCTCTCTTCGTCCCGAACGTTGCCTAAAAGTAAAACAATAATAAATTAAATTAAAATACATTCATTAACATTAAAACATTAGGTTCACTTCTTTCATTTCACTTACCTTGTTGTTTTCTTTTTTGCCGGGGTAAAAAGATAAAGGAATGCTATGCGCCCTCCCAACGCCTTATTTAGGGTTGCGACTCTTTCGAAAGGGCGCCTTTTCCTACGCTCAGAATCCATTCCTCGCTGGTATTTACCTCCCGCGGATTTTCCGCGAGAAGTGCTGCGGAATAAACGGGAACTTCATAGCGGGAAAAAGCGGAGAGATTTGGAGATTGTCTTGGGTGATACCCGCTTCAGCCGGTGACACTCGTTTGAGGGTTTATCATTGGCCAGGTTGACGAAGGGAAAGCCATGAATTTATGAATTTTATAGTTTAAGTTTCCTCGGGTGAAAAAATTAGAGGCATCTAAGATCGTGCGAATCATGCACGTCGATGTACATAAAAATTGGGCAAAATGCAATTTCGGAACGTTGCCGGATATTGTACTGAAGACTTCGGTTAAGTCAGGTTCGGTGGGAATTTTTTTTTTTTTTTTTTCTGAAAAACTTTAAATCTATAAATTTTATTTATATTTTTCGCTAAATATATTCCGTACAAAGTGGAAAGCATGGCTGAAACGAAAAGGGAAACTTCTGACCGGAGGGCCAACGCTTATCTCTTCCATAATGCAAAAATGGCATTTTTTTTTTGCAAATTTTACTTAAGTAAAATATGCATCATTATACGTGGTGTACGAAATATAAATAGTACGCATAAAGTGGCCTATAAAATAAGTTTCAAAGTTTAATTAGTTTTTAAAAAGTTAATAATAATTAATTAAAATTTCTTATATTCTTTTGTTACATATTTAGTGGAGGTTTTAAAATTTATCTACATTAAACGCGGGGAAATACTGAATCATAGTTCAGTCGCTCCTATTTCATACTTCGGATGGTAGAGTGGACAATGTTAAAACAGATAAATTCGTTTCGATCAACCGTAGGTTTTTCGTAGGATTGTCCGACGCGGTAGCTGCTGCTGATGAAAGGTTGGCTACTCATGCTCTTTCGTTATTATTGTTTTAAATATTACTCTATGAATAACAGCGTAGATGATTATCCGGGTAAAGAATTCCCGGTCCCAAAATCCCTGTTCATTCTTTTCCCTTCCGCGGGAAGATGTAAAACCATAATGAGTTCCCCATGCATGCAAATCTTCCATTAGCTAAATGTTCCCTCTGAGAAATTGTTATTTTTGAAACAAAACTAGCGATGCGTAGCGAAGAAATTTATATTAAAGGCAGCCAATAAACATTTCTTGAAGGAAGTACGTACAGATATAGCAGATTAATTGCTGTATAGCGGGAATGGCAAGGTGCATGACCATTTAGACGAAACAAGGCAAAGTGCGAGGCTCCTTCTATCTTTGCAATTTATTATCTACATGGTGGAATTTTCCGGGGCTTGACTAACAACACTGCGAGGCAACTGGAAGCGCTTGACTTTAATTACACGTCTATCGGCATAATTATCCACATTTGTACGTCCAACTTTTTTCTGAATCTCTTAACATGATGGAACAATATTTTCCCTCAAAAATCTATGCTCAGAATGTGATTATCATTATTTTAACAATGCATATTTGATTCTCACGCCTGTAATGAGTTAATTACTGGCGGTAAATTATTTAGCTACTTCTAGTTTAATTATAACCATACTTGTTGATACAATGGATTAATATCGGATTTCTAAGGAGCTGTTAATTTCAGTTAATTTACCACTTTATAATATTCTTGTATTTATGTGTACATTTCACGAAATTGCTTATTAAACGGCTCCGGAGTTTTATATCAGCCTTTCTTTAAATTACGCTACTTCATAGAAGTACTAAAAATTTACACATATAACTCATATTTATTTTAATAATCATAAAAGTTGCTTCTGCGAAGAATTATATATTTTTCAGTGGCAGTAGCGTCATTAAAAGCGGATTTCCTCACGTTTTTTTATTGAAATAATTGACGGAATGTACATCGCAGTTCATTCATTAAATAATTAGCAGCGCGGATAAAGTAACAATGTTATTAAATTTATTTGTAAATAAATTTTTTCTGTTGCTTTCAGCGCATTTTATAGGATAATTATCATCATGTTTTTTAAAAGTTGGTTAACATTAATAATATACATCGACCTAGATTTAGATTTCGTTTTTAAACTGTATCGTACGCAGAAAAGTGTAATTTTGAGCCACACTCGTTCATTTTGACGATATATTCAGAGCGAGCTTTCGCCGGAGAAAGAATAAAATTTGAAGTTTTTCATCTGCGATTATACATGTGGCCGGTCAGATTTTCGGATAATAATCACATTTAGTGATTCTTCACGACCTCAAAACTTTAATAAATCCCCTCATCTGCAATTTCAGAAGGAAAATGTTGTTATTAAATTAAATTTTGATTTAAATGTGAAGTAAAAAGCGAACCTCGACTATTATAAACGGTGATTAACTTTTAAATTTCAGTCATCTGTCGTTTTATGTAACAATAACGCGGGGGGGGCATATTGCTCCTCGAGTAAGAAGGAGCTCGGTAAGAGTCGCATCCTCCAGCAGGGCACGGAGAAAACCGGAAGTCGCCTCAGCGAAAGGAAAAAGTCATCTCGTAATAGGTGTTTTCTTGTCGCGGGAAGAGGTTTCCCCACATAAAATTTTAGCATTTCATTTTAAAGGAAACGAATAGAAGAAAATTTGCATAGACGACAGCTGCGGCTCTTGCGACACACGTCACCGAACTCATCCCTTTCCCTGGGAAATCCAACCCCTATCCTCGAATTAAGGCCCCTTTCTCCTTCTTCTTGACAACCACCAAAACTTGAAATAAATTTTTAACATGACAGTCAAGACTAAAATCAACTGTTTTCCCTTTTGCATAAATCTTTTCGGTGGAAAACTTCTTTTTTTTTCTCTCTCTCTCTCCATTTTCCGCCGTGTGCCTTGAGAAAATTGATGCGGGACACCGAAAAGTGCCTCCTTTCGGATTGCCCAACGCGAATCTCGCAGGATTCCGGCATTTCCCAAAGATTATCTCATTTATCAATTCCGCTTCTGTCCCGGAATGATTTTGGATTTTCTCCTTCTGCGGGAGAACAAAAAAAAAAAAATAAAAAAATAAAAAAATAAAAATAAAAATTTCTTTTTCTTATATTAGTGAAACGTTAAAATAAAAGAAACGGCGAAAGAGTGAAAGTCTGGATTATAATGAAGTTTTAATCGTTGGAGAAAAGAAATCTTCTTTCTACAGCTCAGCCGGGGGGTGAATTGCGGATTAAAATGGTCTTACCACCCTCTTCAACCCCTTTATCCTCCTTTTTTTAATCCCCATCCACAGTGGGACACTTTATTTTCTCAAATGGTCCCGGCTCGGAATTTTTCCCTTAGAAAGAAAAAAAAAAAATTCCCCGATATGGCTCTCTTATTGAACGAGCTCTTTATTAATCGAAAAAGGAGGATTTCAGTGTGAAGTTGCACCGGGAAAATATTCCCGAAAAACCTGCGTGAAAACGTCATTCTCGGTGCCCCCGTGGAAACCTGTTTTGTGATCTTGTTCGGAGACAATTTCAGGTAGAAGCAACCCTTGTTACGTGCACGAACGCGATTTGCCTTCGATATTCATACATTGTCCGCTTTTCCGATGGTATTTTCATGATTTTTGCGATTCGATCGGGTTTCTTCGAAGCTCGCCACTTTTCGCTCCGCCGCATCAACTCGTCCGTTGGCGTTTGGGAAAAACAAAATTTAACGGATGGGAAAATTGTAAAGTGCTCGCCGGAGAGCCCTGCGCCGTGGGTGCGACGTGTTTTTACAGCGCGTCTTTCAATTTGCGAGCGTCAGACGAGCGGGTGCCGGTCAAAATTCCGCGATGAAAATCTCTCGGAGACCCGGAGATTCGGCAAATGAAGGACCCGAAGGAAAAAAAAAAAAAAAAAAAAATCGGGAGCGAAGTAAAGGCAAATATATCTTATTCACGGACCAACCTGCACTCTTCTTAAAATATTTAATCGGATATCGAAGTTGTAAGATCGGTTCTTCAGTTTTCTGTGGTCTTGACTCCCATTCGATAAACAATCTTGACATCTTTGAAGGATTTATTTCCTTTATCGCGGTTTGAATCTCCCTTCTGCCGTTCCTCCTGCTGCTGCGGCTCCTGCCGTCGCCCGATTTCGCTTTTTGGGGGCATAATTCCCGGAAAGCGCACCGGGAATTTTCACGTTCAGCTCCGCTCTCCCGATGGCATCGACGCAACCGCTCAAGTCGCAATCCCGGCCTCCAATTTCGGGGGAGTTTTTTTTTTTTTTTTTCTCTCTCCCTCGCAATCCCCTTTCATTGCTCCCCGAGGGGCGAAACGGAAACAAAGCTCCGGGCTGACCCTGGAAGAAGGGAATTCAAAATTAAATAGTAAGATGAAATTTTTAGGACATAATGAATAGAACAAGGAGGAAGAATGAAATAAAACAAAGATGGAAACAAATTAACAGAAGAAAAAAAAAAAAAAAGAAATGGAAAAAGAGACCGCAGAATTCTCTTAACGCTTTCTTCCCGACTTTAAAAAGTTGGAGATTTTTCCTTTTTTTTTTTCCTTCTCTCCAACAGCAGAAAGGGAGAAAAGTTAAGGTGGGCAATCAGAGTTAAGATGAAGCGGCTGTAAAAATTTCCAGTTGAGATTTTCCAGCCCCTTTTTTTTTTTTTTTTTTTTTTTTTTATTGGTTTGTTTGTTTAAAATTAGCCGAG
>JAOWBB010000002.1:3340639-3355104 GCA_028565995.1 Ricinus marginatus
CCCCATTGGCTGTTTAGTCCCATGCTCCTCCCAATTTCCAGATCCTATTCGTTTCTTTCTGTAAAATGAGCCGAGGATCGCCTTAGAACGCAGGCGATAAGCCCCTCAAGCGGAACCACATCAACGTGAACTCCAAAACATGTCGTCAAATTCGCGTCATAACGTTAACAATAAAAATTTATAATTATGAAGCGAAAAAAGATGTAACGTTTGGTTGAATTTCGCATCGATAGTTGAAGCAAATGAAATTCTCATTCAGTTTTTTTTTTTTTCTAAGTACATGATACCCGGTTCAAAACTGATGACGTTACCAACTTATGAAATTTTCGTCAGGTTCAGACTCAAGCGCGCTGTCGCGACTTTTACGCCGTCTCCACTCGTCCCGTCGCGCTCTCGCCCGATAGCGTGAAGATGCAGTAAAAAACAACGTTTTTTTATATTTGAAAGGAAAATATTTTTTAATGCTGAAATTTTATTTTCCGGGCGAGGTTCACCCTCGAGAAAACCGCGGCGACTTCGGCTTGACCCTTCCTTTGCCGGAGATATAAATCCGATTTTTTCTTTTCTTTTTTTTTTTTTTCTTAAATAATTTATTTATTATTCAGATATTAAAGTAATTTTATTTTTTCCCCCCCACCGTTTTTTATTATCCTCGGAAGATTTCTTGAATAATATCGGACTGATAATAAAATCGGCCTGCAATTCATTTCCAGTTTTTTTTTTTTTTTTATTTTAGCGTTTTCCTCCGTCTCTTACAACAATAAAAGGAAAAGAAAAAAAAAAAATCAAACAGCAAATCTGCGAAGCCGGCCGAAAATTATCTTTTCTTCTTCTAGATCTAGATCCGAATCTACTCCACTTATTAATGGTTCGTGAAAATTTTTCCCATTTGCATATCTGTAACAATAAGACGTGGCATAGTTATGTCTAAAACCCAAAGTTTTCCGGACCTCGTCCTTTCCGAATGTGAAAAAATGAGTTGAGATGTGCAATTTCTGCAATTTGGCGTTGTCAACAGGTAAATTATTGCCCGTAGAGAATTGGCAAAAATAAAATTACGCGGCTGATTTTTTTTTTTTTTTTTTTTTTTTTAAATCTGCTTTCAGCGGATCTTATACGTGTGGACCCCCCGCAAGGACCGACGTTAAGTTAAGCTCGTTTATACGGAACGGAATCAAAATCCGCATGCAACTTTCGCGTATTAAAAATTCGGTATTTATTTACCTTCATTCGATTCATTAACACAATGAATTATTCAGAAAAGTCACTCGCAGCCGATTAATTTCAGATTTTTTTTTTTTTTTTTTTGTTTTCCCTTCGATGAAGAATCGAAAAGATTTTTCTTCTGTCACGAAGGATGCGCCCTTGATGGAGGAATAACTTGCGAGACTCTGGTAAATGATATTTGTAAGGAAAAGTCAAGGGTTGAAGAGAATGTCACTGGTGAAATTAACGAAGTATAGCATCATCCATCAATTACACGAGAATTTTCCCTTGCTATTTTCTTTTCTCCATTTTTCGCTTTCCTCGCGCTCTTGCTCCTTGCTCCGCAGCTTCTTTTTTCTTCTAATATCCGAAGTTCATTTTTCAAAAAAATTAAAAGTTAAAAAACAAAAAAAAAAAAATTTTTTAACGTTTCCAAATCCATCGCCGGAATCGAGGGGCTGCCTTTTTTTTTTTTTTTTTTTTTTTTTTTTTTTTTTTTTTGGCGGAAAAGAGAGTGTTCCTTTGCTGTTTATCTGCTGTCACTGATAAACGTTGTAACATTTGATTGCGCGACAGCAATTACGTCGCATCCGATTCCGGTGATTTAATAAAGCGGTATGCGCACTGGAGAACATTTTGGACTCGGAAAATTTGATAAATTCTTAAAAAAAAAAAAAAAAAAATGGAAAGCGTCGACTTTCATGTTAAACCTTCCGACGGAAGTTAGGATTGCAGGTTTAAATGCTGTCAAGTCACCCGTATACTGTGTGAGATTCGAATTAAAGAAACCTAAATTAAATTCATTGTCGATTTTAAATATAATAAATTTTTAATTTTCAAATTTCAAATTCATTTTAAAAGTGCTTTTATAATGTAAAATTCGGTAAAATAACAAAAAAAAAATATAATGTAAAATTCGTGCTTCGGTAAAGTATTTCTCTGTCATAACGTTTTTACTTTATTTATCATTTGATCTTATCCCTTTTTTATTTCTTACATATGTCGGATGAAAATGCAAGATACATATGATAAATGTATGAGATAATAACAATAGTTATATATATTGATTTTAATCTAAATATAAAGTTTTTCACTTAATCCTGCATCTAATTCTGTTGCAGGATTAAATTTACGTAGCCAGGATCGATTTTCGATCATCCTTAAAATAATAAAAGACAAAAAAAAAAAAAAATACAAACCTTAAGGATGGTTAATATAATTTTGGTAAAGCCTTAAAAAAATAAACTACATCTGGGACCTGTCAAGTCACCCTAGAAAGCTTCGATTAATGAGGCTGCGACTTTTTTTAAGTCTAGTCCATAAGTTTGCCATGGTGCTAAGCTATTTCTAAAAAGATTGGAAAGAGTAAGAAAAAGGGACAAGAAAATACATTTGAGAACGAGGAGAGGAATCCCCGGCAATATCTGCAGGACAGAAGTCTGAACAAAAGTGAGGGGTAGAAATATCGGAAAGCGATGCTATAAAACATTCTTCATCCCCCACGGCTTCTCCGTTAATAACTTTAATTAATATTTTTTACAGGGGATGCAAAGAAAAATTATTTTTATTGCGTCTCTGATTTGGTGCCAAGATATTTAACGTCCTCCGGCGTTTAAAAAAATTTTCTCCCCCTTTTGCCGCTCCCGAAAAATATTCAGGGGTTTTTCCACGGGTTTCAGAAATTCCCGAAAGAAATCCCGAAGATTTTTTTTTCTTTCCCTCCCCCTCCCTCCGCCCCTTCCCCGGAACGGGCCGGAGGACCTCTTTTTTTTTTTTTTTTTTTTTCCCTCCTTCACCGTTGGCAACAGTGCGAAAATTGCAAATGTAAATTTATTCATGTCTTGTAAGGAGAGAAAAGCAACAGTCTTTTCGGCCAATCATTTCCACTTTCAACGTTTTCCATCCCCGCCGCCGCAAATGTTTCTCTCGAACCGCTCCAGAAAATCGTTATTAATTTTCAATTCATCTTATCCGGGGTGCTCTACGGCATGAGGCTTTGCTGAATTTCCATCACGTATCTAATAAGCGAGGAGCAAGGTGTCGCCGGGGTATTTTTATCCTTTTCCGGCGAAGATGGATTTATATTGGGTCAATCGCTGCCAGAAATGACGGGGAAAACTAACGTGATTTGTTGCCTTTTCGCCGGCGGAATATTGTCCTCGTTAAAAAAAAGGAAAAAAAAAAATATTGAGAAGAATATTGCCGGGGAAAGGTCGCACTCATCAGGCAGTTACACGAGAGTTAAATTAATAGAACCCCAAGGGGAGGTTTCCATGGGGAAGAGAGTATTTTTTTTGCCTGCAAGTAAAATTACCAAGTTGCTCCAATGCATATTCTTCAGACTTCGCCGTCCACGCAATCGCGATCGCGTCACAGATCCACCCTTCCAGGATACTCCAGCGGGGTTGCAACCTTAATCGTAACGAGAACCCGTGCGATAACGTGCAGTACAATACACTACAGAATCTGCGAACCGACGTTATTTTCACGGCATTTCTTGCGATCCATTCGAGACGGTTTTCCGACCGTGTACTAATCGCAAGCAAAATGAAACGGAAACTTCTCCGATGGCGGCGTATTCGCCCGCGTTGTCAAGCTGCCTCGAGCAATGGCGGCCCGCTGCTGGGGGCTGGAAAATATCGGAAATAAAAAAAAGGAAAGTCTTACGAATTGCCGATTTTCTGCTGTGGAAGAGGAAAAGATGTGTCGTATTCAAATGGAATGCCGTTTGCGAGGGGATAAAGAGAGGAGTCGGTCTACAGAGAGCGATAGAGCGAGGTCGGCTTGGCTAATTACTTGATTTGTTGCAGCTCCAGGGCTTTCTTGGTCTCTTTTCTAATGCCATCCAGGCTCCCTTCTTTCCACCCTTCTGCCCTGCTCCCCATTTCTCCCTTCGTTCATTTCCTTTCTTCCCTAATAACGAGTAATAATCAACTTTACCAACTGTCTCAGCCTTTCTCTCTCTATCTTTCCCGGTTTTCGTTCCTTTTTATATGAAACGCAAAAACCCTTTCCTTCTGCCGGACCGGAATTTTCCCCGCTTTGAGGCGGTCTCAGCCGGTTTAAGATTTTTTTATTTATTTATTTTTTTTTTTCACCCCCTTATTTCGGATGGTCGGGGCCCCATCAGGATTTGGCAAAAATTTTTTCGACACTTAATCCCGCCGAAAGGCCCGAATTGCGGACCCGATCTCCAGAGGAATCACCGTCAAAATTTCTGCTGTCGCGAGTGAACGCAAAATTATTACCATCTTCTGGCTCTTGCGATGATCATCCCAGTGGAAGTGTGAGAATTTGCATTTTCTCACATACCGAAAGTTCGCTGGCAGTAGTTTGATTGCCAAATAGACAAGTTCCGAATGAAAGAAATCACTTAAATCGGTTTTTCTGTCACAAACCGATTAATCCACTGCATTCGGTTAAACGCCTTTCCATAATTTTAAATGTCTCTTCTTTGAGAACATAAAAAAAAAAGCAATAAATAAAAAATTTATATGAGTTACCGCATCATAAATATTTTATTATTTTTTTATTATTCAATAAAAATATTGAAAATTTTGTAATTTTTTGAACGGATCATTCGATTTGTCTATGCATATACTCATAACGGCAAATCGTATTATCTGATTAAGTAACAGACGTAATCCTTGAGCTGGTGCACGCAAATACATTTTTATTTAGTCATTCGTCAGATGGTATCGCGATATTTTCACCGCTGTGAATGCCGAATCTCGAAGATTTGCTCCTGTTTTCCTTCGCAAAACGAAACACGACCGTTGGATGTTTCGGAAAGTATCGTCGTTTGATGTTCTCCCATCCCGTGGCATAGAAAAAAGTGAATATTCTTCTAAATTATTAGGGAGTCGTATGAATGAAGAAGTCAAAAAATGGTTTCCATCATGAAAAGTAAGTTAAGAAAGTTTAAGAAACCGTAGGGAAACCACAGGAAATATATGAGTTAAGTTTTTCCACAGTGAGGTTGGAAAACTTTCGGAAGAAGGAAAAACTTTGCCGGGAATTAAAATTTAAAATAACCAAAAAAAAAAAAAAAATCTTTTTTTTTTCTTTCATTACGCGTCTGCTTTGAAGATATGGAATTCTGACATATTAGATCTCGCCGCGCCTGGTTCGATTCATCCAAAGTGGGATTCAGCAGTAAAAAAAAAAAAAAAAATTCCGTTAAAGGAAAGAATAGATGCCACAAAGGAAAGGAAGTGAACTAGATAATGGAGAGGAAAAGGAAGTGGTACTATTTCGACTGTCGTTAAATATCGACTACAATTAAGATTTCTTTTCCAGTAACCCGAAACATTTAATGTGAACGATCGAATAATTTAATTTACACATGAATTCTACCGTTATATCATGTAAATGCATTTTTTAAAGTATGTTTCGTAAACATAAACTGTATATAAATATATAATAAAGCTCCCGTCTTCTGTTTTCTTGAACTTCCAACCGGATAACGATGCTGAACCAAGAAATTATTTAATTGCAGGGGTTATAAGAAAAACTATGATGGAAAACTCGGAAAAATACTAGGTATCATTAGAATCTCATACGTGTAAATTAAATGTACGCTCCTTTGCAGGTTCTAACATTAAAAATTAAAGTAACTTTTAAAAAGTTTATTTTAATAAACGTTTCGAATCATGCACGCGTTAATGCATTTTACATATTTTAAATCTAGACGCAAGAGAGTAAAAATATTCTGGTGACGGTTGACAGACAATACGTAAAGTTTTATCGTTCGGATACTGTTTTGTAATGGATCTTTACCTTATAACCGATGAGGGAGGGATTTAAAAATCACTCCCATTTTTTTCCCAGATCTTTACCGCCAATACAAATGCAAAAGTGGTTAAGATCGCAGATACAGAAAATTGCTTCGATGTAATTTCACTTATTCATATGCACACAAACACAGTAATCGTTTTCACGAAAGCGATTTTTATCCTAATAAAAGCTTTCACGCAAAAGAAAAAAGGAACATTATCGAGTGTACAAGATTGTCTCTCTGACTTTTGTTGTATCTGATCGAAACTTCGACTTTTTTTTCTTCTCTCGAATGTAACCAACGTCGAAGGCTAAATGTTCAAAAAAAAAAAACTGTTTCATATATATCTTGACCGGTTTTAATTACAGGCAATTTTGATTACAATGGTCCGAGGAAAAAAAAAAAAAAAGGGAATTGTTATGACCATTTTGAATTAATTTTCCATAAGTTTCACCCCCTTAAACCGTGCTGGAAACGAATCCAATTACAATTTCCCGATGAAACTGTTAACTACACAATGAAATATCTTTGACCCAAACTCTTTTTACATACGTTTCCTATTCATATATCCAAGAGATAATTTTTCCCTTTTTTTCGCTGTATTCAGAAGCTTCGTTCGGTACCCCGTTAACAATTAGACATTTTTTTTTTTTTTGTTTAAATAATTTTTACGTCAAGAACAATCTTTTTAAGTTTGCAAGACGCAACAACAAAGAACAAATACCTTGCGTCGTCGTATAATACATAAACGACTTAACCTCTTCGGGACAATTGTGATTGATTCGAACCTGAAACACTGAACAGGAAAAAAATATTCGCTTCATGCACAAAATATCAAATTATTTCCGAATTCGTACATCCACTTTTATGGATTCTGGAGATTACAAAGGTATAATTAATTTGACTAAATCCTTTTTTTTTTTTTTTTTTTTGCTTCTTACGTGCGACATAACTTACGTGACGATGCGTTGAAAAAGTAAGCGAATGTAAAACTAGGCAAATTGATTGTGAATTTAAAATTTTCAAATGTGTAATTATGAATCCGTTGAAATCGAATAGTTTGCCATTTCTTTCTCGCTTCAGACGCCGCAGATATTATTACGGTAAATAGATTGGGAAAAAAATTCAGAGCAGAAGTGAAAAATTGAAGAAGGTGAAACGTTAACAACGTATGAGACTCCGCTAAGGTGACAAATTGAAAATTTGCATTTAAATAGAGTGCTCAAGTGAAATATTTTCCCCTGTGACTTTTTCGATATATTTCGACTGCGGGTCATCGCCTAATATTCCATGTATTTTTTCCGCTTTTTTACCGTCTACAAAAAAAGAAGAGCGTGGTGAAGTGACATGAATAAACTCCAAAGAAACCTTTTTTTACTCTTTCGCGGTGTGAAAAATCTCAAACGAATTTGTTTATCATTAAAATAGTAAGTTTTGCCCCGTAAACAAAAATTGCTGCAGGTTAAAAATTTCCCTCTCCCGAGACTCTCTCGTTCACCTATTTCTGTAATGGTTTCCCCATTTAAATTTTGTTTTGGGCAACTCGAATTTTCTATTTTAACACGAATTAATGATAATTATATGAAGTTTTCTTCATTAGCCTTAAATCTTCGGTTTTAAAATACATTTCATCTGTTCACTAATAAACGGCATTTCATTTCGAATATAAATGGATTTCGCATAAACCATGCAGAAGTAAATTAAAGCAGTTCTAATGCAGCGTAGGCTCCTATGTTGTTATTATTATTAAACACGTTTATTTCACCAACAAAGTTAAGTTAAACTCACCTAAAGTTAGCATTAAGCTAAATATTTACCGAATGATGATATTTCTGCTTCATCCATCGTTCCCGCTTTCCCACGTTGTGAACGGAGAGGATATCACTTGCGTTTCAGATCCTCGGACAAAAATGATAATTCCTCGGAAGCGATATATCATTATATTTTGCGGACTCTACCCGCTATCTGCAGCGGGGCATTCTGGATACGTAAAGAATCGGAGGAAGCAATTATACCGAAAACGACATTACAAATCATCTCCAGAAACTTCTTTGAAAGCGGAAGATTGAAGCAATGGCATGGTTGCTCTAGGGAAGTACTTTGTACGGGAAAATGCTAATTAAGTTCTAGGTTCTTAAGCAAAGTTTTTACAGGCTAATTCCAGCAACTTTTATTTGCGAATCTTGTTGTGGGATGATATAAACTCCGTTGCAATAAGAGAACTAAAAATGACACGTTCTTTGCGTGTTTTTCGGGTAACAA
This sequence comes from Ricinus marginatus, assembly GCA_028565995.1. Lineage (NCBI taxonomy): Eukaryota > Metazoa > Arthropoda > Insecta > Psocodea > Ricinidae > Ricinus > Ricinus marginatus. The sequence goes on from JAOWBB010000002.1 coordinate 3,348,885, forward strand.
GAGGGAGATTGTGGGAAGCGAAGGGAGCCGCCAGCTTTTTCGCGGAGACCAACAGTTTTAATCGATGGAAAATTCCTGAGATTCAGAGAGATGCCGCTGACGAATTCTTCGCTATTCCGTAAGCCGTCATCCGGCGTCGGATTTCACAAATTTGTCATCTGAAATTTTCCGTCGCCCGAAGAAAATTGCGTTGCCTCAATTAAGGAGAGGACACAAACCCGGAGCGAAGCAAAAAATTTTCTTTTCCAGCCTCCGTCCGCCCCGAGCTAAATCTTTTTGAGATTTTCCATCGTTTCGGCGGAACTTCCTCCCGCAGCGCGGTTAAGGACGGTTCCCTTACGGGAAACCTCCTCGGTGACGGTCCCGTTCGGTTTCCGGACGCCGCCGGCGTCCGGAAGGACCTCGGCGTTCCCTTCCCCGCGAGAAAAAATTAACAGCAATCCGCTTTACGATTCCGGCGCCTTTCGTTTTTTTAGTTTTCGTCAAATTAAATTTTCACTTCTCGAAAAACTGCTAACGAATAAGTCGGAAAGTGAAATTGTCTTCATCAGCCATTTTTCTCCGCAACTTTTCCGGTGGAACATTTTCCATGTGCTTTCCATTTTTACTGCGTTCCCCGTGCCGTCAGGTTCCGGTCAGTGATTTCTGCGGTTGCTCTCTGCCTAATTTCTTATGCGTGGCTTTTATCCTAACGCCCCGCCGCCCCGTTTTTCGGAGCGAGAATTCGCACGTCGAACGCTCCAGCCTCCCGAAGTCTGTCGCGATATTGCGACCAATTTTAACTCATCCAAACGCTTTTCGCCCCACGGTTCTTATTGGCGACGGGAAAAAAAAAATAATAAATCAGACCGTGCGGATTGAACCGGTTCTTTTTCCTCTTCCTCTTAAAATCGAGATACAGGGAAAAGGAAAAGAGGATAAAATGAGTGAACTAGAAGGATGAACGTGATCCCATTATGCCCTGAGCTTTGGGGAGAAAAGCTGTCTCTAAAGCTGAAGAGATCTCAAACAAGCTCACTCATTCAGCAATTATAAAAAAGAAAAAAAAAAGAGGGAAAAGGTTGGACTCCTCCGATTTACCTTCCTCGTTTTTTCCCATGGTTTGCTGCTTAATTTTTCTGCTTTGACCTCTTGCAATTGCGGTTTCCTTTGTCACCGATACATTGTGGGACGCTTCTGAAACGTTTGCAAGACCTTAAAATTTCAAACGCGACAACCCCCACAAGCTGAAATATGACTTTATTCATGTGCATCGGAATCGAGCGCTTTTGCTTTTTCACGGACCCCGAAAATAACCCGTAAATTTCTCGGATAATCCAAAAGCCGTTTAAACGCCAAGGAATCATTTATCCATCGGCATCGGAATTTTCCTTTTCTTTTTTTTTTTTTTCCCTTCCGGATAAAAAAGCATATACGCTAAGGGAAGGTTAAAACGAAACCCTCGATTTTACACTTTAAATGAGTGAGGGTTAAAATATCGAAGAGAAACACTTCGGGAAAGGGGAAGCTGAAAAGTAACTCGTATTAAAAATTAAGGTTTAGAGAGAAGAAAAAGACCACGAATATCGTTCTTTATAAAATATTAAGGCCGCAGAGACAGGAGACTGCTGTGCACATCGGTAGTGAGGTCTCCTTCGGTAAACTGTAAATTGTTTAAGAGTGAATTACAAAGCTCAATCATACTTTGGAGGAAGGAGATCCGATTCCGGGGATGTGGGAAAACTTCTCTACTTATTTATTTAGTAATTCAGCTTTTATTTATCTGATAATATGGTTTCCTTTTTTTTTTTCACTTTGCTCTTTCCAGAGACTTAGGTCAGATCTTGGGAATAACCTCTCGCAGTTTGACGAAGAGAATAGGTTTGGGGCGTTTCGCTGGACGCGATCGCAGAAAATCGGGATTTTCACCGTTCGCTTCAAAGCGAACCAGTTGAAAATTGCGCGGCGGCCCTCGGTCCCGTACCTTGGAAGTTCGGATCCGAAATGCGGGCGGAGCGAGAGAATCCATCCTGTGGGGCGCGCTTCGCATCCCATTTCCAGCACTGAGAGATGCCTTTCAAGTTGGCCAAACTGCCTTCTCTACCCCATACCCCCCCCCCCGCCCCCCGGCAGTTATTCATGAGAGAGAGCGCAATCAGTTTTTCGGATTGCCAATAGAAAATTTTAAACGAGGAATGAGTTGTTTCTCCGACGAAATGTAACGGGCTGGAAAAGGGAAGGCAACTTCTTGCCTTTTTTTTTTTTTTTTAAGGAGAGCGAGACGGGGAAAATTTCGGAATGAAAAGGCGCTGCGGTCTCGGCCGTGATTCCTCGATAAACACGTCTGGGGTAGGAAACGGCGGGTTAATCAAGATTGAAGAAGTGGTTCTTAAAAGCAGATAAAAGAAAACGACAAGTCGAGGTTCACGTTGAGAAGGGTACCCAGGGGAACTCGGCAGTCTGCGCGGTGCTTAACCGGGGGAAAAAAAGTCCTAGAACACCACCTATGGGAACTATAAGCTAATCATCGCATTCACGAGGCACTAAAAGAATTATCTCACGTGCTTTGATAAGTTTAACATCGATCCCGGTTTATCCTCCGTCCGTCGTGGACGAGGAAAATTTTTCTCCCTGAGAGCGGAAAGGACCTAAGCCTTGACTCGGAGCGCCGGGGAAATTCCCGCCCCCCCCCCCCCCGTAGAAAGCGGTACCCGCCCGGGAAAATCCGCGCCGTTCCAAGTCGTGAAAACTTAATTCATCGACCGGTTCGGAATCACGTTCGCCTCGTTAAAAACCGTTCGGTCCGGGGCTGCGAGCCGGGGCCGCGATTCGAAGGCAAATCGCAGACGCCTTAAATCCTTTTCGTTCTGAAATCCGCACACAAGCGAATTATCTCAGGTCCGACCCCTTAGGTGGATAATGGGATCGGGAATTCCTTCCCGAAAGTTTTTCTCCTCCGCGGGAAAGGAAAAATCTTTTCCGCCCGAACGCGGGAGGGAAGAGAGAGAGAGAGAGAGAGAGAGAGGATAACGCAAGCGACGGTGGGCAGGGAAAAGTGCAAGAACGAAAAAAATGCTCCCGTTCGCTGCGCATAGCGATGATTGCGCCGCTTCGCGACCGAACGGCGCTGCCAACCGAAAATGTTTCGCAGGGTTGAATCGCGGCGGGCGAGGTAAACAATTAAGTTGCCCCGGCGATTTGCGCCCTTTCTGGGTGCATTAAATCATTGCGGCCCTTAAACAGATAAAATGTTAATTTTAATAGAGATCTAGCTAAAATTCATTAATTAAGATGCATTTAAGCTTTTAATAAGGTAAATGACTGCCAGGCATCTTTTGATTCTGGGGTAATAAAAATTCCAGCAGACACTGTTTGCACTGCCTTTAAACTACGACCGGAAGTTGTTTTTGCGTTCACGTATATTAAAATTTTCCCATTTCCGGCGTCAAATCGTTTTTTTAAACGTTCGTTCTGGTACGGAAACAATATGCGCGAGTTGTTTTTTTGAAATTTCAAGTACCCTTTACGATACGCATTTCCCGCAGCATTTATTCATTCACCGAGAGTCACGCCCGGGTTCGGACGAGGCACGATTCACGCGTTCCGTTCAGCTTCCAACAAAGCCAAGTTCCCATTTTAAAAGAATACGACGAAGTTCGGGTAAAATGTTTCGGTTTCCAAAGCGGAAGGGTTAGCTCTAATGTATTGGAAAAGGATCGTGCATTTCTGCCGCTGCGGAGAAATTTCAGAAGGGGCGACTCCGGCCCGGGTGAGTCGAGGGTGGAAAATTTTTCTTCCATCATTATTATTATTTCCTGCAGAGATTTCCTCCCTCCGCCGGGACAGGTTTCCCGAACGCGGCCCAACTTCCGCCGGGTTTCATCCGGTCCGGGAGGTTCGCTCCGATTTCGGGACTCGGGAGGGGGGGTGGGGCACTCCGCCGCTCGGGGCTCTCCCGGACGAAGCGGCAAAGCGACGGACCGGAGAGCGAGAACGCCCCGGGGCGAACGGGAATCCGAGGAATGTGTGGGCAACTGGCAGGCCGGGCAGAAATGATTGATCGACACGGTAATTGGATGATCGATGGCTCCAGTTCATCAGCCGGTCCCTGCGGTCCTCACGACTCATTACGAGAATATCTTTTCTCCTTTCTCTCCCGCCTTCTTTCCCGCCGCTTTCCCGGGATGGCTTCCAGCGCCTGGAAGCTCCCTTCCACCGTCGGGACTTAATTTCTGGCGGGGGAGGCGGAACGCCGGGAACAGCGAAAAACAATCTCATTAGAAATTCACACTCTCGACGATAAATAAATATTTAACGGAAAAGTTAAAAAAAAAAAAAAAAAAAAAGAAAAAAAAGTTTAAAAGGAAGATTTTCCACAGCGCGTGATATGTGAACATATCATCTGCAAGTTAAATAAGCCCAACTGACTCCCAACAAATTTTCATATTCTATGTACGGAGAAATCATCAGCATTCAGAGTGATGAGAACTTTCTTCGGGGAAGATGCGATCCGCGAAAATGCGCCTGTCGCAATGAATCCCCGGGATTTCAGCAGCTTTACCGGGGAATATTTTTCCATTGGAAAAATACCCGTCGGTGGTTAATTGTCTAAGGGTAGAAAAATCAGCGACTCCTTTTCCTATCCCGAAAGCACGGAAGGAATCTGTTAACAAGGAGGGAGCTGGGAGCTTCATCGGATCAAGCACTCGCGATACCTGACAACACTTCGCAAATTCGCGCGCCCGCTGAATCAGGCACAGGTATTTATTACCCGTGAACAGTTGATCGGTTTCCGATTGCGCCGACGGTCGCATGCATGCATGTTTTTTCGAATAATTTTCCAGTTTGAATTTTCGCCTTCCGTAGCGACATCTTTGTATTTCATTATCGACGTGCCACTTCCGGTTCGGAAATTACGTCGGCGCACGTCCGCTCGGGTTTTTCGACCAAATCAAATTCCAGCGATCCGTACGAAATCCATCTTTTTCACTTCCGCGGTCGCGGCAAAATTTTTTTTTTTTTTTTTTTTTTTTTTCCCGCGACGGATGACGTGTGTCGCCGTTGCTGCTGCCTTATTTTTCCGCCGGAAAACAGTTCCGGCGCCGCGGCGCTTTCCGTGCAGTCCGCGAAAGCTCGCGCTCCCCCTTCGCCGCCGGCACCAAAAATTGGTATTCCCGAAATGCATCACCGGCAAATTGTAAAATAAAGAAGTTCCTGCAGAATTAGAGGTGGAAAATGCGATGGATTTAGGTGAGAGGTTTTTTTTTTTTTTTCCACCCTCCCCGGCAAAGTGAAAGTTGATCTGCATTCTGAATAATAATAATGTCATGTACATATATCAACACAAAATGCTTTAAATCTGTTGAGGGACTTTTTATTACTTTCTTCTTTCTCCATTTTCTCTCCCGGTATCAGTGTTTTTCACGTAACGACCAATTCAATATTTTCGGGGGCGGAGAGCGGGAAAGTTCTTTTTTATTTCGCGGCGACCGAGCCGCGGAAAAAAAAAAAAAACAAAGCGCGGGAGGGGGATGGAGGGTTGAAGCAAACGCGGGGGCGAAGGCGGAGGCAGCTCCGTCCGAAGGGAAAATCCCGAAAACCAAATTGCGCCCGGCGAAGGGGCGGCGAAAGCGGGAGCCGACGAACGAATTCCGCGGCGGATGATGTGGAGCAATTGAGACAACGAGGAAATTAACATTAGGATTATTATTGGCATAAAGAATTAACGGCTGCCGTTCCTCTTGCCGCTAATTCGGTCTAATTTCCGCGGGTTCGGCAGGGGCGCCAACTTTGCCTCTCGCCGAGTGCGCCTCCGCCTCTGCACGGCTCGAGCCATTTATTCGCCACCGGAAAGAAAATCTTCTTTCCCTTCGGATCGCGAATCGAATCGTTTTATCTTTCCCGCCGCGCGTGCTTCGCTTTTGCCGCGCTTAATCTTCCCGCGGGAGGGGGGGGGAAAGGGAGGAGGAGGAGGAGGAGGGGTCGCTCGACCCGATCGAACGGGTTGAGATTTCTTCGGGTTTGCCGCCTCGGATTCGCTTCCGGCGGGTGCAGCCTTCGGCCTGCGATTTCGGCCATTTTACGGATGGCGGGGACTGGCATTTTTCCCTTTTGAATTTATTAACAACCGTTTGAAGTTTCGCAGGGGAAAAAAAAAAAAAAAAAAAATTTTTCTTCTTTCTTAAGCGGCCGCCTTTCGATTTTTCGGTGGTGAAATATTTTTTTTAGAAAAAAAAATTTT
>JAOWBB010000002.1:3355204-3372863 GCA_028565995.1 Ricinus marginatus
AGTTTATTATTTCATTTCAAAAAAAAAAAAAAAAAAAAAAAGTTCGGGAAATTCCCATTAGCATTTGCAGAAAAAAAAAAAAAAGCGGAAGACCTTTCCGGGTAATTCCAAAAAAATTAAAATTTAACGGCAGCAATCCTAATAATTCATCGCCTCGTTCCGTGCGCCGTTGATAAAGCGCTGAATATTCCCCGACAGGAAAAAAAAACAAAAAATTAACATGTACGTGGGTCAGAACTGTCTGAATGATGGATGTCAGCAGAAGTGGCCACCTGTTAGAGTCTTCCGGAGTAATTTTACACTCTATTTACCGGTTTCGGAGCATTTCTTTTCCCCGCTGCACAGTTTTTGGGAGTGCTTGCAAGTGCCGAACCGCCAAAATATTTCCTTTTACGAGGCCGCAATGCCAGCCTCGTGCATTAAAAAATTACGACTCTCGGTTAAAATCACGTTTTCTCCCGTCATCGCCTCGTTGAAATAATAAACCAGATGAGAACCCATGAGGAAAGTGATTTTCCGGTTATAACTGCGGGCCGTGAGATCATCGATCACAGTGATGGCTGCGCCGCGACGCTTTGCGTCTTATATGAGAAGATTACGATGGCAAACACCTGATCCCCTTTTCCCGGTTTCATTTTTCTCCTCTTTTCCAACCTTGATTTGCATTAATATCATTTACGGCTAAATCTCGGAGACACATGCTTTATCTGCTTTAAGAAAAAAAATGGATCGAGCAAATGGTGGAAGGTAAAGAATTTTGCCTTCTGCGAGTGCAAACAGAAGAAATATTAGTTTCCGGAAAATTCTCTTTCCGTTTTTTTTTTTTTTTTTTTTTTTTCCGTGAGCTCCAGCCAGTTTCCAGCCGGATATGTCCGGGACCGAAAGTTGATTTGAAAACGGCGATTCCCGGCGTAATTCTCGCAGTGGACGGGCAACTTTGTTTTTTTCTGAGTTCGCGCGCTGCGGAAAATGAGCGAATTTTTTTCCCCGCCCCCCCCCCCGAATTTTCGCCCCGCATTTCGCCACTCTTCGGTCGGAAAAATAACGCGGCAGGAGTTGGGTTATTTTCTTATCGGGACAAGAATAGAAACGGTCTATATAACAAATGCATCTTGTCATATAACAAGTTGAATTTGTGTGATTTCCCTTCTCGAAATCTATTCGTGCGTGCCTTGGGCATCAAACTTCATTGCCTTCCATTTTCCATCTCCTTTCGTTTCGTTCCCTTTCTAATAAACATTTATTTATAAATAGGAAAAAGGTTCATTTTTTTTTTCCCTCTTGAAGGAATGTCGACGCGGGGATAAAGTCTGCCGAAGAGTGCCGCAATTCTTCCATCCCAGGCGCTTTTCCGTCTCCGCCAGTGGAATCCATACCTCTGACGGATGTGCTAATGGTTCCGCTAGGAACTTTTAAACGATGTCATTCGAACATTATCGTTAGTGCCTTGCCATCATAAAAGCATTTTGGGCTAGTTAATAAAAATTAATGAATGAAATTATTGAGAAATGTTCAAGATACCGAAGAATTTTATTGGTTGCTAACGGAATTACAGTATAAGAAACCGCAGCGTATTACCCTCTTTTTGGTACCGAAAATATCAAGATTAAAACAATGAATTAAAAATTAATTGAAGAGGCTTTTGCGTTAAAAAGAAAATTTTAAAACAATTTTCCTTGGGAAAACTTTTCCATCACAAGTTTTATGGTTTTTGTTAATTTAATTATTATTATAATCAGCGAAGTCGGCGCATTGTTATCATATGGCGAGGAGCGTTCATTTGCATCGACGGATTATACCATTCGTCTCATGCATTTTCCACTTTTCCCTTCGATCACTTATTGATTGAGATATTTGTGAAACCATTAAGTCCGCGCCAAATGACTGGAACAACAAACGAGGAAGGGATGTCCCGTGATTGAGCTGCTGAGAAGTACCACTTAAAAATTTCAGCGATGGTCCAAAAATCGCAAAAAAAAAAAAAATTTCATTCCCTTAATCAGAATTTCAAACTCTCAAAAATCGTGTTTCGGATCCGAATTTTATCTGAAAGACGCAGATAAAAATACATTTACGAATAACAGACGGACCTACCGTAATCTGCTCGAGGGATTCGGGAAGTGCATTTCAAAAAAAAAACTCGCTGAAGATGGAACAACGTCAAAACTTGACATTACTAATCGTGTAAATTTGTTAAATTTAACGGAGTTTAACTGATGCACAATAAAAAATAATAAAATAAAACTCTAATTTTTACAGACAAATTAACAGAAAAATATGCTTACGGATATAATTGACAAATTTCGCTTTTAAGATACGTCTGAAATGCAAATATAAGTGTCGAAGGATCAGGTGCCACGACAAGTCGTCTTCAACGAATTATAAAAAGTAATAAATTATGTTTATGGCTTAGGAGCACTTTTAAAAATTTTTCGTAATTTATTTCATTTCCTTCCCTCCGATAAGGAAAAATTTTTTAACGAGGAAATTCTTCCGTCAATCGGAACTAACGACACATTCAAATGGATTTAATGTGTGTCTCAAATTTTATTTCACATTCATTTTCGCCGGTGTCGCACCTTCGCTTATTAAACGAACGCGAACGTTCGGCTTCCATCCGGTTAGCAGTCATTATCCGATTTTATTTATTTATTCATTTTTTTTAAAAACGAGAAGCGCGCTCCCGATCTGAATCAAGCGAGAACGGTCCGAACGCTTTCTGATCTCAACTTACTCTATTCATGGCCAGTGAAGATGAAGAAAAAGAGGCGGGTGAACCGGGAAATTCGTGTGGCTCGCAGATTGGTTTCAGTCTTATGACTCGCAGAGATAAATCTGAAAAAACAGACAGAGAAAAAGAAAGATAAATAAATTTTCGCATTTTCAAATCGAGGTTGCAAGACGTTCGCTTGCTTTTCGCAGGCCCGCGCTGCAGCGTTTAAGGGGCATTTCGCACTTAAGGACGTCAGCGGACTCCCCCCGACACCCCGATCGACCCCCAGCTGGCTCGGGGCGCGAAATTTTCCCTCGGGGGTACCTGCGTAAGGTTCGATCGAAAGATTTTTCGCGGGACGTATAAAAAAAAATAAAAGATGAATTGTGACGTTCGCGCTTGTCAGAGCACAACGAAAACGTCCATTTTTTTGTACTGCACCAAACGCAATCGGGATTTGCGAAATAATATCTCTACCGTTAGAAGCGATAAATTGTCTTTTAATTATATGAATATTAAATCGGGAAGAAACGTAATAAGCGCAGGAAAAAAAGAAAATAAATAAATACGGTTAAAACAGGTAAAGGGAAGCTGGTGCATAAATAAAACAAAATGGCAATAAAAAAACCTTTCGGTACCGTAATGATTTCGTAAAGACCCTTCCATTTTTACCGATACAGCACGATAAGAAGTCGATACGAAGGATGTCGGATATTAATAACATTATGACAAGCCCTTGTATTTTAAAATTTATTAAACAATATAAAGCGAAGGCTGACTCCTTGGTAATTGATTAATTTCCTCCCTTAATTGCGGACGATGACGGTATGATTTTTAATAAAAAAAAAATCCATGGGCCCCCTGGAAACGGGGATGGAAAAGCTGCACCTACTGCAAATTTATGGATTTTCTTGTCTCCGGCTTCGGTACGATTTAATATTCAAAAAATTTCGATCATTTTTTTGCTGCTCACTTTCCCGGCGAAAGACGCAAAAAAAAAATACGGTTTCATTTGAATTTTCCTTTCGAAAAGTAACGCTTTCACCCGACCTGGCTTTATAAGGGACTTTCCCGCAGGCACACGAATTTTTCCGATCGGACGGACGGAAAATGCCGGGGGGACACGGCCGGAAACTGCGGTCCGCGGCAGCGAATAAACGCCATTTTTCACCTTTAATTTTCAAAGGCACATAATCCAGGCAACAATCGGGAGAGGAAGAAGAAAAGAAATTAAGGGAGGAAGAGCTCCGTTTGAACGAGACGGAAACTTCCATTCCTTTTCCCGAGGACCGACGGCGCCAGACGAGGAAACTTCGCTCAAATCGAAATGCGTCGGCTCGGAAAAAGAAAATGAGCGGCGTCCGCGCGCGACAAATCAAACCAGAGACGAATAAATTTCCCCAGGCGTTACTTATCTGATTAATTAATAATGTACGGAGCGAAAAAAGAAAAGAAAAGGAAAATTTTTACGAAACGCCCCGGAAAAGCTCTCTGGAAAGACCGAAGGAGGGAAAAGGTTGCGACCCGAAAGGCATCGGGGAGAGGTCGTTTCCGTGATATTTAGCTAAATATAACCAAAATGGACATAAATGAATTTCACGGGTGAACTCGGCCATTCGGGGTCGAAGTATTGCATCTTGAAAGGGTCCCTTTACCTGAATGCCATAAATTAATATTCGTTCATCACCGTCAGAAAAAGATCTCGACGGGAACCCGTTGGAGGAGCTATTTCAAATAATTAATTCAATTTTTTAAAATTTATTTTCCGCTCCGGAGCCGCGACACTCCTTCTTTGTGCTTCCGGCGAAGATTTTGGTCGAATATTTCGGCTTTCGGCCCCGGTTTAAATTTTACCACCCCGGACGAGGTGCTTCGCTTCGCCACCCCCCACCCCCCACGATCGGCCGTCGAAGACGTCTTCTTCCGAGGGAGGGAAAAAATTCCAGACACTTCCAGATGATCTCTCCGTCGTTGCGGGGGGAGTGGGTGTGAGGGAGGGGGAGGGAAAAAAAGAAAGGAAATCAATTGATCATCGTTAGGACAAACTTTGAATGAGTTTCTTCCTTCGAGTCCGGATTTGAAGTAAAATGGAGAAAAGTTGTGAAGAGTTTTCTCCGGTTGGTAAAATAATAAAGAGCCGGAATCTTGAGCATCTACAGTCGGAGAATAATTAATATCGCTGGATGTGGGAGAAAAAAAAAAGAAGTAATAACAATAATAATAATTTCGGGCCATTCTCGAACCTGTACGCGTCACTTGGGTTAAAAAATCCGAATTGACGCAGTTGAAAATGCTGTTTGGGAATTAACCGACCAGTATCATTTATTATCGCGATCGGGTTTTTTTTTCTTTTTTTTTTTTTCTGGTACCCAGCGAAATGCCAATGAGCCAGGAGAGATGGAAAAGCTTTGAAGAAAAAAGGGAAAAAGGGGAAAAAAGAAAAAAAAAAACCTCAAAATGACGGAAATTGCTCGTGACAGTTTATGATATCATTATTTTAAAATAATTATATAAAATGGATAACCAGTTTTAATGGGAAAAATTTTTAATCCGAGATACATTTTTCACTTACCGAGGTTTATCGTCAGAAGGGAGGCGTTTGATGTGAATGATTTTCGACATTCATCCCTCATTGCCCCGGCTCGTCCCCGGAGCTTGACTCGGCTTTTCTTTCGCCTACCTAAACCGACTCCTCGAGAAGGATTAAGAGGAGAGGAACCTTTCCGAAGAGAACGAACACTCTGATTACGGTCACCGGGAAAACCGACGGCAGAAGCAGGTTTTCCCCCCGGGGTCCATTTTTATAATGCTTCGCGCACCAAACCGACCGCTCATCCCGGGGGTTCCTCCCGCTGTGCGCAGCACTCCGCGGCAAAGAGCGAAGTGCTAACCTCTACCTCTTCATTTTTATTCGCGTTCACGAACATTTTGGAATGAGAATTTTGAAAATAAGCAAGAAGGGAAATGGCATAATCCGGGGGAAGTCTCCGTTGACCATGATTGATGAGTTTCTAAAGAGAAGCTATAAGTAATGCGAAAAGAAGGGAGGATTTGAAAAATCGATGTATGTTACGTGCTACAAAGTGACTGGTTAGAGATAAGATCTTATTGCATCGGACAGATACATATCGCTTGTGCGTATACGTACGTGCATATAAATTTTTTGCGAGATTTATGTTTTGGTGTCGAATCGGGAATTAGTCAAATTTTTATATATATATATATTTTTTTTTTTTTCGCATGCTGACTCCGAACATTAACGCGTTCGTTCGAATATGCTTAATCCCGATTAGCTGTAACTTTGTTATTGCCGCCTAGCAGTCGACGTAAAGAAAGGGAGGAAAAAGGATTTCTTTCCCCGCTCTCGAAAAACGTTCTGCATCGCCTCCGTTCGGACTGGGGGATCGTAAAATGACACGGGCGCTAAAATCCGCGAATCCGCCATCAGAAAAGTCAACCAAACGACATCAAAGGTGCGAAAAATATTTCCCGCTTACTTAACCGGATAATATAAAACTGCCATAAAAAAATATACGGAACAATAAAATTGCCGAGGAAAATAGTAATCAAAAATACATTAATACTATTTTCCCAACTATTCGCTCTTTATATTCCCCTTGCCTCCTTCGGAGAAAGATATTAGGAAAACCCCATGAATGGCTAAATACGTTATATAATATCGTAAGATAATATCATCGTATCGAAACATGAATCCATCTCATATGAAATTCGCCTCTATTATTGTCCGGCTCCGGTAATTTTTTTAACGCTTTTTATGGCTTTCTAAATTACAATCGCGTCAAATCGCTTTTTATAATGTATGAGAACCGATTAAGGGGATATTCGAAACGTGCGGATAGCTACGGTTCAAAAAATTCGGGAATATTAGCTGCTCAGAAGTTCCTGCGATCCGAATGCTGCAGGAAAAGAATGGAATGAACGGGATTGATCTAACTTGGATATTTTGTTTGTGCAGCTCCGCTTCCGAAAGGCTCTGGATCGGTGGTGACGGGATTTAGGTTTCCGAATGCCGCAGTCGAAGACTTAAGTGGTGAGGGACGGGCATCGGGATTAGGTTTGAAAGCAAAATTAATGGCGGATGGCGGTGTTCCGGCAGGAGGTAAGAGCATCCGTTCCCGGGGTAAAATCCAATACCCACCGGTTATAACGTCCGTGACACAACAATATCCGCGGGTTTAGTGAGAGAAAAAAAAATGTGAAAGACGGAAGGCAAATGCACGAACTGCTGAAAATCTGACGACATACTGAAAAGCGTTTTAGGGGTTGAATCGACTTCGGATGTGCACCCTCACTTGGCGGACCCTCATCTTTCTCAGACGATAAGCTAAGTGCAATCTCACGACGCTCAGGGGGAGCATTCCCGGCATTAATTAGTTATGGATTTAAGAAATATTTAAATATGGCGTTTTTATGAGCTGCTGAATATTTACTTTTTTTCTGGGGGTGTATATATCTGAGCAGCGGAGCCTGGAAGGGTCTAAGGAACGAATTAACAAGCTTGAATCAAAACTGCGGCCACGTTATTCTTAATTCGTTTTAATCCCACGATAAGAGTTAATTACCACGAAAAATGCGCTAATATAAAACAATTAAATATTAAAACCAAGCTTGGAAACGGAATTTTAAGCAAAGATATAAGCTGAAGCAATTATCGCACTTGCATGTAAAATACATGCATTCCGCTTAACTTTTTTTCTTTTTTTTAACGCATTTCATCGGTAGAGAAGTAAATCTGCGTCTTCGTTAATGAAGGATGGCCTCCGAGAGTGGTGAAAAAGTGGCTAAACGAAGGTGCCGGTCTCTGGCAACTGAAGAAAATTTGCCCTCGTCCGATAAATGGGAAAAAACAAAATTTTCTCCCGGGCTGCTCTTAGTTAATGAGCCGCCGAGAGAAAGGTGATATTTTTAAATGAACGTCTTAAAAAGGATCACAAGAACAACCCTTCACTACCTAAGACAGCATTAAGTTAGTCAAACCACTTGACAGTGATTTTAATTTTTTTAATTGCTTTCAGAATTTTACCCTTCTTCCTTGTTATTCTCCAAGAGTAAAAAGGAAGAACAAATTTTTACCGGTTAGAAAATGAAAAGCCATCTCGTTTGTTTGTGCCGGTTTCCCTGCAGCTACAGCCGCTGTTTCGCATATAAAAGAGGACAAAAGGCTCGTTGCGAACAATGCGTGGAGGGGCGACGAAATGAGAAGACTGCGAAAAACCTTTCTGAAACTGTGAAAATTTCAGAAAAAAATAACACAACCGAGATCGGAAAGCGATCTGGATATCCTTGTCTTGACCCGGGGCACGCATTCCGATCCTGTTCGTGAAAGGCTGTCGCTTGCAAAAATTTCACGACGTTCTTTCTCCGGTACCGCTGCGCAGAGCGGCGAAAACAGAAAGAAGATCAGTGCGACGGGGGATAATGGAGCAGGGAAAACGGATCCGGCATCATTTTTAACTGACATGAAGATTCCGGTATTGACCGGAGAACCTTGTCTGGAAAGGAGAAAGGTTTCACTGGCCAGAGAAGGTTCACGGAGCGCCCTGTCCACAAGGGAAAATATCGCAACCCTAAACGGTGTAATCAAAAAAGTAAGTGAAATATCGGGCGACTCAGTGCTACGAACGGTAACGTTGGAAAATTATCATGAAAATAAGTAGGCTCGTCGAAGAGTGTTAAGAAGCTACCAAAAGTTTTTGAAAAACTTTGTGGATGCTGTGCGCAAATAAATATACTAAATGATTGAATTTATTAATTATTTTATAAATTAGAAAATTAGAGGAAATGATGGCAAGGAAACACTCTCTAAGAGAGAATTGATTGAGTATGATTGATGATCTTCAGAAGGGTGGAAAGGCACGGGGCGGAAAAAAATACGGGAGAATATCAGGGTCAATGTTTCAGCAAAAAGAAATGTATTCGGCTTAGTAAGAGAGGCAATCCCTACGTGCGCTCTGCATGTAAAATCGTGTTCTTCAGGAAAGGGCTCCTGAATTTTTTATAGGGTCAAAACTATTTACGCTCCGTCGCTGATCAGGGACGTGTACCACCGAAAGATAGGACTCGACATCCTGCAAGGGAGAAACCTCCTCCGGAAGTGACAGAGCAGAGGTAGCTTCAGGTTGATGAGGAAACTTCCGACAGCCATCAAACTTAGCATCGAAGGGCAGGTCCAGAAGTGCATAACACAATATTTATCCGAAGTTTTGACGTCAAACAAATTGATATATTCCATTATCGGTTTTGGACCGGGGATTAGGTCCCAGGCGATTTCCCGGGCTTTTTTTCCCAGCGGAAGACAACTTTGACGAGTCATCGATTTTCGGGAAAAACGTACTCGGAGCAAGGGAAGGTGATTCGGGAAAAAAAGCCTTTTCGGATGGAGGCCGCGCAAGAATAAGCCTCGAAAGCTGCTGCAGGGGCCTCTTTCCTTTTTCTCCTGGCTCTTGGTATTTTTTTTTTTTTTTTTCCTGATGGGAAAGTCCGCCGGGATAAATGAAAAATATAGGGCGCGTCAATCTCACTTCCCGGCAGCAATCAAGGAATAAGAAAAAGGAGAATTGTTTGGGAGAAAATAAAAATGGTTTTTAAAAAATAAGGGATGAAAGGTATCAGACAAATGTTAAGAAGACTCATCATTGAAGCATCCCTTATTTTTTTACACAAGAGAGAAAAAAAAAATGGTGGGGAAGGATGAAAAAGGTTCAACCCTCTTGATCTTTCTTTTTGTGGATTATTTCGTTTGGGCTTAAGGTTATAATTCAATCCGGCGACAGAACTTTCGGTTAATTTCCATTCTTTTGCACTGGTCAGATCATTAAGTACCGAATCCGTCTAATCCGACAATCGGTAAGTCCAACTAAATATGACACATAACTCAAACCCAAAGATCCTGCATTATTATCAACACCGATAAATGAATTATAATTTTTTCTTTAATGGATCATTACTCTTGGTTCCCATCTCGCATCGTCGTTAAGCGTGCCTGCTAATGCATTTTACATTCCGATTTAAGTCTTTCCAAAAATTAATTATTTAATACGAGATTATTGCACCCCTAAAATGACCAATCAAATCCGGAGAAATATGACATTTAAGCGCTAGAGTTTTATATGGTTGGCCAGCTATAAAATTGGTCAGGGATTTCGATCATTTCACGATTCACTTACACGGCCCGTAAGATCGACGTGTTTCAACATCAGAATGGAAGATCTTTTTTCTTTTTTTTCCCGGGGATCTAAAGGCGGTTAGATGACATTTCTCTGATCTCCGACAACCGTCAAGATGACGCCGCGTAAATGTGAAAAACTCCACGCGGGAATATGCTCCAGAAAGAAGAAAAAAAAAAAAAGAAGAAGAAGAATTGGTAAAACGTTAAAGTCAATAAATGGAAATGATGTGGAAAAGGCAACAAGTGAAGAGAAGCCGGTTATGGCGTTATGATTCTAAGTGCTTTGACACTGGGGATGAAAAGAAATCTGCGGTGGATGATCTTTTTATGAATGGTTCATGATTCGTGGTAGTATGGGGATGAAAGTGAAAAAAAAAAAGCAAAATAAAAATAAAAAGGAAAAAAAAAAAAAAATGTTTTCCAGATTCGCTGGAATGCCTCCGGAATCCGGATTTCTTCATCCGTTCGCTCGACGCTCTCCGGGTCTCCGTCCTCCGGAAGAAGGACCGAAAATTCCTGCGGATAAAAGGTTAATTAAAATCTGGAAAAGGTCTCCGGGAGACTTCGATCGTATCGGAAACAATAGTAAAAGCGAGATGCTTGGTCAGAACACGTCTGAAATGATGAAAATTAGACGGAGGTTGAATCTCTCCACATTCTCTCTTTCTCTCCGTTAGTTTATCTTGGGCCCTGCAGTTGACAGGCCTAATTAACAAGCCCTCACCGACTACCAATGCTGCCATCCCAACCGCCACTGCCACTCTTTTATTTTATTCCAGCCTTAATTTTCATTCAACAAGTTCTCCAAAAATGCGGACTCTTTTTTTTTTTTTTTTTAATTTTTTAAAAAAATTTTCCAATTTCTCCCGATCGACTCATTCTTGCAAAAACTTGGAAACCTCGGTGCAACGCACACACACACACACACGCACACGCACACGCACACGCACACGCACCCCCGCCGATCGTGAGGCCGAGCGGTTAACAATAACAACATCGATTCTCACTTTATGCTGATATTTCCCGATGTTGTTTTCAAGAATCCTTTTCGATCAAACTGCCTTCCCTTAACGTGAAATCCGTCCTCGTTCATTAACGTTGCTCATGGGTGGGGGGGGGGGGGGGCCCCCCCCCCCCCCCCCCGTAAAACGGGTCGAAGGCACGAGGTGAGGAAGGTTCAAACCGCAAATTCAATCCGTATTCCGAAGAATCTTCATACCGAATACATGATTTACGTTTATGTAATTTCTTTAAACAATACCGCAAACACTTAATTTCCCGATTGATTAATTAACGCGGATTTTATCGACGTCGAATTCTGTCGGAGTGAAACGTAAAGTCGGCCCATAACCCGAGTAATTTTTTTCAGTCGCCGGAGAGGGTAACCGCCGAGGTGAATTTTCTCGCGGGATGGCGCAAAAACGCTGGGGATTCGTCCTGCGCGAAATAAAGAGGATTCTAAATGAAAATGGAAAGAGAAAAAAAAAAAAATCACTGAAATACGTTAATGGGGAGGAAAATCTTACCCCCGTCTAACGGTTCATTATTGATCCCCCTCCGAAGCGACGGGGGCTTTGATCAAGAAAAAGAAACGATCAAAAGGAAGCCCGTATGCGGATCGAAATGAGAAAGATTTTTGATTGATTCGAAGGAAGGTAAACTGGGGTTGAAGAGAGCCCGCAGATAGGACACACGTTCGCTTAGGTGACCTCCCTCGTGCAATCGATATGATCCGTTACCCCTGCAAGTTACCCTTACTCGTCGCCCTTGAAACAAAAAGGGGATGAAACCGTTCAACCCTTACAAAGATATGCTCCATCTCAAGGTTACTTTAAAGAAAAAATCTTCTCAGCCGCGGCAAGTTTCCTTCGGCTTTTACCGTAAAAACTTTTTCTCTGCTGGATTCAAAGTTGGTGACCCTCCCCCGCCTCCCCCCCCCCGCGCCCGCGCGCTTGGAACGACCGCTTTTCGCACGGCCGCACCGCTGCACAGCGCCAGGTTAGGGGGTTGCGCTCCCCGACAAATCCCCGATTTCGTCGCGGAACCCCGACGGTTTTCCACGGCAGGGTAAGAGGCGCTCCACTCGCAGTCGCATCCTTTATGTTCGCGCTTCTTCGGTGACGTTGCCTGCACCCCTGGCTAAACGTTTGCCTTCCGTTTCCCTTTCGAGCGTGCTTCGAGGGGCGGAAGTCGAAATATGCGAGAATTGAAGCGGCCCAAAGGTTTCCGATGCGGGTCCGGCTGGCGAGAAAACGCGAATCGCATCGTCTCGGCAAAAGCAATAAAATATTTACGGTTAAACTCACGTTTTGACGAATTCAATTTCGTGCATATGAATTCGCCGGCGCAGGAATTATCGTTTGAACAAAATCCAAGGGGTATTTCGCCATTTATAATTCACACCAAAAAGAAAACTTCACTTATTCCATGAAAATTTGAAACTCGCACAGAACGTCTTTTTCCAAACAGAAATATTTAATACCGAATCCCAGATGTCACCCAAGGAGAGAAATCCGGAGAGGAGGAAAATGTGGAAAACGGGGAGAGAAGCGCTCCGGAGGACCATCCCGATTCCAGATGGTGGGCTGTGAAATTTCATTGTTGTATCCATCAGATATAATTAATTAGAAGAAATGACGAGGATACGAAATGAAAAGATGTTTTTCGTGTCCTTTTCGCTTTTATATTTCAGGACCGGATTACTCTTGACATTTTAATTCATGAATTAGATATTGCAAAAAAGCGAGGAGAGGTTCGGGTTCTCCCCCGGCCGCCTTCCTGCACCCGGTCGGCGGGAGCGATTTTTGAAGTTTCCGCAAAACGCAAAAAACCGCAGGAAGCGGCGTTTTCTCCGCCGGGTGAAATCCAAACGTCAGGAAATTGTAAAGAGCATAATGATGAATGTAACGAGGCAAAGGCGAAAGGAAAAGGGAAGCGGAAAGGTTTTCCACCTCTCGCCTCGCGAGGAACACACGTCAGGCAAAACCTGTGGAGAGGGAAGATAGCGGTTGGCATCTCGTCACGCTTGTCAGGTAAGTATTTCCTTGAAATTAAGCTCATTTTTCACATAATTATAAGTTTAGCGAATTAACCGGATCATGAAAATCCTTTCTTTAATCTCCTTTATTGCTGACGCGTCCGAGTGGACTCGGATCCCCGCTTTTGAAACCCGTTTCCCGGATGCACCCGGGAAACCTGGAGGCACGGAGAAGTCAGCGCGCGACGTCCCGGTCGCCGCATCCCAAAGGCGCCTCCCCGACAGATTCGACGGTCCGTCCGCAGGGTTTCCGGCACTCGCACTCCGTCGCCTGTCCCCTTCGCCGAAGGAGAAGCGGCGCCGGCACGAGAGCTCTTGCCGGGATTCGGGCGTGATTTTCGGAAAAAAAAAAAAAAAAAATTTTCCCGGATTTCATAAAATCCGAGCCGACTCGCTGGTTAAGCTAAAAGCCTCCCAAATCGGTTCCCTTAAAAATAAGGGAAAGCGAAGAGGATCACGTGAGAAATAAGGCGGTAAACCCAGCAGCCTCTAATGAGAGCGGAGGCTACGTTAATATTAGGAAACCAAATTGTAGGAACGAACGGCTCTTGCTTCCGACAACTTGGGTTAATGTCGGAGGATGGCAATGAGGGTGGAGGGGGTTGGCAGAGCGATGGGGCAGGAGGAAACGGAGGGTGATAACGGGAGGGAGGAGTGGAAGAAGGAGATGAAATCCGAATCTTGTCTAATGCAATCATGTAGAGAGTGTCGAGGGATTCATTTGGATTTTATGATGCTTGCTTACAAGACTTCCCAACTGTGGATCTCGCTGTTACTCTTGTACAAGATACTCCACAATTTATTACAGTTAAATTCTAATTTTATTGACTTTCAAACCAGTTTATTCACGCATGTTTAAAAACATTTATTCCGCCCGATGAAAATGCTCTTTTTCGCCTTTTCGAAATCTCCCGCAGAGAAAACGGGAAAAGGGAAATAATGGAAAATGATAAAAATTCATCTGCGAAAGGCGGGAAAATTTAAAATGTAAAAAAAAAAGGAAAAATCGCTTTTCTTTTTCGCCGCGGAAAACCGCGGCAAGCGATCACCCGGATCGCGAAAAGAAAAAGAGCGTTTAAAACACTTTTAGAATCCTCCGGTTCCAGATCCGGAGAATCTCCTTCTCCGTTCCAGGCAACTTCAATTTCAGGCAAATTGTTTCGCGGTCGCTCCTTCTATCCTTCGAAATGATGCTGCTGCTCCCGTCGCAAATTTAATTTCCCGTGAATCATCATATGACGAGCTCCCCCGGAGAGATTAAAAAAAAGAAAAAATGCTCCCGGTTTTTCCGGAAGCGCTTTGTTCCAGCAAATCCTGCGGGACCATCGGGATCGGACTGTGCCCAGGTTGACTTGGGCAAAAGGAAAAAAAAAAAATAAAATGAACCAAATTAATATCGCAAACATGCGAAGCTCTCAGATCAAAGGCTTTCAGTTTCGGGGCTTGAAAAGGTAAATTACCATTCATCGATTTGACAGACCGACATTAAGAAATATATATATAACATGTGAGAAGTGTAATAATTTTTTCTTTTTTTCTTCAGCTTTTCCCCGGTGACGAATTTCCCGCCTTTTCCCGCACGCCGCAAGGTATCCCCGGCGGAAATTCGCGCTTTCCTCGGCTCCTCGATCGAATCCGAAGGAATGTCCGAGGGATGTGCAGCCCCCGGCAGAGCTTTTACGCATCCGTCCGGGATTTTCCGCGATTCCCTCACCCCGGCCGAGGTCCAAAGTAGGTTGCGAGGCTAATGATCGGTTTTTTTTTTTTTTTTTTTCCCTCCATACCGAGAGGTAAGTTTTTCCCGCTTAAAATATTCATAACACTCAATCGATTGCAATTTAAGTTACCAGGCAGGGACCGAGAAAAACTACCATCTTATAAAACATTCATAAAATAAAGCTCCTTTTTTTTTTTTTCCTTCTTCCTTTTCTGCCTCTCTCTATCTCTCTCTCTCTCTCTCTCTCTCTCTCGGGGAGCAGCGCCAGAAAAGATAATATTTTTGTGTACCACCTGGCGAGGGTGTCCCTTCATCTTAAACCATCTTCCTCCCCCTTTCACCATCTTCATCATCTTTTTGTGGCTGTGTCGCCTTAATTAAATCTCCTCGTTCGAGGCGAAGCTTTCGCCTCCTTTGAAAATTAACTGAGCTTTCCTCTTTCTCATGAGCCGTTCCAAGGGCCGCGGCCGGGGAGGAGAAGAAGAGGAAAGCGGAGAAAAAAACCCCCCCCCCCAAAAAAAAAAAAGATCTTTTTTTTTTTTTTTTACTGCGGAAACAACAGCAAAACTTCCCAGAGGTTTCGGGCCATAAAAAGCATGCTTCGCTTTTCGTCTCCCGATGAAGCGCGAAGCCCGGAGGATCCCCGAATCAGGTATCCGCTTTGTGGCTCCGCGTCGAAAGAAGCGAGGGTGTGGCGGTGCGAACGCGGGGAGCGATCGTGAGGCGTTCTGCGCGCGATTCCGGATGATTAAGGTGGTTCCGAATGCGCGGGGAAGACGGAAAATGCTCGGCGAAAGCGGCGCTCGGAAAACGGGAGAAAAGAAGAAAGCGCCCGGAACAATCTTCCTTCTGGGCTTTTCCTTACCCATTCATGGTTTCTGATTTTTACTGCCTCAACGGGGGGAATAACTCACTTTGTTCCTGAACCTTGACGATTAATGCGAGAGTGGTCAGCACGACTCCCAAAGGTACGCCACCCTTTTCCCAAGGCTCGGAGGGATTAACGATTCCTCGGCCGTCTTAATTCGAACGACGCCAACTGTTCCTGCGACATTTTTTGCCCGTTCAAACCTGACTGGATAATTTTCGCAGGGAGTAAATTGAAAATTCCTGCGGTTTTAATTCTGCCAGGGTGCATCGCTTGTAATTTTAACCGTGTGTGCTGTCAAAAAAAAAAAAAAATGCCCAAAATTCAAAAATGTGCATGTGCCTCCCGATGGGGAGGTGGCCCCCCCCTTTTTTTTTTTTTTTAATCGAAGTAAAAATACTTTTAAAAAAATGTTTGATTTCTGATGTTTTTCCTTTTTTCAAAAATGTCTTTACTTGGGTATAATTTAAAATGCAAATTTTCCGCCCCTCGAGCATTCTTGTTCATCCACTATCCTCTTCTACCCCGCTGCTCTCTCCCTGACATCCCTCAGTGGCGTCATCAGTAATCATTTTCAACCCCTAAGAGGCAGGCAATCTATGCTATGGCATTCGCGTTAGCTGCCTCGTAACCGGTTTTATCAGCGAATTTTACTTCATTTTTTAATCTCCTCAACTCCCAATTGACGTTTCCGCTGCGAAACGTTCAAGTTTTACATAATACCCCCACTTTTTGCCGCACAAATCCCTTCTGTTGGCTGTCGCACCGCAAAAGGCGACAGAATGCAATGCACCTTTGTCGGATGAAGAAGAAAGAAAATGCGAATAAAAAGGGAGCTGCATAATCCGCGGATTTTCGGTTTTGTTTCACTCAAATTTTCGACCATCGAATACTTTTTCATTCTCTTAAGAAATGTTCTCGCCAAACATTTGCACGGCGGTCGTGTACAGAAAGCTGCGGGGAAAAAAAAAAAACAAAAAATCTTACTGCCGACTGGAGGAAAGAGATCGAACCGAAGCACCCGCTTGGCAGGTCCAGATTTCAGGTACGAGCCAAAAATTTCGAAATTGACATACGGGCTCAAGTGCCAAATGCAAGTCAGACGTTGCCTCAAACTGGAAAGAAGGAAGAACCTGACGGCAGTTTCGGACGCTTAGAAAAGAAGTTAAATTTCCGTCGGTTACATTGCTTAACGGAAGTCTGATTTCTCAGCAATCCCCTTTAGGGCGTCAGCAATGGAACTGTCCCTAAGCCCGGTTTCCTTTTGTTCCTCGCGTCAGAATCAGTCGGTACCGATAGGTTCCATAAATGATTAATAGATTCGGAAAAATCGAAGGGTAGAAGAAGAAAAAAGGAGGAAACGAGGAAAAGGAAAAAAAATTAACAATCCTTCCGGAAAATTCCGCAGATTGGCATTCTTCAAGTGAAGGTGACAGGGCGGGAAATTCAGGGGCCGGAGAAAAGAATTTTTTTTTTTTCTTTTCCAGCATTTAAGCAGTTTGCATTTATTTGTTTGACTATTCATCATTTTTCTGCCATCGGCAAGCCGAGAGTCGAATTCGCGCTCCTCGAGGAGTCAGGTTCGGGATTCGGGAAACCGTCGGAAGTCCGACGCGCGTCGTCGTGGGTCGGATTTGCACGGGCAACAGATGGCGAACGGAGGCTCGCGAAATCGGATGGTGCCCGAAGAAGAGACCCAGAGCCGCGTACTTAAAAGCGTTTTTCGACCCAAACTTATTGATAATTACATAAATCACAAAGCGCACACATCTGAGAAGTTTACGGCCCCGAATATCGGAGGAAGCAGGAGAGAGCGCTGCCGCAGCAGCCGCAGCAGCGACGTCGCTTTCTTTTCCTCCGTGATATATTTTCTTTTTAGGGAAATGAAGGAGAAAGTCAGGAGAAGATCTCTTCGATCCCTTATTGAGACCGGAAACCAGGGCATATTCAAATGAATTCTTAATCCATGCTTGAGATGAGATTTCGCGGCTTCCTGAATTATCTTCTAGCTGCTTTCGGATTAAATCCGGCACCGGCAGTTTTTCTTCCTCTGCCGAGAGACTGAAACCCCGAAGAAGGATGGGAACGGGGAAGAGGGAGTCCGATTAACCGAGGCAGCTCTTCGGGGCGGGTGG
>JAOWBB010000002.1:3376290-3413800 GCA_028565995.1 Ricinus marginatus
AAATTTAAAAATATAATTTCTGTTAAACTTTAAAATTTTCAAATCAAATAAATAATTAATATCTTTTTAAGGTTTTTTAAAATAAAATTTTTGCAAAAAATTATAAAAAATGTCAACTGAAAATGTACGTATAAATGAGAAACATTCCTTACCGAAATAAAAGATGGTTGCAGATGGCATTTGGTGGCAGTCTCATATTGCATCAGTACTTTATATGTGATGAACATTTCCTCGATATGATTTCATCATCATTGCAAAGGATTTCTAGAAGGAAATTGACTTGTTATCGTCAACAAGGCATCTCACTCAGATCAATGAGATTGCTTCATTTGTATGGTTAACTTACCTTGTCGCCTTGTCTCAAATGAGCCTCCATTGCGCTTATGTCCGTTCGGAGACGCATCATCTGAGATTCCACCCTTGCATTTTCCCGCTGCAATTCTGAAATTTCTGCTTCGAGGGTAATTAGATCCTCTCCTCCTGGGCCCACTGTGCTGCCTTGGCTGGGCTCTAAACCTGATACAATTTAAATTAATTATTTCACGGCAAAAGACAAAGTTATATACGGGTTTAAAATTACAATAAAAAGTATAAAATTCTGAAAATCATGTCAATTTTTATTATACCTCTAACTAACTTATAATTTAATAAATAACTTTTCTTTTTGGTATCAAATAGTTCAAAAATCCATCTCAATATCAAGCATTCAATACAACTGTTTTAACTTGTTTTGTTTTAATCTTACTCTGATAATTTATTTCCAAAGCTTGATCATCTGGTCAGGTTTTATTAATCGCAAGACTTTTTACCTAATGTATTTGTATTTATATTTTAAACGATAAAATAAGTCAATAACGATAAAAGGTAAAATAAAAATTTTTTAAGCCTTAAATTAAAATTAAAAATGTATTTTTCACAAGATCTTTTTTCAAGTAACTGATACTTTCCATTATATCAAGGTTTTATGCTTAAAATTTTTTTTATTTGTACTTCAAAATTTCCTAAAATTTAGACAACAACTATGATGAAGCAAACTGTTAAAAAAGCAACTGGAAAAGAACCAATACAGAAAATGTTATTTTTAAGCAAATTTAAATTATAATTTCTTTAATAAAAAAATCTTATCTTTACTAATATAAATTAAAATCATAGTGAGTGATGTTAAAATTAGATAATATTTTTAGATTCTTTACGTACCACACGGTTTGGTATAAATGTCTTCAGAGCAAAATTTCTTCTTCTGTCCTTGTCCTGCCACTGGGCATCCGGATAATGATCTATGCGTAAGAAATGTTCCGTTGATGTGTCCCGTACCATCACAGCCCGGTGTGGGACAATTAGTGCCTTCAAATTTAATAATCGGTTGCGACAAACTTGTTTTATGTTGCTCGACTGTGCCGCCATTTTCCAGAACTCGAAGCTTATTTCTATTGGCGATGGGACATCCCGAAGCGCTGAAAATAATATCTCATTCATTTAAAACCAGTAAAGAGAGAATATATAGATTTTGAAGGTGTGACAAACTAAATATTGTATGTATTCGGTTTAAGGTACTCTAATTATTATTACTTTTCTTTTATTTATAATTGATCTAATGTGATTTAAAAAAATTTTTTTTTATAGATTTTTATACTACCAATATAAGAGTAATAATTAAGAATTTTATCGGAAACTTCATGTAAAGGTATTAATATTATAATGGAAGATGGAAGTTTCTTAGAATTGGTCCAGAAAGTTTAAAAAAATTTAATATCTAATTATATACATCAATGTATTATCATTTACTAATTATTTTCTCTTAAAAGAGGTCTTTGTTTTTTATTTAACGGAACGATGTTATTAATAAACGAGTGAAATTGCAAAACTGACTAGGCATTTTCTTTCATACAACTGTTACGAGTACCTTCTGTGAGTGGTATATTTTCCAGTAATATGACCGGCTCCATCGCAGCCAACAACAGGACACCTATATTATAAGAGAAAAAAAATTAGAGGCGCACTACGTTTACCTTCTATGCGATAGAAACTTTCCAGTGGCGTGTCCAGACCCATCACAACCCGGTATCGGACATCTGAGTGCATGCACAAAAAAGTATTTTTTGTTATAAAATGAAGATTAACCAGAACAATAAAAAACAATTGCTAAATATTTTATGAAAAATCTTAAATATAAATGAAACATTACAATTACATTTCGTAGATAATTCTTTAAAAATTTATCAATTATTAAACATATTTTAAAACTTTGGATTATGAAAACATGAAATTTGTATATAATCTAATTATTATGTTACTATTTCATTTTTACGAATTTTCTTTTTTTTCTTTTTATTGAAATAAATTTAATAAAAATTCAGGATATCACATAAAAATAAATATCATTATAGTTTACAGATACAATAAAATTTTTGATTAAAATCATTCAAAGTTTTCTTACAAACAACAAAACATTTATTTAAAAAATTATTTGCAAAACATGAGAGCATTTATTCACATGATATATAACAATTTAATCATAATATAATTTTCATAATATAATTTTACAACTAAAAATTACAAATCATAATGATAATTAAAAATTAATACTTTATTCAAGAATTCTACAATTATAGAAAAACCAGCTTAACAGAAATAAGATTTGTTTTCCTGATTTAAACTAAAATAAACTTAAATCGTAATAAAAACTTTATAAAAAAAATTAATTTTAACAAACAGTTAATTTCTTAAAAAAATTTTTTCTAAAAACATGTGATATTTATATGATATTATGTAAAATGATTTATATGTACATAAAAGTAATTTTCTTATTAAAAGAATTATCTGTCAAGTACTGTCACTATCGTGACAGTCATAAACTGTATCATAACTAAGTGTAAATCAATAACACAAATTATCCATCTTGTCATATAAAAATAATACCTAAGTGGCTCTGAATCTTGTCCATCTCGGGGTTTGCTCTTTGGTTTATTCGCTCTTGGGCAACCAGAAAGACTTCGATGAGAAGAATAATTTCCAGTTACATGACCTGATCCATCACAACCCGGAGTGGGACATTTCAATTCTTGAGAATGTGCTTGTATTTGACTTCGATCGGCTCTAGGACAACCAGAAAGACTGAAAAAGAATTCTTTAATTATAAACTAATATCTTATTAGCACAATACTGCGAAAGGACCAAATAAGGTTGAAATAACAATCAACATCCAAGAGACTCGATAAAAACATTAAGTTTTTTAAAGAACATTTAATATTGAGGCATGACAAACACCCAAAACCAAATAAGCTTGAAATTTATTTAATATCTTAAAATAATAATATTAAAAAATATTTTTAATGTAAAAAGAATATTTCAAAATTAAAAAAAAAAAACTCATTCCTTTTCCACTTTACACCAAGGTAGATTATCTAGGGCAACCACGCTACACTGAAGGCAAACTAAGTGCTGAATTTTAACCTTGTACAAAAAATTAAATTAAATTAAAATTACACTGATCATGGATAAAATAAACATAAAAATTAATGCTATTGCAATTTCATCAATGCACAGCTCCGTGCTCTTTTCCAACTTTGAAGTCACACCCAATACTCTTCAATAGTAAAATCAATCTGCAAAACAATTAACAGCAGATATAATAATCATAAAACTCTAATTTAATTATAACCATTGATATGGGCAATACAAAGGAAAAGGTCTGTCATAAATTTAATAAAATGTTTAGTTCTTGAAAAAACAAAATTTATGTATTAAAAAAAAGATAAAAATCAGACAAGCTTTTAATTAAATGTCGCAACACATTACAGCAAACTATAGAAGACTGTAACGCAACATCCTTTTAAAATCATAATTGATTATAAGTTCTATTCAAAAGTAAATTAAATGAATATTCGAACTGTTATTACAATTATACTGCAATCACAATAAGAAATTGTTTGATATAAAACTTTCAAATAAATCAAAACAGCAGTTGCATCATATTATGAGGCGAAGGCTTAAATTAACAGAGAATATATATATATAGACTTTCAGAATATGAAAAAAATTAACATAAATTTTAGCAAAAACAAATTCTGAAAGATTATTAGCAAAGGTAATCATATCAAATTGTTTAACATTTCATAAGTACTACATTAAAGTAGCTGGTCATTTAATCTACACAGTTTCAAAAGGAACTTTTTTTAATGAATAAAAATTTGAAACTCAAATTTTTTACATGATTTCATAATATTTTTTCTTCAAGATAAAATGAGAATTATTTTCCTTTAAATAATCTTATTTCACAATTATTTTACTCTGTTTTAAAACTTAGTTTTTTTTAAAAAAAAAATGTGAATTCAAAGTCTATTCCAAACACATAATATAAAAGCTACGGCACATAACCTAACATGAATAGGTTGCCTTGCCTTCTGTGGGTAGCGTAGTTGCCCGACATATGTCCGATTCCATCGCATCCGTGAGTAGGACATTGTATCAACTCCTTTCCGTCCCTACCCCGAGGAGCGGTCCGAGAGAATGACAATGATTGTCTCCGAATTAAATTACTGAAGTTAAAAAAATTTATTTTTTTTTCTTCACCAACTGCTCTTGGGCAAAATAAGCTGTTTCGGGTCCTCTTTATCATGCTCTTCAATTCATGGAGATGCATTATAATTATATATAAGATTTGAATACAGAAATAAAAAAAAGGCACACCTTATTGAAATGAATCATTGATTTTAAATCCCCTTACCTTCAAGTAAATAAGATAATTTTTTATTTATATTATACTTCATTCTTGAAGCAAATTTATAAATATTATTAAAACTAAAAATGACATTTTAAAATTATAAACCAAATAAAATCTGTATATATCTTCTTAAATTAAATTTTTGATTTAAATCAAACTCATATGAAAATTGTCAATGTAAATGTTTTGGGATTTCAAAAACTTTAAATTCTATAAAATGGAAAATGTTTACTATTTTTCACAAAGTATTAGGTAAAAATTTAAATGCTTCTAAGGAAAGTTTATGATATAGAATTGTTATCTTGCTATTGCAAACTAAAAAGTAAAAACATTATAAATTAAAAAAATTTTTATAAATTCTAACATTTTGGTATGTGAAAGAAAAATTGATAATGGGAATAAACAGAAGGTAATTTAGTGAAGACATTAAAAAGTTTTGATGAGGAATGGCTTTTTTACTCTAAAAATAATTCTTAAAGAAAATTAATCTTGGAAAGAAAAAAATTTTGGAGTTTCTAAAATGGCATTTAACATGTAAAAGAGGATTTTCAAGAGATATTCATTTACCAATGGAAAACTATTTACCAACAGTCAATAAAGATTTTGTATTTTCTATCATTTAGTTTTTTATGTGAAATGAGCTAAAGAATAACTAAAGAATATACTTGTATATTGCACTTATAACTTATTCCGATTTATAATTAATAGAAATAAAACATTCAAGATTACATTATTTAAAATCTAGGTATTTCTATTCAATATTAAGTTTTTTAATCATCATGTACATTTAGACTGGAATTTCAAAACAATATAAAAAAGATTAGAACCAAAATATGAAACATATTAGTATATTAATTTAATTAAAGAGTAAGAAATTTAAATAAAATGAATATGAAATGTTTATATTATTTAACAAAGATGAAATAATGTTCAAATGTATTTTGAAACTTTGTTTCTTAAAGGCAATGTTTAGATTATAAAAAAAACATAGTTAAATTGTGCTACCAAAATAGAAACCATGATTAAAAATTACTGATTTTAAAATTCTTTCAAGTTAAAAAAACAATTTTATCCTGCTTTTTTGCTAAATATTTTTTTCCTAAAAATTGAAATTGTTTTTGGTTTAAACATCATCTATCACTATGAAATAATTGTTAGTTTATACCATCTTAACTTTAATTCTATAATTTCTATCGATCAATATTTTAAAATACAACGAATTTATACAATTTGTTAAAAAATTTCATTTTATACATGATAAAGCTTTTATAATATTTTGATTTGAATACTGATCTAATTAACTCGATGCCTAAAATTAGCAATATATCCTAGTTTCCACCGAGGCTAAACCGTTTGCGAAAACTCTCTCTTTATCAAGGCCAACACTTACCCTGAATCAGAATCTTCTGATTCATTTTGAGGGCTTGCATTATCTGCATTTAATTCCTCTCTAGAAACGGAAAGTTGTTGCAATAGCTTTTGCAATGCAAGCTGTTCACTTTCAGTCTCAAATATAAAATTTCCCTTTTCGACTTCCATACTTTAACCAGAACTTGTTACCGTAAATAGCATAAGAATATCATAATTATCAAAAATAATTTCTCGATTCTTTATTCGAGAGCATAAATTTTGAAAATTAATATTAAAAAATATATAAATACTTTCTAAGCACAAACAAAGAACAGATAAAACTGAAATAACCACCGCCCTTGCGAAAAAGGAAATTTTATCGATCTCTGAATCTGCGCAAAATCCGACTCCATAGGATGTTTAAACGCAAAACTTTTTCAAAACTTTTAGTAACTTTAAGTTTCATGCATAAAAAGTTTAATTTCTACCCTGCAAAACCGACGAAAGATAATAAAAAAATTTAAGATTAAAATAAAGGAGAATGTATACGGTTGAATGGGGGGACTGAAGGTACTTGTAGAAATCACGAAAAGTGGAAACGGTCAGTCATTATGAATTGTAAGAACCCTTCTCAAACTCTCAAGCACACAGATATTGTCGGTGCAGTTATATTGAAAAGATGAGTATTCTCTTGAAAAACTTATTTTATTTTATTCCTCTTTTAACCTTGCGAAAATAAAGAAAGACTGACAAATTCCCTTATTGATGGATATATTTACAATAATTAAAGATAGTTAGCATTGTAGTTCAAAATTTATATAATATTTAACAAGGGTTTTCTATTTTGCTCTTTGTTTCAGGTATCTCGAAAGTTGTGATATTAAATGAAATAAGTCGTGTTGTTTATTGTAAATTTTTTTACAATATACACTGAATGCTATTTCAAAAGGACCCAAAACATCTTTGCCGAGATACAAGAAACTATATATTAAACTGATTAGATAATAACTAGGCATTTTGTTTCTAAACTTAAAATTTTTTTAAAGTACTCAATTTTTAAAATGTTTTTATGAGATTTTATTTTAGATTCCTTATTTTTTCTAGTTTTGAAAATATAATCAGCGAATCATTTTTACTAATAAATTATTGATATTTTGTTCATAATTATTTTTTCCATAGCGTTAGTTTTATCAATTTTAGTTTTCACTTAACTTTTTCTACGTAGAAAATTTGCATTGCATATATTAATTTATATAATAAAGACACGCCAAAATAAAATTATTATTTTAAAATTCACAGATATATGAATGAGATCAACAAATTATGTTTGAATAAAAATCGATTGTAAACTTTAACAAGAAAGCAATGATCTGACTATAATTTTCTTTAATTTTTTAAAAAACTTTCTATATATGTCGATTATTGAACGAAAGTTAGAACCTATAAAGTTTCTATTGTAAAAACCTATTTCTATTTTTCTGATGCAGAAAAATGAACATTTATTTTTCAAAATAACTTCAGTCCCTAAAACGAAAACTACTTAAATTGAAAATCTTACTTGTCCTCCTTGTGGCCCTTGTCAGAATGAGGTGGTGGATGCTGAGGTGGAGCCATACTGTAGCAAGGATTTTGAGCATAACCTCCATGAGTTGAATACGTGGATGGAACACTACCAAGATAACCTCCACAAGGGTACGAACCAGGATAGGGTGTATAACTATTGGCCGGATACTCCCCAGACATTCCGTATCCTGGATGAGGACTCATTGGTGCATAACCTATATAAGATAAAAACAAGAACTTATTTAAGTACAAATTTTAGAAGGGTCAGCGGTCGCGAAAATTGTTTTTGCTCACCATTTGCTTCTCTATAGGAGTCCATGTAATGAGAACCTCCACTGTCGGGAGTTGATTCTCTACTGTAGCATGCGGTTGGCGGTGGTATGAAGCCATGAGGTAGAGGTCTCGTGCCGCTATTAAAAGTTCATGACGAAATAATTAATAAAAAAATGGACAATATATAATCTGCGAAGGAAATTGTATTTGGTCCCTTTAGTTTCCGTGGAAAAAGAAAAAGGTCATTTTCCCCGATTTGAAAATAATCCTTTCAACCATTATCCTTTCAATTTTTCTCTCCTTTTTTTTTTTATTTAGTTGAAACCTTTTTCTCATTTATTCAAACCGAAGTGGACGTGAAAAATCCAAGAGAAATATCTGGCCGACCGTAAGTAAAAAAGGGAGTTTTCACTTAATAAAACCGTAATACACGCATACGATACAAGTTAGGAGAATGTGAATGGAAAAATAAATAAAAATTTGAAAGAAAAACCGAAGGATTTTCCAGGATTTTTTCGTTTAGTGAAGTCAAATCTTTTTTTCCCACAAAGCTGGGGATTTTTCCCTTTTTTTTTTTTTATACTTTTACTCCTTTTTCCTTTAAAATAACGAAGGTTTCTTCCGTGAAAAATTAGTGCGTTATTTATCGAAAATATTTGAAATCAATGGCTTTATTCCATTCTTTCTTTGAATAATCCGGGGGAAAAAAAGAAATTTTCCTTCACTCGTTCATTCGCTTGCCGATCTGTTTTAAATTACTAATTTAACTAATCGTGTTTTTATTAAAATTTAAAGATTTTAGCTTTTTCATATTGATAATGAGGTTAATAGATACTTATAACAAGTTCGGCGCTTTGCAATAAATATTTTCAATTTTTCCATTTTCTAATACACAAAAACGTTTTCGAATGATACGAATAAAAATTTCGTAGTATCAGATGAAGGGAATTCTAATAAAATTCTTGTTCAGATAATAGTAAGAGTTTATTTGTATGACGAAAAAATTCTTTTTTCTTTCCCCAAATAGAGACACAGGAATTCCTCTATTTTCAGAGCTATTAAATCTCCATTTATTTCGTTGTAAAAGGTTATTACGCCTCGTGCTCGTAAAGTGTACTTTGTAGTTCCGTAAACCTTTCACTGGAACATGGTTTTAGTCCTTGGGTGTCTCTTGAGGGTTGAAGGAGAGAACCCTGTACAGGATCTATACTTACAGAATGTTACTATAGGGTCCTTAATAACGGCGTATTACTTCTAATACTATTGTCACGTTGGTTTGATTTAATTGTTTCGTCCCAGATATCCTTACCCGAATTAATTTTAATATTTGATCCAATATTCATATTTGAGAGAAAAGATTATAAAGAAATCTGGTAAAAGCAAGTGAAATTAGAATTTTTCTATCGGTTTCTCTTTTAAAGCTTGGATTTGGCGTGATAAGGGTGATGTATGACTTTCATTAGAAAGAAACCTACTTCGTTGGTACCCTTGCAACGCTGAGGTCCAGAGTTTGACCTTGGGGGCTTGGTATTTCTGGACTGCCTCCTGTTGCTCGATGGGGACTACTTCGTCCATGTGGACTGCCATTGGAAACCCTCTGACTGTAATAGCCTGGAGTCTGAAATCAGAAAATATTTTATACCTTTCGTTGGAATAAAGAAAAAAAACTTGGGGGCATCATGATAAAAATAACATGATAAAAAATGCTTTATTATTATCAGACAATAAGGGATTCAAAGGGAATTATTGACATATACAGTGCACAATCTCAGAATAGACAACAAAAATAAATAAGATTTTAAAATGTTTGTAAGTAACGTTTACGTATGTTTAAAGTAACATATAGTGAAGTTAAATATAAAATTAACCGTATATTCTCTTGAAATTTAACATTATTCTCATGCAATCTTGGCTAATTTTTATCTCATCGCACTTATTAACATATGCTTTAAACATATATTTAAATAATTTTATTTTTAAATAATGTGAAAAAAGGCAGTTTCAAAATAAAATTTCATTTCACGTTTAAGAATAATAAAAATTTTGTGAAATAATAAGAGAATTTACTTTGGTAACTTAGTTAAATATGAAAATATCTTAAACAAGATGGCATTAAATCATTTTGGATTAACAAATATAATTATTCCTTATTTCATATCTAGAATGAAGTTAGGTTATATAGTAATGCTAATGGTGTTTGAGCATAGCTCTTTCGGTTGTACGCCAAATGTAATACAAATAATGTGCACTGAATGTAAACAGAGCAATGAACTGCATAATATGTATTAATTAAGAAATGTCTCACAAAACTTTATTAAGTTACATTGAAAAAAAAGGAGTTTATACCTGAGGGCTAGAAGAGGTAACATTAGAAGTAGATAAATCCATGACGCTGCCTCCGGGGGACGTGGGCGCTGCTCCTTTAAGCTGTCCCTGGGCCTGAGCTGCTGCTTGAACTGCCGCTGCCTGAGCCTGCGCAGCAACTTGTGCAGCTTTCACCGACAGGTTGATCGCTGCAGGTGAGAATCCGGGTGGTATCGCTCCAGCGCTGGGATCATAGTGATACATCGGTCTGGGGTACACCGGTGTGGTCGCTTCGTTTTCGGAAACCGGTGCCGCTTTCATGATACCCGCCGATGCCATGCTCTGCATATTCTGTTGCTCTTGGTAACTTCTGTCCTCCGTTTGACTCGGATACCCTGCATATAATCTTTGATTTTGCGCAATGTTGTTGACATTGCACTGGCTAGGTTCGTAGCGGTCGTAAGTGGTGCCGGGATCGTATGGTCGATGGCTGGCAGAAGCATCGTAATTTCGATTAATTTCTCCCGGATAGGTCACCATCGGCCTGGTGATAGATACGCTATCGCCTTCCGAAGCAATATATGTCCGATCGCGATATGCATCTTCTGACGTTGTCACAATGTCCGAACTTTCATACGGCGAACGCTGAGGTAACTGATGCGGAGGTTCCACTAACGGCATCGGTCCATACTGGGGCGGAGGCTGCGGATGATGCGGAATCGGATGATGAGGCGGCTGGTGCGGAATGTGATGCCCCACCGAGGTCTGTGATCTGTTCCTGGAGTTAATCGCATCCATGCTGGATACAGATGAAGAATTGGAATCTTGGTTCAAGTAGGAATCGAAAGATCGAGGCTGAGGTGGCGGAGGAGTGGAGGCAACTTCAGATTTAACTATCATTGAGTTATTTCTCACATCCATTTTAGGCGATATTTTGGAGACGTCCTCACTTTTCGCCATAGATTTCTGATTATAGTATTGGTTCGAGGCGTAGCTCGAGCCCGTCGGCGATCTTGTCGTGTCATTTCCCTTCGGGTAATCTACCGAAAAGATTTTTCCATCGGCCGAAGCGATGGACAAGTTGCCGGGTGACATCAAAGGTAATTTCTGCCCAAATGCGTTTTGAGCAAATTCCGTTTGGCATCCAGACACTGAAAGAGAAAAAATAATAATTTCCGCGCCACGTTCGATCGCAATCTAATCAGGGTGGATCACAGAGCCATGCGTAAAATTCTAAACGTCTGATATTTAAAAAAAAAAAAAAAATAGCAAAACAAGTGGATTAATCCAGTTCCTGAGCTTGAGTACACTCTTAATCAGACAATCTTTTAAAATAATTTGCGCACTTAATAAAAAAAAAATTCTTTTGCAAATTAAGTACCTGAAAGCAGCGACGAATGAGCTAATTTGTGTCTATGTTCGCGAGCAGCCTGTTTGTTGGCGGCGGCTATCGGACATCCGGATAAGCTACGATGGGTGTTTCGATTACTGCTGACGTGTCCTCGCCCGTTGCAGCCCGGCGTTGGGCATTTGAGAATGGTTTCATGCATCGCCAGAACTAACCGCCAGCAAGCAACAGATTGTTTCAGAATTAGTTCACACCTTTTCATAAAATCACATATTTCATGCTTTTTTTTTTTTTCATTTGCTCTTTCTCTATTGTGAGATATATAATAGCTTAAAAATAAAGAAGAAAAAAAAATTCAGCGGGTAGAGAGTAATAATGATCATTATTTCACTGTACATCATCATTATTCACAATCAAAAAAATTATCGATGATTTTTTTTTTTTCTTTCTTTTTCCTTTTTGAAACCTTTTCCTTTTAATTAAATACAGTTTCAGGCCTTTAGCTTTTTGCCTCTCTCTCTTTCTCTCTATTTCTCTCTGAATAACTTAAAAAGGTGTGACAAGATTTTGAAAAGTCTGTTGCATGCTTGACCACGACTTAAATAACATACACCGTGATGATAATAAGGAGACGGAAAACAGGATATAAAAATATACAACAATTTACTTATCGTAAATGCAAAATAATGAATGGAATGAATAAAAAATGAAAAAATTTTGCTCTCTACCCCGCAAAATGAAAATAAAAGTTAAAAAATTCTACTTTTAAGAAATACAGAAAATAAAAGCACGATGCAAGTCAAAAGAAAATCAAATTAAATGAAACATTCATTTCCAAAATTGGGAATGAAAGAAACGATGCTTTTGGCCATTATAAAAATTTTTTTATAGGAAAAGACAGGAGGAAATCTTATTACTGAGGACAACTAAAAGAAACATTCCCCTTCCATCATTTGTGTGCACTGCACATTCAATACAGAGTAAATGTACAATTTCCCAATTATAGATCAATTTAAACTAATAATTGTGTAAGAACTGTTAAGGATTATTAGGGAAGTAAAATTTAGATAGAAAAGGAAAGTCAGTTTTAAATAAATGATATAAATAAAATTTACGCGTAGTTTGACTCAATAACTTTTTTTTTTATAATTCAAAAAGTGACTTTAGTTAGTGAACAAATTTTATTACTTGTATTGAAATGTATGAAGATTAATAATATGCCGCAGAATTTAAGCAAATGAAATTCAAAGCAACTTTACTGAAGATTATCTCCTTTAGAAATTTTCCGAAAAAGAAAATAAGATAATTAATAACAATATATCGGCTGATTACCATTTATATTTGTAAGTTCAAAAAATGGAAAGTTTAATTCATAATTAAATAAATGTTAAACAGAAATGTACGTGAAAATGTAATGTAATTATTACACCGATGTACATCTAAAAATGTATATTTTAAAATAAAAAAAAAAATTAAAAATGAGACAAGACTTTTTTATTTTTAAAATTGTGGATTGCACAGAGAAAAAAAAATGAAAAATTAAATAAAATTGTAAAACCAACCATTATTTATTTACTATTTTCTAAAATTAGCTCAGCTCATTTCTTTCATAACAGGTATTAAACAACAATATAAATAAACATTCAGTAAACACTATGACTAAACATATAGGCGAGGTTAGGCAAATGACTTACTCTCAGGAGTGACTTTATCTTTCCTTGGACAACCTGACAAACTTCGATGATGAGTGTATAAACCGGTGACATGACCCTGTCCATTGCATCCGGGGGTAGGACATTTGTTGCCATCTGAAAATAATTCAAAATTTAGATTCTTCCGCCGTGAATGAAGATCGTTTTATTTGGCGGAACAAAAGGAGGGCGAAAAATTCTGCTAAACTTTCTCGAAGGGTGCGTGTCCGGAGCATCCACAGAAGCAAATTGGAATCTAAATTGAAAATAAAAAAACATAAATGTACTTTTGGGTCATTTGATCTAGCTGTCCCTGCAGAATCATAAATTTCTCGATTAAAAGCCTTAAATCCCCTGGAAACAAGAAATATATCTGTGTCTTAACAAGTTTTCTTCCTCGACCGATGGTTTCCTCCCCCAAAAAAAATCTTTTTTGTCTTTCATTAATGGGCGTCACGTACCTTATACAACTTTTTTGTCTCTTAAAATTCCTGTCGTTTGCTTCTGAGAGTTCGGCATTTATTGAATTTAGTTTCGGCTAAAACCAAATACCCATTCAGATAAAATAATGTACAGCGTTAATAATATTTTTGATGCTAAAAACTTTATTTATAGCATCTCAAAGCGCATAGATTTGTATCTAGAACTGTTATGGTCATCACTGGTAAGATCGGTTGGAAATATAGAGCACATAAATTATTTCTCTATAATTTGATGTTTAAAATTCGTCAGTGTCATAAGGACCAGCGTGTAGTAATATTCTTAAGAGATATATTGAGAAAACCTAACCCGTCTTTAACTGTCGACAATGTCAATAAATATCTTGCAGAAGATTTATTTTTATTTTAAAATTACATACATAACGTTATCGTGAATGTTGTTAATGTTTATAAAAAGTAACAAGCGGGAAAGATTCGCAGCGTGAACAATTTTAGCATATTTATTTTAAAATTACAACACATATAATGTTAGAATTTTTTTCAGCCGTGATTTATCACAGAAATTGTTGATTAAGCTGCTCTTTGAGTTAAATTATGGGCATTGCAAGTCATGTCACGTCTCAACTAATATCCTTGTTGAAAATACATCTCTCCAAATTTCTAAAACCGCCCCAACCTCATCCCTGCTCTTCGTATTCATGCTATTTGTTAACTCCTCGAGAAATTCAACGCCTATTCTTGTAATTTCGAGCATTAAAAGGCTACGAGACGTATTAGCATCGTCTGTGATAATCCACAATTCAGCTATCGAGAAAATAAAATTCAAAAACCTCCTCGTGGTGAGCAACCGGATTTTTCGATCGCTCGCAGAGGAAGAAAAAAGTTCCGTCCTTCTCCGCTTAGGGATGGTCAGTGATCCATTATTTCCGTAGCTCAAACAATATGGGACGCAGAAATTCAGCGGAATACAAAAAGCTTTTCATCACGTCCCGGAATCCCATCCGGCCATCGATAAACTATTACATCTTTTATTCAATTTCTCCCTGCCGAAGTCCGCTGGACAGAAGGAGGGAATGTTGCAAGAATTATGATGGCACTGTCGAAATTGTGCTTTTTACTCCGAAGAAAATTTTGGAGTTATCTCGCTGCACGGCCAAAAGATGCGAAAATCAAGCAACAAGATTAAATCCTATTTCCTTCTAAATTGCTTTTTCATCCAAAATTAAGAGATAGCTATATTTAAGTTAAAATGGCTAAGAATTAATTGCTTAATCGTTAAGATTTATATGAAAAGTTTATTTAGATGTCTATTAATCATATGTCATATTTAAGAATTAAGGGATTCCTTTTTTTTTTTTTTTTTTTACATTTTTCAAGAAATTGCGACAGTTTTATGTTACATAAATATGTTAATAATAACAATAATAATCATGTTAGATTCGTGTGAGTATTTTATTTGTAAATAATATTAATGCTTTTTTGTTATTTAACGAAATTCATGCTGTTTGTTTCGTCAAGGTTTAAGCAACGTTACTTACGCAAAATATTGTACTAAAACAGCTGGATCAATTCGAAACTTAACTATAGATTTTCTTAATACTTAAATAAATATATTCATAAATCTGTCCTTATATGTGCGACATATGTATTAGTCGAAAGCACAATTTAAACACATGACATACTGTAAATTACTATTTTATTGAATTTTCAATTGGATATTTAATGTCGGAAATTTTTTTGGATATTTGCCTAATGCATTAAATTGCTTTTTATTATTTGTAAGAAAGTTCAAAAAAATTTTTTTTTACGATGAAGAATTGCTTAATTGTGTTCGTAAATATATATATATATATGTTATTTGAAGCAAAGTCTGGCCTAAAAAATGACATAAAGCTTCAGTTTATTCACCCGAGCCAAAAAAAAGGAAGAACATAGCTTGATTAATGTGAATCCCAAAACGGATTGCTGGCAGAAGAATTTTAAATTACGAATCCGAGTGTAAACATATATTCTGATGCTGTTCTATTAAGAGAGCACTCAAAAAGTTTTTTATATAATTATTCGTTCAATTAGGAATTGAAATATTTACAAAGTGTGAGCGAAAGGAAATCAAATACGTGTCGTCAGACTCAGCAAATTACGAATGTGCATTATCCCGAAGAAAACAAACAATCTAACTTAAAGTTTTATGGCGGCGAACTTTTCACAAAACTACAAGGTAAAAGCTGTACATCTTCATTCATTTCATACAGAACGAAACTGTTACAAGTTTCATTCATTCTTTTTAATTTCATTTGAGACGGGGAAAAATTAAATCAAATTTTTAAATAAACGATTTCAGAGGCCGCGAATCTTCGGGAAAAATGCCTCTAAGGAATCGACAAGTAAACCATTTACCTTTCGATTTTAAATTAAGAGGATTGCACACGGTTATGTTACTTTCCCATAAGAAAAAAAAATAAATGAATAAATCTTAATGTGTAAATACGGGGCGAATAATAATGTTGTTAAACTACATTTGCGTGATGCCATTTTCGGAACCGTAACACTTTCCTCTGTTGCACAAAATTATTTTTCTCGGACGCATTGCCTTTCTCGAGTAAAATGCTACGAACATTAAATTCAAATGAATGTACAATATTTAAGATAAAATAAAGCAGTTGAAAACGTTTAAAGTAATTTTTTAGTAAGGGAATATGAATCGCAAATTGTCCGGTCACATTCGCCCAGGAAAGTGAAAAAAATTGAAATAAGAATTTTGAACAGACTAATAAAAGTCCAAAAATTTTCCTTAAGGTTAGTTATTTCCCTCATCATTTGGACAAAGTTTTAAACGTAACGTTATCCATTTTGTTTGTCTATTTTTCAATTTGGTTGCATGTTTATGAAAATTCTGGTTTTAGCCGAGCATAATTTTTTTTTTTTTTTTTACCTCAAATAAAAAAATAGGAAAAAAGAATTTTTTCAAGCTTTTCGAATGCGAAAGGTACTTTGCTGGAAGAGAAAAACATGCACAAAATTATACTTTCCACATTGTCGAGATAAAAGCGGATCCGGAAAAGCGGTCATGAAAAAATAACAGTCATAAAATTCCGGTAATTCGGAATACAATAATAATCACCGGAATATACGGGGAAGGGAATTTCGCTTTTGCTTTTTTATTTTTCATTTTTATTTTTCCTTCTTTTTTACTTCCAACTTATTATTTATCACGCGCGGACGAACAAAACCTTAGAGCGCGCAGCGTTTAGAATCAGGTATAATGATGTTCCCAACAAATTCCTAACGCCCCGCAGCACTTTCGTTCCGGCACGGGATGATCCGTCCTCCCATCCGGAAAACCGGTAAAATTTTTCCATGCACAAGCGTTTCCACATGCATAAATGCGGTCTCCGATCATGCAGAGCAGAGTCCGCGTGCTTTTCTCGCTGACGTGGAAAGCAGTTTTTGAAAGTGCACGGGTCGAACGGTGCCTCATTCCGCGGTAACGATCCTCCCCGGACCGGACTGAAGGAAAAGCAAGAAGAAGCTGATGACTCTGTGGAACGGCCGAAACGGAAAGGGAGGAAACTCTGAGGAAGAAGAGCCGGCTTTGATATTCTTCCTTGGCTATTTCACTTAAGATTAGGTCAACCTGTTCTCAGTTAATTTGCATACCGACCCTTCCTTTATGACTTCCTCGCAGCAGCCACATCGTCATTTGTCAACCAGAACCTTGATTATTATTCTATTTTCATTTTATCGTTATGTAAATCTGAAGTTCAAGATTTCATCAATCTCGGTATTCATAAAGTTGTTTGTTGGCTTGTATTTGGTCTTGATGGATTTTCTATTTTCCTTTCAAAATATTTCGATTGATTGATCCGAGACGATTGCTACTGAACGGGCACGTGAATAATAATGAGCTGTTGGTGTTGATTCTGCCGAAATCAAATGGAGAGGGAGACTGACCATGGAGGGTGAATAATTCTTGGGCCGAAGATATTAATTTCGTTAATTGTCATCGGTGGTAAATGCACATGGATTTGACTGCGAAAATCGATGCTTGATTTCACGTCGGGGCTTTTTCTTTTTATTCGGTTTTAAGCCGAATTCCGCGACTTAAATCGGGCGAGGGAAACGGACGGACGCGGCAAGATCTACACTCGGCATTCGGAATAAATTCAAAAGTTCTCACCGCCTCTGCTGAGACTGTTCGGTGACAGCGAGCCCAGAGGGCGGACCGCATCGGTGCTGCCGGCGGAAACCTTTTCGGCGTTTGAAACCGACGACGGGGTGCACGAATTTCGCTCCTGATTCGGTATGGAACTTGTGACAACTGCCGAGCTGCTGCTGCTGCTGCTGACGGCAGAAACGGAAAGAACTCCTTCCCTGACGATGTCCTCCA
The DNA here is from genome assembly GCA_028565995.1 of Ricinus marginatus. Lineage (NCBI taxonomy): Eukaryota > Metazoa > Arthropoda > Insecta > Psocodea > Ricinidae > Ricinus > Ricinus marginatus. Next base: position 3,394,370 of record JAOWBB010000002.1, read on the forward strand.
TTACGGTTGCCGCTCTCGATCCGGCTCCCGCGGGCTGCAGGATGGTGTACTGCTTCGAATCCGGAGAGCCCACCGGTGTTTTTCCGCTTGAGGATCCGTCCTGCCTGTCGGCTTCGGTTTTCTCCTGCTTCATTTTTATTTCCAGAACCTCGGCACTTTGAGCGGAAGTCTGAATACCCGAGCTCGGATAGCCCACGAATGTTGCGCTGGCGGGGAAGGGTCCGATCGGCGGTATGCCGGCGTTGTCGATGCTGACCCTACTGCGTATTTCCGGAGATCGGAAAGCGGATGACGAGGACAGAGGAAGGGACGTGCTCGATCCGTTGTTCTTCTCGTCGAACGATTTCGAGTTATAATCTCGTTTTTCATCCTTCTTCGGATCGCGATCGGTCTCGCAGTTTTCCGGTATATCGATTTCCAACTCGTTTGACGAATCGTCCACCAGCTCGTTGAAATCCGGCTCGTATCTGGCGGTGGTGGCAAACTTTTCGCCGTTTCTGGCACCTTCCAATTTTTCTTCTTTCTTGATTTTAGTGTGGCTCAATTTATTGTCTATGTTCCTCTTGAAGTCTTTCTGATTCTTTATATCCTGAAGCTCTCGGAGCGTAATGATGTCTTTTAGTGGATTTTCCGCACTGCTCGACGAAGATGTGTTATTCAGGGGAGCTATTTTATTTGTTTTCTTCTCTTCGAAAAGATTTTCGAACTGAGGTTGCTCGAATTTGTCCTCCTCCCTTGGTCCTGTGTAGCTTCCGGATAAACTCTTCAGTGCCGCCTCGGTTTCCCTTATCAGCATTTCGTCGTCCTCCACCGTCGATGCGTTCAACTTACAGTTCTTCCTGTTGGGACTTCTCGTCGGTGACGTTTGGAAAGCTCTTTTTTTCTGCGGCAGAGACGAATTTTTTATGCTTGAGTCGGGCTCCACTTTTACCTGAACTTCATCACTACTGTCCGCGCATCTAACTGATTTTCTACGCCTTTTCGTTAATAAAATCTGTTCACTATTATCGTCATTTTCTATTTTTACATCGACCATGTTCTCCAAAGCTTTACTGTTTATGGTCTTTTCCTTTTTAACACTTTTCACATTTTCCGCTGATGTTACTTCCAATTTTCTTTTCTTATCCAAATACGTTGACGGCATTGTTCCACCATTGGATCTGGAAAGAAATCAGTTGTAAAAAAAATTAAAGCGATTCGCAATTCACGTAAATTTCAGAAAAATTCAAGCTTCTCGTTAATTTTGAAAAAATTATTTTAAAACCCGTATCCGAATCGTCCACTTATATGTGGTTTTCGGGGTACCAAGATAAATAGCACGGCTTACGCAGGGAGGGCGAAATGCTAAAAAATCCATTCAAATTTGTTTTTTATTTTATAAAAACCGAAAATTTAAGAAAAAAACTGGGAGGTATGGAGAAATGAAATTTCAAAATTATATTCAGCCACGATAATATGCCCCGCATGCGGCAAACGAAACCGGTCTGTCAACAATACTTGAAAACAAGTTTTTCCAGCTTTTCCTCTTGCATTTCATAGGAAATATTCCCAGTGGAGTTGAACTATTTTCTCCCCGTTCTTTGAATTTTAAAAAAGACATTTTTTTGTCATTAATCTTTTAGAAGACAGCGATTGAAGAAAGGAAATCTATTAAAATCCAATGGAAACTTATTTTTCCATAAAGATATTTTCAATTTTGAAAAATTTTCCGCCTTTTCGTTTGAAAATTTCTAGGCAAAAGCACCAAAAAAAAAAAAAGAAAAGGAAAAAGAAACATTTTAACGATGTGCCCGCCCGAGTAAAAATACAAAGTGCGTTCCTTTTTCAGGTACACCCAACGCGTTTCATTTCCCAACCTTTTAGCGCGGATGACGGAATATTTTTATCGCTGCGAGCAACGTTAGTTCCTTAACTGAATGAAATTTCTTGGCTCTAATTAAAAAATGTATGAATCGAACAATGCGAAAATTAATTGCACAGTAAAAAATTTATTTAATCGGATTTAATATCTGAGAAATGCGCCCTTTCCGTGTTCCTCCCGTAAAATTTAATTATTGCTAAATTTCTTAGTGATTTACGGTCCCTTTATATTCATTTGTTAATTAGTAATTTTGAAGTGGACCGCATTTTACAATAATCCCTTACATTCAGGGAACAGAGAGAGATTGAGAAAAAGCCTTTAAGATGAGGTGAAAGGGTTTCCCTTAATTTTTGAAATATTAACCAACTATATGAAACTAAATAGTCAACATACCATGACCGAAGGCGCACAATCCCGGCAGACACGAGGCAAAAGAGAGAAAATTTCATCAATAAAATGGATTCACCCAAAATTTGCTTTATGAAAGTATTTACGATCGTCTTTGCTGCTAAACCTCCAGATATTCCTCCCGCCTCCTCCAGTCCTCCCATTTCCACAGAGTAGACTCTCATGTCTTTATTGTCCCATGTATCTCATTTTCTCTTCCTATCTAATTTTCAAATGCTTTTGTCATGTCCATTCGGATACTCTGCAATAAGGAAGCTTTCAAATGACTGGACGTAAAACCCTCTGATTTACCCTTTTCCTCCATAAAATTGATTTTTCCCTTCTTCCAGAAAGAAAAGGACTGTCATTCAAAGGAAACGTGTCTTTTTTTTTTTTTTTTTTATTTATATCATGCATTTTAATTCCTTTGAATTAAAAGGAAAAGGAAATCGATTGCACAAGTCGTTTTTTAACTTTCCAAGATTTAATCAAGGGGTATAACTAAGACGATAAGGGAGGAAAGCAATAACAAACGGTAGCATCTGTAAATGTCGTTTAGATCGAGTCGGGCTGGAAATGAGACCGTTTTACTTTGTATTGGAATTCTTATACAAGTAAAAAAAAATTTAAAAGCGCTACGATTTATTTTATTTATTTATTTTTTTTTGAAAGAGACAAGTTTTGAGGAGCGAGACACAAAAACGCCAGTTTGAAACGTATTGATAACTCGTGCAGGTTTGGTTTCGGGGAGTATGACTAACCGCAATCCGCGAGTGGGTTGACCAATAGCCACCGTTCGAAACCGTAAGGAGAACGTGGGGCCGTCAAAATAAAGGGAAAGAATTCAGACAGAATTCTTTTGGAGATTCATAACCGAAATTCTTCATCATCTTCAAACAGATAAATTCTCCCGGTTCATTCCTGCAGCTTTATCAGCCCATCTTTTCCAAATCGAACCAATCGATATGAAAACCTACAAGGTACGATCCACGGTGGTAAGAAGCGCCGAATCTTAAAGATTGCTGGATTAATTAAACGTTTTATCGCGGGCATGTCAATTATGAGCGGAGTGAGACGAAAAGGAGCGTGTGCGCACGTTAGAAAAATAAATTTTCCCTACCTCGGTTTTCATCCAAAAAAAGCACAGGGAACCGCAACATTTAAAAGCCAAATTCCGTAATCCTTATATCGCATTTTCACATATTCATATACAATATCCGGACCCCGTTTTGGGACTCCTTTCACACTGGAGATGGATTTCGACATTCCAAAATTTAGCAGACCCGTTCCCGGCTCTGGAAACGGGTGTAAAATCCGAGGTTTCCCCGGCAGCTTTTTTTTTTTTTTTTTTTTCCTCCATGTACTTTTTCCTTCCGCTCTATCCCGCTCCAAACTCTCTTACAACAATATTTTCAAATTCGGAATTCCAAATCGAAACTTGTACTTTCGTCATGTGTAACAAAAAGAAATAACAAAACAGAAAATTTTCATCGAACGAGATTCTTAGTTGAAAGCTGAAAAATTGTTGTTTATGCTAATAAATGCGCTTTTTAAAGGGCTTCCTTGCTATGCCAAACTTTTAATGAAAGTTTTCCGAGATGTTTACGGAGAAAATATCCTGAGAATTAAACTTTCGAGGGAGTAGAATTTCGAAAAAGGCAAAAAGAAATGAAGGATGGGGATAAAATTAACATCGGGCTTGGATATATTAATATTTGCCGCGCTTTCCGAAAGGAATTTCTCTCGCCGGTGCGGAAATATCGAAACTTTTCCGCGGGAGATTCGCCCGCCCGCGGACCGCGGGGCAAAGGCCCTTGCGCGGACGCTCTCCCCTTTCACGGGTCTCGCGGTGCAGGCTTCCGTCCGTCGGCGCCCCCGCGGACGAGACCGTGGAAGCGGCAGACGGCACTTGAACGCGGCATCCGTCGAAGAACCGCAGGAACCCGACGCCTCCGCCCGGGACTTGCCCCATCCCGAACGGAGGCCGGCTTCCGCCCGAATTACGCGCGGCGGCGCCTGAAGTTACCGGAAGTCCCCCTGCAGCCGGCCCGAAATGGACTCGGTTGCAAATGGAGCCTCTTTTTTTTGCCGTATGCGGAGCAACCCGGTGGGGAGTTTGCAGCTTGATTCATAGCCAGTTTAAAATTTTTTGTCGTTGATAAAGCGATCAGTTGAATTTATTCAATAATTTATCTCTCCTTTTGATAAATAAATCTTAGGTAAGACAGTAAGCGCACTAAAAGGCCGAAGAAAAGTGACATAAAAGAGCCAGTAGATCAATTTGATTAAAACGATGGTGCTTTTCTTTTGAGTATAACGTTCGGAAAAGCGAGGAAAAAGAAGGAAAACTCCCACTTCCGGAAAATCGAATCCGGATAAAATATTTACGAATCCTTTTTTTTTTTTTTGTCGAGCTTGCTCGACCGGGGTCACTCTGCAGCGGGGAGGAACCGGCAACCTTCCATTTGTTCCTTTTTTTTTTTTTTCGAATTATTATTTCGCCGGGGCCTTTTTGTTTCGGAACGCTTTTCTCTCGTCACGAAAAATCCTTCCTCTTTTTCGGTCAGCAATAAAAAAAAAAAAAAAAAAAAATAAACGGCGAAGGGTGGAAATCTAACAATGTAATTTTTTTGTTTAACGGTTTCATCAAGCGGAATAAAATATTTACTTTTTATCCATTGCATGGTTAATCACTTCATTAAATATGTTTGCCTTTTTTTTTTCCCTCAGTTTTTTCGATTTTTCGCCCCTGTTGCCCCGCTGGAAAAGTGGCTGAACGCCGAAATCGCTTCGCGGCCCGAAGGTTTTCCGATCCATGATTTTTCCGGGACCGCGACGTGAAGTCTTTGCATCGGGAGGGATTTTCGATTTTCCCGACGATGAGGACGTGCGTTTCTGTGCCCTTTCGCTGTGCGAACGGTCGAAGGGACCGCGGATTTTTTCAATATTCCGGTTAAAAAGGGAAGAAATTATTAATTGATGCTCCGTGAAATGAAATTTCCAAAATGTGACTTATGCCGGGGCCGTTTGTTTCATTTTAATGACGGGAGGTGCATTTCGTTCTCGTCTTCTCTTATTGCCCTCGCGATTGAACGGATGAATTTCGAACGGTTTGGTAAATAAAAAGCGATTTCGATGTGATTTACGGCTCTTTTTGAATCTTATTTTTTGCCCCGCGCCGCGGAAGCATTCCGGATCAGAAAACGTACAGCGAAGGCAATTAATTATTGGGGAAATAAAAAAAACGGGAAAATCTAACCGGGTAATGAAAAAGGAAACAATGTAGATGCCAATGGTTATTTATTTATAACGCGTTAAAGAATTAATTTTTATTTTTTTTCGTTTTTTTTTCTGCTGTAACCGTGCCTAAGAAGCAAAAAGGTAAAAATTTTCGCTGTATGGAAGATCGCCGTTAGCATTTAATTTGCTTTTTTGTCCTGGTTCAGAACGATGCGGGAAGAGTTTTGAACTGTCGCACGAATTAAATTGTGCCATACACAAATAGGATGAGTGCGAGTGGTTGCGCATTTCCCGGCGTATTTCGCTCGGTTCGGTTTTCGGTGTACAAGTCTGGTGAGTTTTCCCGTATCAGCTTCGCCCGTTGTGCATTATCCCGAGTTGGATTAAACCGCCTCTAAAAGAGAGAATCTTTTCGGAGATCAATTTTCCAACGGTAGAAACATGTCTGGTAGCATTGAAATTAAAAACGCCTCTAAATAAATTGCGCAGAAGATGAAAAGGTCGATTGAAATTTTAAAAGGCGATTCAGTAAAAAGGAATTAGTTTGAGGTTATTTAAACGGCCTGAATGAAGTAATAAAATGATTTAAAATTGAAACATGGAGAAAGAAATTCTGCGACAAAATAAAAGGAAAATAGAGGCGAGGAAAAGTGCGAAGATGTTAATTTAGGGCCTCTTTTATTCTTTGTCAAAAGAAGTCTTAATTTGTGATGCTTTACGTTTTGAATACATAGTAGAAAATTACTATTTCCCACCAGAAAGGAAAACCCCTTCTTTCTCTTTTATCTTTGACTTTCACGTTGGTTTCTGCAATACCATCCATCTGATGGATTTTTCTTCTGCGCCATCCAATTTACCCCCTAAACTAGTGAAAATCCTTTTCTCTCTCGGCATCGGGTTTTGGTCGCCGTAAAAAGCCTCCGATTTTCTCTAAATCATTGTTCGCGCGAAGGAAAATTTTCATATTTTCGCAGGGTGAAAAACCCGGCTCCGTGAAATATATTCCGGACTTTGAAAGAAATTTCGTCACTTCCGGTTTTCTTCGACCATCGTTTAAGCCTTTTAACATTTTCGGCGAGAATAAATTATTAAAGCCGACGCTTTTAAGTGCTTTGGTTTTTCAATAGTTCGCTTACATCGAAAATGAATTCAGCGTTGAGCTCATCCTCAATCAAATTGCACTACATTCAAACTATTTGATAATAATAATAATAATAATTTTACCGACTTGACATTGTTAATATTTCATATGATCCGTCGGAAATTCTAACTGTGATCTCGCGAAAACAAAAAAAAAATTGTGAAAATCCATCATTCTACAAGCCGAAGTAAAAATGAAAAGTTGTTAGCTTCATGCTTTTACGGTGCACTTCAACATTAATATAACCCTTTAGCCCTGACACGTCGATCATTTTAACATTAATAATTTGTACCCATTTACAAATACTTTTTACCCCAAGCCCGCCGATTTCTTTCGCATTCTGACACGAGCTTTCCGCAGGAAATACAATCCGCAGCAATCATCGGAGACGATGGTTTACAAGGCAAAGCGACCCTTTTTACTCGATGCGAGCGGGAGCTGCGTCCACACAAAGAAGATTCCGAAGTTAACTCTAATCAATGGAATATCTAAGGGTTGTTAATGGGGTAAAGGCGAAAGGGGAAAGGGAAAGCACGGCTCTTAGACCAGTCAGCGAAGATACTTTTAGCAGATCCAAAAAGCGCAAAGTTTTAAGAAACTGGTGTTAACGAAGAGTGCTTTTCAACTATGATAAGTTATAAACACTGTAATCCTGGTCGGATTTAAAGAATCAAGTTGTACTAAGAACGAACCTTATCTGACATGCTCACACCCGTCTTCTGGATCAACGAAGGCCCGGCTCAGTTGTAGATAATTGTTTTATAATGCCGGGAGGCCATCCCCGGAGTTTAAATTTTGAAAATCGGGGGCCCAAAAGATCGTTTTGAACGTGTCAGTTATTTCCCCGGTTTCGCAGCCTCTGAGCATTAGCTGCAACTATTTTTACAAAGCTATCACTCGAGAATAAATGAAACTGCCGAAGTAATTGAAACATCCGAGAAGATTAATGTTAAATCGTTAATGACTCGCATCGTAAATGCAAAAATGTTTAATTTTCCACCTCAAAATTTTGGCTTCATTCGAAAAGCTTTTTCTCTCTCCGGGAAAGGAGGCAAAGAATTTTACATTAAAATGCCTTTAAAACGGCGATAATCAAAAGGCCGGCTACCATTTTAGTCTTAATGCGAATAACCTTTTAAACTGAATTCACCCTGAAAACCATTAAATCTTAAGGCAAAATTAAGTAAATAGTTGTAATAAATTCTCACATATCCCAAACAGTGGTAAAAACATAAGGAGAAGACATTTGTAAGAGGAAAGATTTCACTCGTAAGTGTTGGTAGTAAATTACGCAGTCACCCATCTCTTTATTTTGACTCGGATGGCGGCAACAAGACGAATGATCTTGGCTTTTCTTCACTTCTTCACTAAATATTCTCTTTAAATGCCTTTACCCTCGTTATTTCTTCCTTAAACACTTGCCGCTATTAATCTAAATTCTCCTTTGCTGGTGTCTTCGGATTTTTTTCTCCCTATATTTTCATCTTCGGATTCGTTGAGCTTTTATCTCTGTATGTGGAATAGATCGAAAAACAAAGAGACAAATTTAATTTTCCTTATTTATCCCGAATTCCGGCAGCGTTCTCCGCGGAAGTTCTTTTATTAATTAAATTTCCGTTTTTGCCTCTTTATACTAAGGATCCCTAAAATCATTCATACAATCATTTTGTCTAATTGGAAAAGGTGTTGGCGCTCTTGAGCAACACACAAATTGAAAAATCGTCTTTAGTTTCCCGCAGAAATAACGAGAAGAACAAGCATTAACCGAAAATTATAGCAAAGTTTTGCACCATCTTGAATTTAGAATCCCAGTTTAAAAGATTTAAAACCAAATCTAGGTCTTCTTCAATTTGGACGTTGAACAATGGCATCTTTCTTAAAATACTATGATTAAAACTGATGGAATACTTGTTTATAATTCTTTTTAATGAGTATTGGTATTCCGAAAGGGAAAAATAAGTGAAAACTTATTTTTTGACCGTTGGGCTATAAATGTAATCTATTTGATGAAATGAAATCGATCAAACTAGGACTTTGAAATCTTTTTCGAACTTTTAGTCAAAGTAGAAAATTTGAGAAGGAGCTTAAGTTTAAAAAAATAATACAAATTTTAGTTGTCATAAATGTTAAGTTCCGCAGCCGTCAATATAATAATTTACATTTAGAACTCATTTAAGCTTTGAATCTCTCATATTAAAAAACAATTTAAATACGTACTGAATCATGGGAATTTCATTAAGTTGCATATTAATTATTCATTTTTCATACGCTTCATTAAATTACGATTAACGTTTGTTGATATTATTCATGTAAGGATTTGAATTTGATTAAAGAAGTAAATGCAGTTTACGTGAAGAGCCGTTTTAAGATTTTTATATGATTTTTTTATTCTTTTTTTTACATAGTTTATTTTTGCTGATAATCTAAAAACGATATATATATATATCATTGATAATCATGCTTAATTAGTAAGAACGATTTATATGTAAAAAATATGTATAACTAACGAATAGGTGAATCTTTCAAAAGATGCTGCTAATCATGCGAGAACCTGTTGAAAATGTCTTTTTCCCTACAGGAAATTAAACTAATTTCAAGAACTATCACTATAATATGACAATCATGACTCTCTACTGTCATTGCGTGATATATACTGTAAAACTTATAATTGCATTTTGCTTATCTTCATGTAAATGTTTAGGAAACTTGAATTTAAATGGTTATGTATTGCTCATATATATCATCGTACACCTCAAAATGGTAGTTATTTACTTTGATTTTCATTAAAACTAGCTTTATTGTTAGCGATAATCAATAAACAAATTTATTATTAACTTTATTAGTCATGTGATGTGATTGATATTTAAATAATTTAATTTTAATTAATGCCATCAGCCCCGTCAATTTTAATGAATTTTTTTTTCCTGCTTGATAAACAGTTTTGGGGACAATAATGATAATTTTTGTCGCACGAATTACGAATATAATGTGGGAATCGCCGGAATAATGAGAACCATCGCAGGATAATAAGAATTTCCATATTAACTGATTAAATGTTGCCATCGGAAAAAAAAAAAAAAAATCATTACTTATCTTAGAACTTATCGGTTCTAAAATTTAAAACAATGCTTGTGGACCATTACGCGGAGAATGTAACACCGATTTGACGTAAAAATATTTTCTCAATGCGAATACTTAATCCTACCAAGGGGTTGAATCCATAAAAGTTTGCATTATCGCAATGGGCTTTCTTTCTTTTGAGATTTCAAAAAAAAATTATTTTGTCGATATTTTCAGGATTAAAAAAGAAAATATACAAGAGGCCAGGTCGAAGTTAACGATTTATAGTTGGAGAGAGTAAGGAAAAAAAAGAAAACTTTACCTTTTTTAGCGAATTAAAATGTTAGACGCAAAACCAGGGCCCCTTAAGGGGTTACTTTGTAAATTGAAACGTGCAGGTGTAAAGGGCACGCAAGAATTGATTTATGTTGTGTATAACGCAAATGTTGGCGACATTCCTGCTGACAAATCAGCAGATATTTATGGACTGATTTGAACCTTGCTCCTTTTACTTTCGCCTTCGGTATCGGCTACAGAATCATAAATCTTCCACGTTATTTTCTTCCACTTTGTCGGTTTCCAAGCGACGAACTTTTAAAAATCTCCGCAGAGTTAGCTCTGCCGAGCAGGTTCGAAATGTCCCGGATCGTCCGGGGCGCCGCGGCGGGGGTGGAGGGATGCAGCAAAAGAAAGGAAATTTCATTAGACCGAACCGAAAAGGCTACGGCAAGGATGGGGCAAAACATGTCTCTAAAGTGAACCCCCCCCCCATCCCCCCCCGGCCGAAGCGGCGGTGAGTGAGGGCCCTGACGTGATGTCACGCAATTTCCACGCACGTTTCTTGATCCATCGTCACGTGAAGGGGTTCAAATAGCGTCGGGAGCCGTTCAAATGATTGGACTGGGACAATGGAGCGTTGAGCGATCCAACCCGGGGCCTTGCCAAATCCGGGCACATTCGTTTGAACGACATAAAAAGAAGAAAATAAATAAATAAATATTTCTGTATAAAAAAAGTCTTAAAATTTGTTTTTCCGCCGGAAGGTAATATAGTTTTAATTGGGAAGGTCTGGTTTAATACTTTACAAATTTTCAATTCAGAATTAACTTTCCAAGGATAACTTTCGCGAATAAATTTTAAACATAAAAAGTTTGGTCAAGTATTCAAAAACTCAGAACTCTAAATTAAGAACATTTGATTCAATTCTTTTTTTTACTTGAAGATGTCTGGCATTTAAGTTCAGCTGGCTTTAAAATTTGAAATGTTTTAAAAGTTAATTATTTGAACCTAAAAAAATGATTATATGAATTTCTATTAATATAAAACCAAATTTAATTTATATTTTAGCTTTAATTCGCTTGCAGGAACGAGCCTCCATTTTTCACAGATCCGTCATGCCGCCCTTTCAAGAATTTTAGATTCCAATTCCGAGCTTAAATAAATTGCAATTATTCACATTTGCAGTGCTTGAATAGATAAATATTCCATCGATCCGTCATCGAATTGAATTATATTCAATATTCATAATCCTCCGATTGTTATAGCGTACATTAAAATATTTCGAAGTTCCTTTATCACGCGCGATAAAGGCTTTTTCAAATTTACCCATAAAAAGTTTCGCAAGTTTTAATCTCGAAAGCGTGGCGAGATAAAGATCGAGAGCGAAAGGCACTTCTCGAATCGAAGAGATAACTATTTGTGCAAGAAAAATAGTTGTATTTTACCGTATTCTCGGGGGCGTGCAAATGCCTCCAAGTTTTTCGCGAACCTAACCTAACCGGAAAGGACTTTTCGGACGGGCGAAGTCCAAGCACATCCTTAATTAATTTTCCACAATGGAAAATCCATGGAAATCGGAACTTTTATTTAACCGAGCTAAAAAATGAAATGCCGGAGAGAAATGGGACTTGAAATTTAATTCGGGAAAAGGGGGCAAATAAGGAATGGGAGCGGGAAAAGGGCAGTTTTTGGGTAAGAGAAAGAAGAAATGAAAAGCAAAACCTCAGAACCGATAAAGCTTTTAGCTTCATAAAAACCAGTATATAACGTCTAAATAAGAAATTTAGGACGACAATAATTTCCTTGTTATTTTTACGAGTTCCCAATAAAACGATAAGAGGTATCCATTTCGGGGGCCCTTTTCCTTCGTCTCCCCGCAGAGAGGAACTAGAAATTATTGGAGAACAGATAAAAATGATTTCTTCCCCTGCTGGACAAATAACTTAAAGGAAATATTATTTAGTTTCGTACTAAATCAAAAAAAAAGTCATAGGCCAATTGAATTTTCTTTTTTTTTTTTTTTTTTTTTTTTTTCTCCTCTCCCAAGAGATATGGCTCTTGATCAAGGAGGGAGCGATGAAGAAGTTCGATTCAGACGGAGCCATGGAAAAGCTACAAATAACGCCTTTTTCACTCCGTCAGCGATATCTTGCGGAAAATCGCTTTTCGGGTCCAGCAGCGTCGACGCGAGCAAGAGAGAGGCGCGATTTTTCTTTTTCCGCTGCAGATCGAGGTTACCCGGGGGGGGGGTAGGAGGACCGGGCGCCCCTTTCGGCCTCGGTAGGATCAAAAACCCCGAAACTTTTACCCCGCCCGACGCTTTCGAGCTCGATCCGGCCGATTTTGACTTTTTGGCGAGGTTTCCGCGACGCTCGTGCGCTTTTCCGCTTGGACGCAGGTATCCCAATTTGAAAATTGCGGGGTTTTTCCGCCCCCCCCACCCCCGTACCCCCGTCCCGGCCAACGCTCTCGACGGAAAAAGAAACTTTTTCCCGTATTGCCGAAACTCCTGCCTGGAGTATTTGTCATGCCCCGGGTTACGCCATTTTTTTTTTTTCGGTTCCCCCGGGCGGGAAGATTGGTCGTAATCGCCGGAGCAGAAGGTATTTTTTGCCGCCTGGATCCGGGAAAAAGATGTTATCCAGGGTTTTATTAATACTGCCGGTTTACGTGAGAGTGGGACAGGGCGAAGCAGGAAAAAAAAAAAAGCGGCGGCGGACTGAATGACATATTGTTCTCATTGTCGGAGCACGGAGGGAGTGGAAGAGGGCCTTTCGGGAAAGGAGGAAGAGGAAATAAGCAATAAAAACACGGGGATTCACAAAACCCGGGAAATTCGTAAAAGTGTCGGGAAATTTTCGAAATATTATTCTAATTTGTTTCGTTTTGATCTGATTATTTTCTCTCCTTAATACCTTTCATTTTTCTCTTTTCTTTCTGCTTTCTTATTAGTTCCGTACCCTCCTTCTTTATCCTTTGAGCGAAACCTTTTTTTTCCCATTGTTCTATTCCGGGGTTGAATGTTTGTTCGTAAATCGATCGCAGATGGTGCAGCAATTAACCCCCGAGTCTTGCAATTTAAGCTTTCCTCCTCCAAAAAAGGCGATTATGTTATTCCGGCAGATTGAATTTTCCTGTATTATTAGGGAGCGGGAAAAAGCGGAGACAGGGGGGGGGGCGGGAAAAAAAAAAAGAAAAGCGAAAAAGAAAAGCGCGGGAGACCCCCGGATTTCTCGGCTGAAGGAGAAACGGATGAAAATTTATCGGGGGGCTAAACGATGCGTGTTTCGCGTATAAATCCCCGTGCGGGCCGTCGGCGGATTTTACGATCCGAAAATCGTCAAATTTCACAAATTGCGATCGGGAGGGGATCGTTTCCCTTTCCTACCCCCCCCCCCCGGGTCCGAAGGGGGGAGGAGGAGGAATACGCGACGGTAGAACGTCTTCGAACAGGCGGAGATCTGAAACCACGAGACGCCAACGGAAAAATCACGCGGGACGCCGTGGAAAACAGTTTGGAGCGTTCGGGGTGCTGTTTCGCAGCAGCAATTGCTGAATGTGTGAGTGCGGCGAGCGAGGAAGGAAGGGAAGCGGCCTGCAGGATCTCCGAATGAAAAGAAACTGAAATATTATAAAAGAAAAAGTTTTGTGTCTCATTTGGAGCAGAGTCACACTGGGGGAATAAAGTATGATAACAGGGTCCGTTTATCTCTCTGCTTCGAGCATTATAGGGAGGAAGAAAGGAGGATTCCTTGTTTTTACCATTTCACTCCAGGAGCTTTCTCTCTCTCTCCTTGTTTTTAATGTTTTGATTATCTCATGTTATTCCCGCTCTTAATTACTCCAGTTTCTCATCTTGATATCTGATTCTATCAATTACGTTGGACCTGCACCTGGGTGGAATGCAAAAGTGTTTTTTTGCGCGATTACCCGAAGGAACAAAATTTCGGAAGTGTACCTGCTACGAACGCGCTCCGCTCGGGTATCCGTCCGATGCCCGTGCCGGGAAAATTTTCACCCCCGTTTCGAAATCGGTTTCGAACAAGCGAACGAACCCGGAAAACATTGCTCGAAAATATTTCGCTGGGCGCCCCCCCCCCATCCCCGTTAATAAACAGAAAAATACACTGGTCGGTTAAGTATAAAAGAAAAAGAAAAAAAAAGAAAATGCGATGTCCAAGAGTTTTCATTTTATTAGAAATTTCGCGTTTTTTTTTCCCTGGGCAACATTTGATTTTCCGGCAAAAATCTACGATCGCAAACAATGCATGCACATAAATAACCGCCGTTCGCGTTCGACATGCCGAGATGAACTTTAGGACTTTCCACATTTTATTCCGCAGCTAAAATACTTCAAAAGTGCTTCCTTCTTTTTTTTCGTGCTTGGACGCAAAATATTTGGTCGGATTGATTCCCGAATGATGGATGCATGCGGGCACTGTGGGGAAAATGGCTTCGGGATTAACGCCCCGCGATGAAGAAGACTTCATCATATGTTTGATCGCGGTTTTGCCGGGAGGAAAAGAATGCGAACGCCTCTAACTTTGGTGGGCACCGGCTACAATTCTCACGTTTCGCTTCCCAGTGGAATTAAACGTTCGCAATTAGCTGTCTCCAGCGATGCCGATCGAGTCGATCAAAAACCGAGGTGGCATTGCATGCAAAGCACGCCTTCGTACCTTTCTTCGTTGTCATTTTCAACAGCCGAATGATTATTGTTAATGTGACTTTTCCCCGACCTCGTTTTTCCTTTCTCTTCAATCTGAAACAAGAAGAAAACGTCTTTGGTAGAAACGGAGAAATCGTTAAAACGAACGTGGCAACAGATAAAAGAAAATAGTTTTTCACGTCGCGCCCTTAATATACCCGAGCTTCCGATGCGGCGCGGATACCGATACACGGATGATGCCGCACAAGATTGATGCATTAAAAATTGCGTTAAAGGTAAGGAGGAATTTTTTCCAAAGAAAGGAAGCAGAAGGCGGGGGGTGGGAAAGGGGTGGGAAATGGGGAGGGAAACATAAAAGAAAGTATGACTCGGATCCAATGAGCCGTTTAAAAGGAAGGAAAATGAAATCATATTTAGCTATTTGTTTTCTCTTCTTTGACAGCTATTGCCACGATTTAAGCATTTCATTCAATAAACTAAATCAAAGTAACATCAAAATAACAAAATGTTTCCTTTTCTACTTCTTTTATCCCATTTTTTTTTTCCTTTTACTTTTTCTTCTTCACTTTCCCCAACTCGGATTCCTTTTATACGCCGAAGGAGAACAGGATTCCAGCCATTGATTCCGTTCCGTTGAACAATCCAAAAAATAGATAGTCTAACGGCGGGTGCGACCGTCGAATGATTCCGAATCAAATGGCATGATAAATTCCCCCGTGATTCGCGCAAAAAAAGGGAAAAATTCATGCGCTTCCTTTGCTTTTCGAGGCGCCTCCAGGCTCTCGCCTGCTCCTGTCGCTCCGGAAGCGAATTTGCGGTTTGCATAACGCTGCGAGCCGGCCTCTCCGCGCGACAGCAGGGTGATTGTCGCGGGAGAGCGTCGCGAAAAATTCATCCAAATTTCTCCGGGGAGGCAGGCAACAGTGACTTCAGCCGTAGCCCCATATTAATTGATATTCCAATTTGTTTCTAAAAGGAATGTTATCCGGGACATTTTGTGAGTCCGCAATCTTTGCAGCATACTAATCACCCTTTCCCAGATTGTATAATTAATCAGACTTCTTTCTCTTATTCCCTCTCGCCCCGTCTTGCTCCAGCATTATCATTTAGTTCTGATTGTTTCTTCATAATCTTTTTTTCCCCGCAGAATATTTCATTCTATTCAAATTCATGCCTCTCCGAAATAATCTGTTTATGGAAATGAAAAAAATATTTTATTTAAAACAAAATTTTAATTTTCATCATCCGTCGCGTTCCGAGATTAGAAGAAATAATTTTTTTATTTAACGAATGGTGCAGGCTCCGAGGCATACTATTGGTAAATACATCGATATCCACGATAACATACGATCTAGCACTGTCGCTGACGTATATACATTCAAGTGTAAGGTCACCGAGCTTATGCATGTGAACTAACTTGATTTTAAAGGATGTCGAAATTATATTCATTTGCACTGTGCTGTTCTAAAAATTATTAATATGAAGCGGTCGAAATTGAATGCGAATATATCACATTTATTCTTAATAATTTATTGTATAAATTACTTATGAGATTACAATAAAAATGTATACGTCTCATCAAAAATTTCCTTTCATTGTTCCTTCATCTTGAAATATACTTCTATTTATTTATTTTTTTTTTTTCCTGAAAGTATATTTAATTTATTTTTCATTACATTATAGATAAAAGGAAGTGTAAAATGCAATTTTGGAATAATAAGCTCAGTATTAACATGGAAGATGAGAAATAACCGGGAAAAGAAATCCCATTATTGACGTCTTTTACTCTGGAGAAGGTTATATTTTTATAATGATTCCCAACTTTTTGCTGTCGGCAATTTTTTCTTTTTTTTTTTTTTCATGAATTTTTTTATTAGACAATATTTGGCGACGGAAAATTTCGTACGTGAAACATGATGAATCTTGTTCCGGTCCAAGATTGTTTTTTCGAAAATTTCGATGATTTTCTATACACGCTTGATTTCGCTCTCGGAAAATTTCCCGTCGAGAAAAAAAATTCCTTCCCGATCTTTTTCCATTACACCACATTGATTTGTGGGATTGTGACATTTGAACTTTTTATAGCACTTCGTCTTACTTATAAATATGAATTTGTTTCAAGAACTAATTATGAAATGTTAAAGAAAGAATCTTTTACAATAGATGAGCATTCAGAGCGATCGACTGCATCAACTGGAGTGAAAAATTATTGATCTTTTTTTCTGTTTATTCCTTCAGAATATTTCTATTTTCTGTTTTTTTTTTATATTTATGTAAGAACTATAACAGTTACCCTACAATAATTTAACAAGCTTAGGTTTTTGTGATTATTTTGACATTCATTTTAAAATAAAATTTCTCGGTTCGCCATTGTGACACTTTTACATGCTACAACTTAAGGGAATTGAAAAGTAAATTTTATATTTTTTTTTCCTTTTCTGAATAAGAGGGAAATTAAAATAAAAAAAAAACAGAAAAGCTTTTCAATTATTTGAATAACAATTGTAATATTATTTAACAAAAAAAAACTTTTCTGTAGTTTTAGGGAGGAAAATGCGATTAGGAAAATCAGTAAATCTCCTACAATGATTGGCAAAAATGTTCCAAAAACATAAATCCTTATTTCTTTTGCTTTATTTAGTTTTCCTTTCTCTCGTTTTATTCCTGAAAATCGTTTTCTTAATTATTAAACGAGAAAAAAATCCCATAATTATATATAATTATAAATTCGGCTCTTTTAAAGTGCACATTTTAACAGACAAATCAAATTTCTTTTTATGTAATGCAGGATAATGTGAAAGATGTGATAAATATTCCATACAATTCCGGGCACTTTTGCTAGTGGATAATTGGTACAATTATCGCTGCATTGGAAAATACATAACGAACTCTTTTTTTTATCATTTAGTCGAAAATTGTATAGGTTTAAAAATGTAACAAGATCAATAGGATGTGAATAAATCATAATTATAAATGCCACAGACATTTTTTAACAGATTCCAAATTATCTTCATCGGTGGCGGAAAATTATTTTGCTTAACTTTAAATAAATACCATTTTATAATAAAGAAGACAATACTTGTAAATGGGCAATAATCACGGTATTACAATCTTGTGCTTTTCAAAAAATTAAATAATTTCAGATAAATCAAATTTTAATGTTACTTGGTGGATCTTTAAATTAGTAGACAAAAGTAATTTTTTTTATAACTTCATATTTTAATTTCCCCGATGGAAAAATCAAAAACTGTCCTTTCAAACCTGCAGTATATGGCATAAATTAGGGTTTATAGGTAATCAATTAGAGCTAAGGGGAAATTGAGCATAAAAAAATTTTTCCGGGCCATTCTAACCTACATGCGGCGATGAAGGGCGAGGAAAATTTCTTTTCGTCCATAAAAGATGGATTTTGGGGCGGGAAAAGTGAGAAGGAAAAGGAATAATCGACAGCGATCATTTTCCGGGCCGTTGGTTTTCCTTCAGAGAGGAAAAGTATTTTTATTCTACGTGTTTATTAGGTAAACCGAAAGAGCATTCTAAGCCAGGAGCCGAGGTTGAGTTGGAAGACGTGATGCTGCTGGTCCTCGGGAACAATGCTTCAGTTAATTAAGATTTCTTTCCCTTCGGAGGCAACCCTTTTTTATTAGGGCGGCTTAAACGTGTACATGTACACTGATATCCCATGCCTTCCCCAAAATGCAAAGCCCTGAGCACACAAAATTGTTTTGAACGTCCCGGGTTCATTCTCTTCCACTTGATCGTACCTGAAAACTAATGCCCCACTCTGGGCTCGTCGCCTGTATACTGTTCCATGTGAAGATGCTTTCGTTTGACGACCAACATGTGCTAAATCGAATTCTTGCAAATATATCGATCAAGATACATGGTACTCGATTTGGGTTTGCATTAATACGCGATTTTGATTAACGAAAAATTTAATGTAAATTATCGAATACGAATGATCTAATTTTTAATCTATTGGAAAGGATAGTATGAATAAAATTTTTTATATTCATTGTTCGACTTATGCTTGTTATATTCACGGAAAGACCAGCCTGGCCGGCAGATATATTGTTGCCGCTGTTTTCAAATCTCCCTCTATGAACCTGCACCCTTTTGATTTTCTATACGGTCTTATTTTCTGAATGGAAGATCCGTTCAGTCTCGAAATAAGGTCGTAATGTAAAAAATATAATGAATTACATAATGCTCATTTAAGCTTAGATCGGCATCGAGCTAAACTGTAAAAAGTAAATTGATTCTTTTATAATGTGCAAAATGAAAAATTTTTCAAACAAAGTCAGACGACAAAAGTTTTCGTCTTGAATAAATTTTCAAATTTTTATTGAAATGTTTTGATTTCAGTTACCCAGTTATTCAGTTAATGTAATTAATTTTGAGACAAAAGTCTCTTATCAAATGCTGCTGCACCGAGAGTTTTCGTATGAAGTTCGCTCAAACAAATACATATTTGCAGCTTAGATAATGAGACGTGAGCGAGATCGAGTAGGTGGAAAGAAAGAAGGAGAATAGCGAAGCTGAAATCTCCCGGAAAATCACCGAAGGCGGCATGTGAGAGATCTCCCGCTGTGGCAACCCCTTGAATCCGCCACCATTGTCTTCTTCAACCCTCCACGGCTTTGACTGCACCGGGCTAAAGAGATTCGTTCTGAATGCATGATCAATTTTCCACAGCATTTTATTTTTCCTCCTTCCTCATTTGTCTGGTCAAGAAAAAGTTTATTATTTCATTTCATAAAAAAAAAAAAAAAAAAAAAAAAAAAAAAAAAAAAA
>JAOWBB010000002.1:3413900-3468222 GCA_028565995.1 Ricinus marginatus
CATTACATTTAAAAAATCAAAAATTACACTTTTTTTATAAAAATTTTATAAAATATAAAATGTATATTTTATATATATATTAATTATGATATATAATTTATCATGAATAAATTTTATATAGAAATTCATACCACCCTAACAAAATAGTAAGATAGAAATTTTAAAATAAATTACCTGAGTGAATCGTCTAACCAGACATGTTTTTCCTACTCCAGCATTTCCAACCAAAACAACTTTGAAAAGAAATTTGTAATCATCCATTAGTTGAATTCAAAATCTAAAACATTAAATTCTATAATTTTATTTGCGAGCTATTGATAGGCAATATTGTACAATTATTTATTCAAGAATTACTTGAAAAATATTCGAATTTATATGGAACAACTTATTAAATATTAATTACCTGTAGATATTCACAGAAGATAGTAATGTTTTTTTCTCCTTTATTTCATATATTTAATTTTCTTCTTTTGGCCTGACCTGTTTATTTTGAATTATTTACAGGAACACTATCAGACGATGTGCATATTAAGAATTGTTACCAACATAATTACTAGGAAGTATAGGAAATTGAGAAAAAACAGTTGAAAAAGTTTCCTTTTTACACCGGAAAAAGAAAATGGATTGTTTCAGTTATGGTTTTCATATTTAGAATTTATACTCCGGTGGGATGTAAGGTTTCGATCAGAGTCGTTTGAAATGAAATTAACTGTGTTTCCAATAATCGCTAGGACCATATTTTTGCTGTTAAAGACAAAGGCGAACGAAATAACAATAAACTCCCTCTAATTCAGCATATTGAAATCCTTAAGAAAAAACCGGCTTAAAAAAAAGAAAAAATGATACGACATGGAACAGGTTATAGATTCATTAAAAGATGTTTCACTCCTTCAGATGTATGGATAATTAGAAATTCGAGGCGTAAGTATATTGACCCTTTGTATATTGCAATTTATGTTTATTGATGACAAAAAATTAAATTTTCTTTTAAATTTTGATAAAATTGGCCGCACCAGATGAAAAAATATTTACTTAAATGATTAGGAAAATTTTTTTAACATTTTCACATTATACTTTCTAATCATATTATTATTATTATTTAATCAGGAATCAAATTCTTTAAAAAAACTGCTTGATTATACATCATTGCATAATGAAATTTTTCATAAACAATTTTTTTAATTCTTGTGCTTGATGGTAATTGTTTATAAAATTTTGGTAATCATTGCTCTAGGTTATTATTAATTTTAATTTTAAGATCTCTATAATATTGATAGTTTGCCTACAAAAAAATTTTTTTGTCTGTGGTATATTTTTATGTTGAATTCCCATAATTAAAATTAAATAAGTATTTTGTGTAATGCCAATTTTTTGTTCTTATAATATTGTATAAAAATCAATCAATTGGTAATCAAAACTAGTTGATCAGTTGGCCATATTAAATTCTTCATATAAAATGCTTGCTTTTGTTAAAATAACTTGAAATTTAATCCTATATAAAGTTTTAAGTATTAATTGTGACTATTATTGTTGATTATTGTTAATTGTAACCAAATGAAAAATTAAAAAATTGTAAGTGTAATTTAGTATTAAGAAAAAGTATGTTAAAAAATTATTAAGAAAATATTTTTTTAAATATATCAGACTAAAAATATGCTGAAAAATTTTGATATGATATAAAAACTGTTAATTTATCTTAGGTATAACAACTTCTTAAAATAATTGGAATATTATAATTATTATTATTTAGGGTTGGAGTTACTTCATCGAAACTATGCTTCTGAAGAGGGAGGAAAGAGTGGAAAAGGTAATAAATGTAGTAAAGGAACAACTGCAAAAGTAGAAGAATGCATACCAACAGGTTCTGGTAAAAAAATCCCTGCTGCAAGCTCAAAAAAATGTTCACAACCACCACCAAAAATCAAAATTCCTAGTATTCCTCCAGTCAAATGTCCTCCAGTCTGTTGTCCTTACCCTAGAACTTGTAAAATTTGTGAACCTGAATCCAAATATCAAGAAAGTAAACTAGGTCTGTATTGTGATCTTGAAATAAACAAATTAAATTTATAAAATTATTCTGGTTATATTTCCTTTCTGTTTTGCTGTTTGAAATGTTGGACTATTTTTTTTCCTTTGTAATATAAAATTGATTAATTTAACTAAAGAACTTTGTTAAAAACTTTAATGTAATTAAATTTAGGAGGACCTAAAAATCCTGTACTGCAGACATGTTTAAAACCAAATATGATGGATGAATGCTACAAAAGGATATGTCCTGAAGATCCCAGTGCTAGCAAAAAAAAATTCATCAAAAATTTGTGGTTAACTATTATACTTTTATCATTATTAGCTTTTGTGGTAAGCATAATTTAGTGTCTTAACTTTTTGACAATTCTATTTTAAATTTCTTCTCTGTATTTTTTTATAAGCATATTAATATTTATCCAACTCATTTGAATAATTTAAGATCGTCATTATTTCAGATGTATAAATTGCTTAAGGAAGAAGAAGTTATAATACTTGAAGATACAAGTACCGTTCAAAAAAAAAAACGTAGGAAAAGGTTGGTTTGTAGAAATCCTCCAAATTCTGGTGACATACCCGAAAAAATTGCGTATCTTATTATTGGAGGTGGTGCAACTGCATTTTCTGCCCTTAGATCTATTAGATCTTTAGATCCAAAAGCTCAAGTTTTAGTTGTAACTAATGAAAACGAATTTCCTTACATGCGACCACCACTATCAAAGGAAATGTGGTTCAGTAATGACCCAGAACTGTTTGAAAAACTTAAATTTAAACAGTGGAATGGAAGAATTAGCAGGTTGGTTTATTCTATCATATATTAGATGAAACATTGATTCTTAAGGAAGTGCATAACAAGAAATGAGAATAAAACAAATATAATACACCAAATAATTATGCAAGCCTTTATTGTTTTCTTACATGGTAAAATTTTTTTGAGTCATGAATGAATTTGTTTGAATTTGCCAGATAGTTCAAATTCATAAATGAAAATGCTGCTTAAAATATGTTTCCTTTAAGAGAAAAACTGAAACAATTATGGACATTGTATTGTGAATAAATTCGTACTTTTAGCATATTTTTCGAGCCAGATAGTTTTTATAAAAATGTGGTAGAATTAGCAAACACACCTAAGGGAGGTGTGGCTGTAGCAAAAGGCTGGAATGTAATTCGAATTGATCCGTATAATCGCAAAGCATTTTTAGAAGATGGATATGCTATTAATTATGGAAAATGTCTCATAGCCACAGGTGAGAGTGATTCATTTTCTAATCCAATATAATAAAACTGTTAGATAAATTTAAAAAAAGTTATAATATATTAGACTATTAGTAAATCAAGGGATTAAATACAGGATTATTAAATAAAAATTTTTAATATTTTGAAAATGCAGTATATGAAAAAAGTGTGAATAATATCATTATTTCGAAGAATATTTCAAAAAAATTAAAGAATTTGTAATACTGTTGCCAAATAAAAACTAATAAGAAATCTTGTTAATAAATGAAAATTATTTTTCTTTAAGGTTCAATTCCAAAATCTTTACCTGTGCTGCAAAAAGCGGGTCCGGAAGTGCAAGAAATGATTCAGACTTACAGAGATATTTTTGATTTTCAAGATTTACATGATATGGCTGAAGAGTATGAATCTATTGCTATTATAGGAGGTGGATTTTTGGGAAGTGAATTGGCTTGTGCTTTAGCTAGATGGGGTAGGAAAAAAAAATTAAAAATTTATCAAATTTTCAAAGAATCTGGAAATATGGGTAAAGTTCTGCCAGAATACCTTAGTCTCTGGACTACTGAAAAAGTACAGGCTGAAGGAGTCGAAGTACTTAGCAATAGCGAAGTTATTGATGCTTTCGTCGGCGAAAATAAGCTTAATCTAATACTAAATAATGGAAAAAGGGTAATTATACGGCTTTTATTTATTGACAAACCTTAATGATGTAATTTTTTTTATTAACATTTTTAAATTAAGTTTAATAAAATTTGGATTTTAAAATGTTAAATTTTTATTATTGTAAATTTTGAAAAGAGATTAATGAACTGTGAACAGCATTATTTGAGATCTACTCTCCTATAATTCTTTGGATTTTATATGTGCATTTGACTCACCTTTGTTAAGTTAATATTCAGAAATTTAAAAAAATAAAAATCTAAAGCTTACTCTATTTGAATCTGACAAATTTTTGAACAAAATACAAAATATTGACAAGTAAAATTTTTAATTACATTTTTTCAAAATATATTCTTGAATACATTGTTCATTTATTGAACATTAAATACATTGCCAAGAAAAATTGATTAGAATATATTTTTAATAAAGGTAACATACTTAATTTCTTTCTTTCCAGTTATCATTTTTCGTAAAATTACTTGCATAAACTTTAAAAATATAGGTAATTATATTCAAAATGCTGTTACGGTTGATTCTTCATACATTGTAAGAAATATTTACGATTCCTTAGTAACTTTGCATTACTATTTATTCTATTCCCATCATGAATTCTTCAGTAAAATGTTATCTTAATATCTTTTTAGCTTAATCTAAATTAACTAATTTGATGAATTTTCAGATTTTGGTAGAACACTGTGTAGTTGCTGTTGGTGCTACGCCTAATACAAGTCTTGCTGAAAATTCGGGATTAGAGACACATAAGGAATTGGGAGGATATTTAGTTAATGCTGAATTAGAAGCCCGTTCTCATTTGTACATAGTTAGTTTTTTTCAATATCAGTTTACGATAAATCACATATTTCTGTATTTTATGTTTTATAAAAAGACATACATAAAATACTATAAACATGCCTTATAATTTTGATTCATCTTCCGAAAATTTTAAAAATTTTTAATGTATATATTTAATATATCAAAATTAAATAGCTACATATATGTATGAATATGAAAAAAATGTATAAATTTCACCGTTAAATCCTATAATAAGAATCGGTTTTAAAATTTCGATTTAGTCAGTAATATATACTAATAAGATATTGCTTCATGATAAACTCTTGAGCTAATACCTCAAAAATTATTTAGAAATTGCCTACACTAATAATTAAACTAAACTTTACTCTTAATTAAAAAGTAAAAAAAATATTAAAAAATTTTTCCTTTGCATTCGCAATCGCTGTCTTTAAAGTTGGATACTCATATAAAATTTTTTTAAAAGTCAATTTTTTACTCAATTTAAATGTAATAACTTTATAACATAACTCATTGCACAAATAGCTAAACTATATTTTAGGTAAAGAATAAAAATGCGGTGAGATAGCATGCCAAAATTTTTCTTTATATTGTATTTAATTTTATTATTATTAATGTATTTCCTAAAATTTATATTAAAATATGTAAAATAATTATTTGTATTTTTAAAGGCGGGTGATGCAGCATGTTTCTATGACGTGAAACTTGGTCGACGACGAATCGAACATCACGATCATGCTGTCGTATCAGGAAAATTGGCAGGAGAGAATATGGTGGGAAATTCAAAACCATATTGGCACCAAAGCATGTTTTGGTCTGATTTGGGACCTGAAGTAGGTTACGAAGCAATCGGGATAGTTGATTCCACGCTTCCTACGGTGGGAGTGTTTGCTAAAAAGACGGCCAAAGATACTCCTGAAGCTGTGGTAAAAGCAACTGGAAATAATATTCGATCTCAAACTGAAGAGGTACGTTTTTTTAATATAATTACATCTTCAGAAGATGATACGTAAGATAATTATTTAGTTTTAATATATAATGTGAAATTGAGTTTTTTAAGTTTCCTAAAACTCAAAGAAAGAGACTTTTAAAAGTGAAAAATTTCATTAAATGAATAAATATGTAATTATAAAAATTAATAAAAAGTGTAAATGTTAGTTAAAGGAGTATTACAATATATTGTAAGTAATTGAGTAAGAAATTTCTTTTCTTTTTTGCTTAAACGATATGAATTTAAGGTTATCCAAATTGAATTACTTTTTAATAAATAATATAAGACTTTAAATTATTATTAAATATCACATTAAAACTGAGTTCATTTTTTAACATATAATATTAATATTAAAAGATTTTAATAAGAAAAGTGTTTTTGTTATGTTTTGTGTCAGTTGATAAAAGAATATTTGATGTGCAAATTATTTTCTTTTTTATGAGATATCTATTTTTTCATTTAGTATTGGCTTAAAATATATCAATGAAAAGAAAAGGGTTGGTATAATAAATTAACTAAAATTTATTCAGTTAACGTTTAAAAATATTGTAAAAATATTTTTTAATAACATTCTAGAATGCAGCCCCCATTCCTCCAGCTTCAGGATCTCCAAAACCCCCTCGGCCAGGAGAAGACTTTGGCAAGGGTGTTATATTTTATCTTAGAAATGATATAGTCGTAGGAATAGTTATGTGGAATGTCTTTAATCGAATGAAAACAGCGAGACAGGTATTTTTAATATTTTTAAAATATTTGATAAAGATAAATATTATTTTTAAAATTCTCTTATTTATGATAATAACGATTGATGGTGTGATATTTAAAAAATTTATTATATATATTTTTTTATAAAAGTTAAAATGATCAAATGTATTTATAATTATGTAAAACTGCGTATGATATAGAACAAATATCAAATAGTAAAAACTCATTTTACAGAAATGTTTTCATAATAAAAAATATGATTCAATGAAAAAAATATTCAATAATTTAAATTTCTTAGGTACTGAAAGAAGGTCGAAAATATGAGAATTTGAATGAAGTCGCTAAATTATTCAACATTCACGACGACTGAGATAAGCCAAAGAAATCAGAAAAGCAGAAAATAGAAATTGACATGTGAAGTAGTGATTTTGTTAGTGCCCGATTTTGCAAATGTACATAGTCTCTGTCTTAAAGAAGAAATATTTTAGTGAGAACGCTTTTTAATTGAATGGAAAGGAACTGAACAAAAATTCGTAAGAATTTAAGAAACTTCTGTCACTAGTTCGATAGTTTTTGATAAATAAATGAAATATATCAACTGACAAGCGAATTAATGCAGAATAATAAATTTATGAAAATAAAATTCTTCATTTATGTTAACAAGATGTAAAATGAAGCTGCGAATCAAATTGTATCTGTATTCGATGATCGAGATACGGATTTTAGAAGAAAAGAATTTTAGTTTTTAAAATTAAAACAGTCTCACATTAAAGCATCTTGGAAGTGAGGTAAGTATTCGTTTTTGTTAATAGAACCTTTATTACTGATTACTTCTAATTCTAGAACGGAAAAATTTGATGCTTCGTAGCATTTAATGTTAAAAAAATCTCGTTTTATGAGATAAATATATAGCTAAGAGCAACAATTTTAATCTTAGTCCAAAAATTTGAGGCTCTGACTAGTTTTTAAAGATATTTGTTATTAGAATTTAAAACGCATTAATTTTTTAAAAATGTTTGATGTTATTTTCGCTCAAAACTTCACGTGACAGTCTACGATAAATTGTATTTAATGAAGAAATTGAATTTCATTTCCCAAACATTGTTTTAAAAATTCATATATCAAAAATTAATAAAAAGCAAGTTAATTGTTTTTATAAATTTTATACACTTTTTACAAAGTATATTATACTTAAATCAGAATAATTTAAATTTCATAATTGTTGAACATAAATATAGTTATTATAATAAATAATGATTTATGTTCGCTACGAAAGCCAATGATGATTTGAACTGCAGAGACTTTATAAGTCGATGACATTTTAAGTTTTCAATCTGAGGCTTTTAACTTTTCATGATGATTTGAGTTAGCTTGAGTCGCACACTTAAGATGTGCTGATTCGCAACTCTCTGATTTTCTGTAATATAATTTTTGACGAACAATTTTCTTACTAAAATTAATATAATATTTATTTTTTACATTTTTAAATATTATTAACTGAATAAATATAATTTTTTAGAGTTTCCCCATTTTAAAGTCTGATGTTGAACTTAATACTCAATTCTAATGATTTACGTTTTCTTTTGACTTTTTAACATTGATCTGCTGCATCAAATTTTTGTCCGCAATCTTTTAAAGATATTAAAATTCAAGTGTTTTGCTTTTAAAATGCAGTATGTCTAGGTTCATTTAAAATTTAAACAGCTGCATAATTTCAAAATGTCTTAGCTATTGATTTATTTCAATACAAGATATTGATTTTATTTTACTTTATAAACTGACAAATTTCAGTGCTTTTCTACAGTGAAAAGATGTCGTACCTCTAAAAAATTAAAAATAAGATTAATGCAGTAGTCGGATTTTCAAAGTATATTGGTTTTTTGAAGGATTACACTGATTTTAAAATGTTAACAATTTTAAGCATATGATTTTGATATTCGTTCGTAACGAATGTTTTCTTTTCAGAAGAAGAAATTATATTATTATCTATATAATTGATTAAATTAGGTACGAAATCAGATAAATTTATTCTTATTCCAGAAGTTATTTCCACAGGGAACAATGATCGTCCACCCCGATACCGAATTAGACAAGCAATTAGAGATATAAAATGACACAATTTAGCTTCTTTCACGATTTCTTTGGATATTTCTCCAATTACCCAGTTTGATTTTTTTGAATTAATCTCACTTACAGTATCTTTGTAGTGGACGTCATTTGATAAGAAACATTCCGACTGATTGTCTCTAAACATTTTTTCATCTTTCACTTTTGCATTTACTCGTGTTCTAGAAAATTTCTCTTTCATGTGAAATCCATTACTTTTCATATCACTTTCAATTGTAATAAAATTATCTTTTTTATTCCCGGCCTTACAATCTTCTTTCAACGGTGGTAATTTAAAAATAAAATCGCAGTCTGCTTTAACATCCAATTTCGTTGCAGAAGATTCTTCATTTTTTACTGCAATAAGAATAAAATCTACGATGTGCGAGAGAAAATTCTTATGACTTTTTATTGCTGAACAAAACAGTGTTCTCCCCGTAGCACCGTGACACCAGTGATTGCACCAACTTGCTTTTGGGTCTAAAATTGACAATATTTCTAATCCAGAAAGATAATTTTTATCCTGAAAGTAAAGTTATATTTTTTAATAAAATATTTTCTTGATAATAGGAACTTAGAAACAAGCAATCTGGTCCGAAAATAAATCGGACAAATCATATTTTTAAATATTATTAAGCTCCAAGCTGAACCCCAGCTTTTTTTAGTGTCAAAATATTTCTCTATAGTGTTAAGAGGATCAAATAATCATGAAAATTCTCTTTGATTATTTTGTCTTTTTACAGTATTTTTTTAAATATTTTCGTTTTCAAGCTTCATTCATTAAATAATCATTACAATGCAGAGACAGTATATTAAGGTTTGCCTTACGAAGATTTCATTCATAGCTACCAAAGATCAAGATGAAGATTGATGAGATTTTGTAATTAATCTTGTAAAGATCTTCATTGCCTTGAGAAGCTGGTTTAACTGTTATTATAAAACTACAATGCAGTGCAGTACACATAAAATACATATTAGCGCATTAAAATATTTATAATTGTATTGTGCTTCAGGTAAAAATTTATTTGGTGACCACATGTCTGTTATTCATTTATATATGTATTAACAATAAATTGAGTATAATTAATTCGAAATGTGTCTTTTCATTTAAAATAAATGTGATGTGAATTGATAGTTTAAGATGTTTGCGAACCTCGGAATCCGAGCTAGAAGATAACATATGAATAAATGAAAATATTATATCCTTTAGTCTTTTCTCATTAAATCTGCTCCATTTGAGCGGCATTGATTTTTGGCTTAGGAGAAGTAACCACATTGATTTGAAAATTATTTCAGTTTCACTTTTCTTAACTAAGTTACTGTTGTGTGAACTTAAACGATTAAACATCCATTTATTTTCTCTAAAATCATATATATCATGAAAAATTTCCTTGGGTTCATGCCGGTTGATGACTTCAATCCAGTAAGTTATATTCTCTGTTAAATAAATGAAACCTTCACTAACTGCTCTTGGAGAGTCATTCGATGAGAGAAATCGATGAAATAACTGCAAAACAAGTAAAAAATTAAATTGAACTATAAATATTGATTATATTAATTATATACATATTAATAACGTGATGCCAATAAAAAGTATATTAAAATGTATATTACAGCGTGTTTATATTTTAATAAGTCTAAATTATGACATAGAAATTTTTAAGCAATTTAAACAAGAAATTGAGTTTAAAATATATCGCATTATTTACTACCGGTGTGCCACAAAGTGGAGTCTTTAGATTCATTACATTTGGAAAAAGTAATTTTAAATTCCGAGAAGACAACTTATTTTCCTTTCTCTCAAAATAAAATTGTCTGTTTCTGGATAGTGAGATTGAAATTTAGTTATCATTACATCAATTTTATCTTCAAGGATTAAACTTCTTCAATATAGGAACAGCAATTACGGACCAACATTTCAAGTAAGCGGAGTAAAAAAGTACGACTTTACTTGAATGCCAACTTTGACCAAACTTGTCAATGTTGGCATTATCGGCCCACAAACAAGAAAATTTTAGTTTCCTATTGATTAAATAATTGGTATTTCTTAATTATCATCTCTTTCAAATATCTATTACATGAAGTAACATTTGATATTTGCATAAATCTATTTTATCCTGATTGTAGAACTATGTTTCCTTTTATGATATTTTATGTGCAAATATTTATGGTAAATCTTAACAATATATCACAATTCTAAATATGGCGGCATAATGCTATGATTAACGCTGAAATTTTGTTAGCAAAGTTTGACCTGCAATACAATAGTGTTCGGATATTCAGACAATATTTTCAAAAGAATCCGAGATGTATGATGCAAGTTTCTTAACATATTTACATATTAATGTAAAGAAATGGTACTATCTGTTAGTAAATTGAAACATTTTGTCTCTACCTTTAAAACCTGATTTGCTAATCTTTCAGAATCCGATGACTTCAAAATATCTTGTAATATTTTGCAAGCCATAGTCCACGATGTATGAACAATTAATTCTTCTATTGGAGACGATTCCAAAGCTTCAAGAGCCCTCAATTTTTCCTCCTCGTACGGACTCTGCAACCCTAGGATGATATTATCCAAGGTGAGAGCTTGAAAATCGTATTGATCATCTCCCGATGAATATTGGGAGTACCCGTCCACTGAATTAAAATCATCCGATTCAAAATTTAGATTGAAATTCTCGTTTAAAAATTCAGCTTTCAAACGATCTTGTGAAAAATGCGATTCAAACAGCATTTTTGCGTGTTTGTCGACATCAAATAAAGAGTCGCATTTTTTAATTTTTTCATTAATATCTTTGGTCAAAACTCTTCCAATTTTATATTCCACCCACCGTGTAACTCTTTCGAAACCGTTCATTTTTTCCGTTCTGAATTTTAAAGACTGTTTGAAACTTTGTTGCTTTGGAAACTGTAAAAGTTTTGTCTCGGCCCAGCCTATTGGTTAAATAATTCTCGTGGAAATATTTTATTGGTGGCATTATTTTGCGCTTATACGAGAGCAAAGCAGCCATTTTTTGAAATAACGAATTTATTAACTTATATGACCTTTCAGTTAGTTGAAATATTCTTTACTCTTTTCATTCATCATTAAGTATCACATTATAACCGTGTCTATTTACTTTAAATAAAATGTGTTTTTACCTCCCGGTGACTGCCGAAAGATTTTGTTTTGTCGGCCATATTGAATAATTGAATGTCGGCCTGTTTTAGATGACGATTTAATGATAATTTCCAGGAAAGTAAGTAAGATAGTTATTATGTTTATCTAGAGTTTAAAATCTTTCCACATTTCCTATTTGCCAAATTGCTGATATCACCATATATACCTTATCAAGGTAAGTAATCATATTCCGAATCTATCCTCTTCTTTATGATTTAGTATTTTATTCAATTATCTTTGACTCAAATTTGAAGATTTATATGCACAATTGGATTAATTCCTTTAATTGGCTTACATTAATGACATACAAAGACCAATTGTTATCGAGCCTTTTTGTAAGTGTACTTATTTGAAGTAGTGTTATTTATCCATAAATAGTGAATCTCTGTTAAAGTTACGATAATAAATAAATTTTAAGCTCTGAAAATAACATTTTGCACTTTTGATTTTACCGGTAAAATAATTGTTCTATCAACTTGCATACAAGTTGTATTTAAGTTTATAATTCCATAAGTTACTGTTTATTGCAGTATATTTTAAATTGTATGATATTGAGAAAAAGATTATATTTCGTTAGAAAATCTTAAGTTTTCTATATCTTATCATTTTTCTTCAGACTTTGTCATTTACTTTTTATATGACATCATGAGCTTCAGTAATTGATAGAATTTTCAATTCTGAAAGAAAAAAATTAAATACCTTTAAACTTGATATATCTTTCCAATTATAATCATATAATTTTTTTGTTTTTATTTTTGAATTGGAAAAAAAAATCTCCAATTTTTTCAACTTTTTGCTTTGCAGATGGTTTCCAGAAATAAAATCTCCTTGAAGAATACCTTGGTCATTTTAGTACTCTTTTTTGCAATACAGTTTGTTAGCTCTGATGATGAAAATGATGGAAATGAAGCTTCTGTAGAGGTGGAAGATTTTGAACCAGTAGTTGATATTCCCTATTCAAGCCCAACACCATCTGGTAAATTTAATTATGAAAAAACACTATTTTTAATTAAAAAAATTAATTTTTTAAGCTGTTTTTTAATTTAAAGATTGATCATAATTAAATTTAATCTGATCTGATGAAAAAATTATATTTGATCATAATTTAAATATAATTTTTTCATGAATAAAATATATTTCAGATCAGGAATTTTTAAGAATCAGATTATTTTTATAAAATAAATTATATGTCTTTCCTAAATTTTTATTATACATTACATATAAATTTTTTGTTTTATAATAGGCTCTGTGATATATCAGTTTATACTTTTTTATTCATTATGTATTATAAAATTGCATGTGAAAATAAATGCTTTACAAAATATATTACTTTAAACATACTTTTGCTTATATATTCTTTCAAATTTCAAAAACAAAATGTCATGACATATGCCATTAAAAAAAGGGACAAATTTAATAAAAAATCTTTTTTACATCTGTCAGTTTTTCAAAAAAATATGAACTGTATTATACTGTTTAATACTCTCCTTTTCAGGTAATTTTTATATAGCTGAAAATTTTGATGATGTAGATAAATTTAAAAAGAAGTGGACCTTATCACAGGCTAAAAAACAGGGCATTGATGAGGAACTTGCAAAATATGATGGCATTTGGGAAATTGAAGCACCTCAGAGAGATGGACTTAAGTCTGATTTGGGATTAGTATTGAAATCAAAAGCAAAGCATGCAGCAATTGCTGCAAAGTTGGATAAACCATTTAATTTTATTGATAAACCTTTAGTTGTGCAGTATGAAGTTAACTTTCAAGAGGGCCAAGAATGTGGAGGAGCTTACATCAAATTATTATCTCAGTCAAAAGAAACTGCAGATTTAAAACAATTTTTTGATAAGACTCCTTATACAATTATGTTTGGTCCAGATAAATGTGGAAATGACCTAAAAGTTAGTTTTACTAAAAAGAGATTTTCTATTCATAAAATTTAATTATATTATATTATAAAGTGTCAAAAATTCATTTTTATTTTATAATGTTTAATTATTTCTTTATTATTTTTGCCACAGCTTCATTTTATTTTCCGCCATCAAAACCCAAAAAATGGAACCTTTGAAGAAAAGCACTGTAAAAAACCAAAGGATAGACTTAATGAACCCTTTGAGGATAAAAGACCTCATTTATATACTTTAATTGTTAAACCAGACAATACATTTGAAATTAGACTAGATCATAAAGTAAGTATAAATAATTAATATAATTATAATCCAAAATATATTAGAAATATTTTTTCATATAATGTTAAAGATCGAGTGTTTTCAGTATTTTGTGATTTTATGTTATCTAGATAGTAAATCAGGGCAGCTTACTTGAGGATTTTACACCACCTGTTAATCCAGAACCCGAAATTGATGATCCTAATGATGTTAAACCAAATAATTGGGATGAACGAGAAAAAATTCCAGACCCGGATGCAAAAAAACCTGATGATTGGGATGAGAATGCTCCGGCAAAAATTATTGATACTGAAGCAAGAAAACCTGATGATTGGTTAGAGGATGAACCTGTAATGATTCCCGACCCAGATGCAGAAAAACCGGGAGATTGGTAATAATATTTTTAGTTTAATCAAATAATAAATTATCTTCTATTTTGTTTTATCAAATAATTTATTCCAGGGATTCCGATATGGATGGAGAATGGGAAGCACCTCTTGTGGATAATCCGGCATGTGAAAGTATCAGTGGATGTGGACCATGGGAGCCGCCACAAATAGACAATCCAGCTTATAAAGGCAAATGGATTCCCCCTTTGATTGATAATCCTAATTATCAAGGAAAATGGAAACCAAGGAAAATACCAAACCCTGATTATTTTGTTGATGAAACGCCTTTTAAAATGACAACGATTGTAAGTTAAATCATCCAATTGCTATAAATATATATAACATTTTACAATTTAAGAAAACATTTTATTCTTTAATTTATTTTCTATTTATTCATTCTAGAATTGCATAAGCCTAGAATTACTTAGTATTATATTCTGTATTTAACTATAAATGATACATTAAGAGTTTTAATTATCATATAAGTATATAATTTGTTA
Organism: Ricinus marginatus; assembly: GCA_028565995.1. NCBI lineage: Eukaryota > Metazoa > Arthropoda > Insecta > Psocodea > Ricinidae > Ricinus > Ricinus marginatus. The sequence continues at coordinate 3,428,655 of JAOWBB010000002.1, forward strand.
TAATTCATACTTTTAAAATAATTTACATTAATATTTCTGTGTTGTTAAATTGCATTTATTAAAATAATTTTTTAAACATAAAAAAAAGCTATTTTATGAGATTCATCTATGTATAAGATCATTTTATATACCACATAATACCATAATATATAATAATACCTTAATAATATCATAATGTGTACTAAAAGTAAATTATTTAATAATTTCTCAATGTAAAATTATCAATTTTTTTAAAGAAGAATGCATTAATAAAATATTTTGGACTTTGATATTTAAATTATTTAATGAAAATTTATTACCATTACAGTCTGCCGTTGGATTCGAATTGTGGTCAATGTCTCCATCAATTTTCTTTGACAACGTTTTGATTACTGACTCCATAACTGTTGCCGAGGAGTATGCAGCTAAATCGTTTGATCTCAAAAAACGAAAAATTGATCAAGATTCAGTAAGTTTTATGATATTTCAGTTATTATTAACTTATCTGAATTGCTGTCATTAATTATTAGAATTATTACAAAATGACCTTTATTTATCCTTAACTAAATTAAATTATCTCAGGTTCGCCTGAGAAATTTTTGTATGGTTTTATACATTCCCATTATAGGTTACAATGTACGGAAAGTTAATGCGTTCTATTAACTATAAACCTGGTTGGTGGACTTTGTATGGGTTCTATTGTTGCCTGCCCCTAGCAGGTTATGGTTACTATTTATATTTAAGATTCAAAGAGGTATTGTACGAAAACTTTGCCTACAGCAAGAACCCAGTCCACGAGCGAAGTAGATAAGCACTTATTTCTGAAACATATTTTGGCAGGTCAATTATGCATGAAAAATATAAAAAGTTTTTTATTTTAGTACTTGCTAAGTAAATTATTTTGCTCTTGCAGGAAAGTATCTTCACTAGAATATTAAAGTATTCTAATTCCCGACCTTATTTATATGCTGTATATATTGTTGCAATTGGGCTGCCCATAGCTCTTATTACTGTATTCTGCTGTAGTGATAGTAAAAAGGTATTTTTTTCAAGAATTAACATGATATAAAATTTATCATATATTTGAATTAAGCAGAAACTTAATTCATAGCATCATATCATAAAATTTTATAAATTGTTTACAATTGAAATAAAGATTTTCATAAATTTCCAGTACATATTCTACAAAATGCTTCTATTTGAAATGTATTTTTGTTACCGTATCGTTGCTATGAAATAAGAAGTATTTTCTAATATTTTTATAAATTATAAATTATTTGTTAGAATAATATATTTAGAAGTTTATATGTCAAAAAGTTTCGTTCGTAATACTGTTTACTGTCTTAATCAGGAAAGCTTAAATGCGAAAAAAGATGCAAATGCTAAGAAGACTGATGCTTATACACCAGATGATGTTCCGATACCCGCCAAATCGAAAAGTCAACTGGACATTCCGGAAGAAAATATTGAAGATGACGAGAATGGAAAAGAAGAAAATATTGGGGATGAAGATGCTGGAGGTGATGAAAATATGGAAGAAGATGAAGCTGAAGATGGCGATATAAGTCAGCAAGAAGATGAAATACAAAAAAATGAAACTGGTCAAGGAGATGTATCTTCGTCACCAAGAAAACGTAAATCACCTCAAGAATATTCCTCTAATTCGTCTTCAAATTAATAGTGTTAATTAGGGATTAGGGTAATCTGGAGACTCATACTGGAAATAAGTTCTAGGAAATATTTAAGTATAATTTAAAGTGCGTTTTTATACACAAAAGCGGTATTTGAATGATTTCACGAAATTTTCCAATTACTAGACTTTCAAATAATATCAAGTATATATCAGCAGTAAATTATATTATTTTACATATTATGTACATCATTAACTGTGAATTTTAGGAGCATTTCACAATCTATTAATATGCAGTTTCTTATAAAATCTTTAATAATACATAATATATAAATATTCAATATTTACAAAATTATTTGATAATGCAACTATTGTAATAAAAAATCATTTGATGATGAGAAATATGCACTTTTTCATTTAACAAAGTAGTTTAAAATTACTTACCCATAACCAAAGAGAAATAAAATTTTACATGTATACAAATCTTTTTGGAAGGTAAAAACTTCATAAATTATTTTTCATTGTTTATCTGTTCATGATTTTAAGTTTCAAAATAATGCAAATGATTGGTTTTAATCGCCATTTAAAAATGTAATTTATTACCTTATTCAGTATCAGTAATTTAACGTATGAAGTTCAAGAATTTATGTTCTCGTCCATTTTTAAACAATTTCAATTGTAAGTTAAATGTGTACGTGATAAGTATTAAAATTGTGTTTCTTATATCTAATGTTCACCTTATAATGTGAAATGCTTCATTGCACTGGTAAAAAAAACCTTTATAAATTAATCTAATTAGATCATAGATTGGATAGCTGGTTCTAGTCAGGTGATTTTACAAATTTACAATTATTTATCAGAATTTTATATCTGCCTAAATGCTTGGATTATTAAATATAATAAAAACTTATTAGAAAATTATTAAAGCTTCTCAAAATATTAATGTAAGTAGCAGATCGAGATTTTTGAAATTCAAATACAATTTTGAATATGATCTCGATCTTATTTTTCACATTTAAGGATGATGCGTACAAATATACCCATTGTAAACAGAGATCCGGTTAACATCCTGTTAATTCATAAAATTATTGCAACATATAAATTCATTAATATTGCAACACATAAAAGGGAAAAAATTTATAACTTTTAGTGTAATAAATATCTTAAATATGGATTTAAAGTTTCGTAAAGCAAAATTTTATAAGATCCATCCAATCTGTCCAATGCATCAAATAGCGAATTTTCTTTCTCTATGGTATGATCTTCATTTCTATGGAATTTGTTTGAATTTAAAAAAATATGATTTTTTTTTATTTATTATAAATTTGAATTGTTTTTAGTAAATATTTTTACCAAAGTTATTTCTTAAATAAAATTTTTACTTTTCGAAATTCGAAAAATTTGTTGTGAAATCCAGAAGAATCGTTTAAAATCAACTATTCAAAGCTTCTTATTTGAGTGTTGCTTAAATGTATGAGTTTTTGCTTATAGATTAAGAAAATTATGTAATAACTAAATTAAGAAACTAAACATATTAATATGAAAGTTTTTATAAAATACGTGATCCAAGATCTCTAATTGATAGGCCTTTAATCTACATGGAAAATCCATAGCATTTTTATCATCTTAGATTTAAGAAATAGTACTTTCAACAGAGTAATTCCCAAAATGATCAAATTCAACAAAATGTCTAATGAATAGCTTTTCTGATACATTTATATTCCATGAAGAAGCTTTTAAATCGTATAAAACAGTATTTACAATTTAAAAAAACCAGTATTAAATTTAATAATTTATGGTTTTCTCACATTTGATTTCATATTTCGTAAATAATTTTTATCTTTCATTTCGGAATATTAGTGATCAAATTTTTCAAGACATGAAATAGTTAAAATGCTTTTAAGATTAATGATGCTATATATGTGAAAAAATTTTTATATTTGCTTTTTAATTGTTGGTTTAATACTTTTTTAAAAAACTATGCTGAAGAAATAAGTTTTTATTTATGTGTAATTAAGGAAATAGGAAGTAAAGAATTTTGATAAAAATGATTGCTTTTGTTTTCTTAAAAGTATGTGTTTAATATTAATAAACCAGTAATTATACAATCTCAATAACTAATTTTCAATTAATATTTACTTTAAAAAAATAATTTATTTGATACATTTTTAATCATTGTCACTAATATAATTTAAAATTATTAAGGGAACATTTAACAACTATTATTAAAGTCAAAGCTGACGTGTAATACTAAAGCCATTGCTCCAGGGTTCATTATTGATGTTTCGCTTTTGATAGTGGACATTAAAAAATCCGATGAAATTTCACTAATTAAAATGGAGGGAAATAAAGGAAAAAGCATATTTATTATCTCAGAAAAAAAGTGGAAGCAGACTTTTCTAGCACACTTTCAGGAAATTCAAATAACTTAAGGACCATATTTGATTTCTAAAGTTGCAAGACGTTTTTTACGAATTTACTACAATGAAGTTTTTTTTATTTTCATCTTGACATGGCTTTGATAACTCATTTAATGATTATAAGAAATTCGTTTCGTAACGGAAAAGGACTTTTTAAATCTTGTGGTATTATCCGCAAGGATTTTTTTCCTGTGACTGATTATTTACGTCAAAAGCATCCCAATAATGCAGTTTGCAGGAATTTTTCTTTACAGTCTTTCGAGGAAAATTGGAAAAATCTTTACAGAACAATTGCTGAGAGCGATGCATGTGGAGCTACTAGGGATGCTCTAATTAGTTTTCATGATACTTTAAATATTCCCTGGTGGAGCTGCATTGTTTTGTCCACAATAATTGTAAAGGTTACCTATTCATTACCTTTAAAGATTTATCAGGTAACGCATTATTATATTGTAATGACATTGCAAAAACCGATATCACCTGTAAGTGCAATAAATCAGAATTTTGTTTTTTTTTTTAGAGGCACTTATTTTCTCGTTTAGATATGTGTAATAACTTACTTAAAGAAATTCAGAAAAAGGTGCGGTTAGAAACATTAGCAAAGCAAAATACTTTTTTATGGACTCCAGTTAAAGCAAGATTAGTTTTTAACAGAGAAGTAAGTAAGAAAATCATGAACGAATTTTTAATTTAAATTTCAGTTAAAATAAACAATTCTAAAATATATTTTAAAATTAATATCAATTGTAGTGTTGGTCTTTGAAAAATTTTATTAATTTAATTGTTAATAAGTTTGGGTTAAGTTAGCTTATAAATATGATGAAATTTAGCTTGCATTGCACATTTATCAAGGTAAAAGTATATTTAATATTAAATCTTAATTGGATATTATCAGTGAAGAAATAAAAAATGACTAAATTTAATGTATTTTTAAAACTCTTAAATTTAATTTAAAGAAACTCCTAATTTATAAGACTCTTGCCTATTGTTTTATTTTCTCCTTTTTGCTTATTAAAAAATTTCACTGATAAAAATAATCTTTATTTTTATTGCTTTTTATCATTCCAACTTAAGATATATGCAATGAGCATGTTTATTTATGAAATATTTTTATTTCATAATTTCCATATAATATTTTAAAATAATTTTATTCTTTCTGACATGGTTTTATGACATACACTTTGTGTTTTCTAGATGAGGAAACAAAAAAAAATTTTAATTGAGAAATACAACTGCCATCCAGCTAAAGCTTTTTTATTAATTTATTTTGAGATACCTGTTTGGTTTTTGTTGTCTGTGGCTTGGAGAACAATACCTTTTAATTTCAGTGATAATATTATTAGTAAGTATATTTGATCTTTTAGCATTTTGTGTTACAATAGAAAAAAAAATTTTCTAATTATTTTTTTTATTGTAATACAATATTTATTTTAAATCTCTTTTATTCAGGCAATCAAATTTTAACGTATCAGTTCAGCACTGAGGGACCTTTTTGGTGTCGAAATCTTCTTCAACCAGATACAACTTTTGTTCTCTCATTTGTAATATTCCTAGCTTATTTAATAAGTATTGAATTGGGATTACTAAATAGTAATATGAATAAAAGAATGATTTTCAAACTTTTGCTTATTATTCAAAGATTAATAGCAGTTTTTGCATTTATTGCATGTATTTATATGCCATCAGTAAGTTTTGAAGGAGAAGTTTCTTTTGCTTTAATTTTATTGTAATATATTTTACTAATGTTTTTTTATTTTAGTCAGTAAGCCTTTATTGGGCATCATCAGCTCTAATTGGTTGTATGCAGAATATGTTATTTTTTTCCTCAAGATTTAGACAATTTGTTAAATTACCAGCTTTGCCAAATCAACCTGCCTTAACTATAAAAGAGGTTTTTGATGTATTACGTAAAAAATGGTGGTTTGGTAAGAACAGGTAAGTCTTTTATTCAATTCCTTTCAATGTCAGTTTATTTTTAATTAATAACAAATCTGAGACAGGTTGTAAAATCAAACAAAAAACTTGTTTAACTAATTAAATTTTTTTTTCATAAATTATGAATCATTGTTTTCATTAGGCTTTACCTGATAATAAATTTTTAACTTCTATCTACAGATAGAAATGTATTTAACACAAAAATTGTGTATGAATTTTTTTAAAATTTTATTTAAAAAATACGAAAATTATAATATTTTTATTGTAGGTAAATCAAAAAAATAACCTCAAGTTAATGTAAGGAAGAAAAAGAGACTTGCTTGAATGTAAAACAGCACTTTCAAGTATGAAAATTATAAACGGGATCTCACTTTTTGTTAAACCTGAATAAGGTAATAGTTTAAAACACTTAATGGTTACCGTTTTCCAAAATAAATTAAATTCTCTGATTGTTTTAACATATGTTTGTTTAGAGTATAAGAATCACTTTGAAAATAATATAAAACAGAATATCATATTAAGAATTATATTTGAGTTAAATTAATTGGCTTACATAAATAATTAAATCTGTTTTATGTGATTAAAGTTCGGAAGAAAAGTATATCACGTGAATTTTTATATTTATTTCTTTTACGCTTTATGCTATTAAATAGAAGTTCACTGAACAAAAAGATTTTTAGCTTCTAAATATTGCTTTGTATAATCAGTTATTCAAAATTATACCCAATTCATTCATAGTTTAGTTAAAGAAAATCGAAGTTTAAAATTAACGGCCAAATAAAATATTGATAATTACTTCAAATATTTGTAGCGTAAAAATTTTATTAGGAAGACCAAAATATTTCATGATATGACATTTTTAGATTTTGAGTTTCATATTTAATTCACAGTCGTTAAAAATTTAAATTTATTAAAATTTTGTTTGTAAAATATTTTGTTTTTTGGAAAGTGGACTTCAGTTTTTAACAAAAAAAATGATTCAGTACCCAGTAATTTCCCTTTTAAATCAACTAATTTAGCAGTAAAACTTAGAAAACTAGGAAAACATTTTTTTTCAGATCACCGAAATCTTTTTTTCATGTCATTAGTTAAATTAAAAGAATATTTCATGTGAGCAAGAAAAAATGCATAAAATGTCAATCAAGTTTTTTCTTTATTGAAAGCCGGGTTGTTAATTCTTTTTCCTTCTTTTTCGTCCAATGGGCCCCTGGAAAATAATCTTGCAGCCTCTCTAATTTTGCTTGTAGGAGTTTTATAAAATTCCTGTCTTCCTTACTCATTTGTTGTCCAGGCAAATATTTCTCATGTAAAATAATATCTTTTTTATCTTGATTTTTTATTGGATTTACGATATTATTAACTTCCTCCATGTTAGTAATTTGCTAAAAAATGTTAGAATAATATGAATAAGTGCTAAATAATCTCTCGCAATCCAATAAAAATAGTCCGCCTGACTTAAATTGTTATGTTTTCTAATAATTATATAAATTAATGCCTGACGTTGATTAAAGTAAATTCTGTTTCAAGTACTTTTTTGCATTGTGAGATTAATTTTGGTTAAAAATAATTTAAATAGATTCATCACCTTTTGTAACATTTCCGGAATGTAAAGCTTTTTTTCTAAACTATTATTTTCATATAAAGAATTTTAATCATAAATCTTTGACTTAATTTAAAGAATGACATTGAAACAAGCTACAAAATAAAGAAAAATATACAAAAGCAAACACGAAAATAAAAGGGTATTCGTATTGATTATTCTTATTTTCTATAAGAGTAAATGACTAAAAAATATATTCCTATGCTTTAAACAAAATTTAGGCATTGTTATCTTCGACTAGTTTTATGATTATAATAAAATACTGATTCTAAATATCATTCTTTCCAAATGATTGTCGAATATAGTAACTTCATGTTGTGAAGAGTGCTTCATTATACTAATGGTTTGAATTTGCTTGTTAAATTCAGTATAAAAGAGCATCTTGTAAAAATAAGAAACATGTTTTCAAACTTTTATTATGTATTATATGAAAAATTGAGAAGTCTTTGATATTTTTGTTTTTAAATATTGCTTTATTGCTCATATTCTCAATCTTTTAAAATATAATGACTGAAATTAGAAATATTAAAAATGGTGTATGTTAGGGAAAAATATTGTTTTCATAAGATATTGAGAAATTTCAATGAAGCACCTACCTGAAGATATTTAAAAATTTTATCCCTTTCATATTCAACAAGTATTTTTTTTATTTTTTTCTGTTCTTTCGATTGTAATGTTTCATGCTTAGAGTCGGTTAAGGAGCGAGGTTTGTTCGCTAACTGTTTTTCTTCTATAGCGTTATCTATGCTTTTCAATAGGTTGCTGGTATGGGTGAAACACTGTTCGAGCAGTTCAGAATTCTCAGCTCCCAAGAGGGTCCTAAAACACTCGGGAGAAGGTTCGGAGGATGCATATATATTGTTATTCTTAATAGTTTCACTCTCAGCGGCTTTAACAAATTCAGAATCAATTGACATGGATCTATCTTCATTTTCATAAATGAGATGTACATCATCGAAATAATCGTCCAAAATATTTATCGGTGCTTCTGGTTTTGACCATTTATTATGTATATACGGTTTTCTGAAGGGGTACAAATATTTTTTTCCTGTGAAAATATTATACATCATGAATATTTTCTATAACTTTTATATTAATTGTAGAATATAATTTATGTTACAAAAAATTTTATTGGTATGATGTTCTCTCTTTGTAAGTAATAGGAATTTAGTCTAACTAAATAACTCTTGATCGAAAAGTTAAATTGCGCTTGAAAAAGCCATTTTCAACAAAATTTAACACTATTTTTTTTCCATAAATAACACGTAATCCTGTTTTCTTCCAAAGTTGATTAACTTTTCGAGAATTGATTTAAAGAAATTAGCTAAAATCCAACAATGAAGAAATTTAATTTAATATAATGCAGAATTTTACTTTGAATCTTTTCAGAAAAATATGATTCATCAAATCTTGCTGAAAAACGACAAGAATGATTGGAATGTTTTGGAAAATTAATTTATTTTGCTTAACACAAATCTCGTGTACAAAACAAAGTATTAAACATTAATTTGGAATTGTCAAAATTAAAAGCCAATAATTTATTATATAACTATGTTAATCAAGGTTTACATTGGTATGAACACAGCTAAATCTAAAGGGTAAAATTTTTTTTGATAACTGTAAATCAACAAACAATTAAATGAACTGTTAAAATTTTTTTATCTACAAAAGAAATTTAATTTTTCAATTTTACATATTTTTTACATCTAAATTGACAATTATGTGTTCTGCGTAACAGTTGGACAATTGAAACGACATTTAGTATTATATTTTGAACAGTCACAAAAATTTATCTAAACCAACTGGTACTAATAATTTGGCACATCTTAAAACCAAGATTTGTTTTATGTATATTTGGTAAAACTCTTCCTTTGAAGATCATTTTAGATTTAAAAACAGCTTTTTATTTGCAAATAAAGATAGTAATAGAATTTTTATTTAATGTGCACAACAAGAACATCTAAAATCCTGAAATTGTATCTATCTATATATATTTACAGACTTTTTCTTTCTTTGATTTAATTTTTATTTCACATCTATTCAGTCTTACACACTAAATGCTGTAATTATTTATTACAAAGGAATGGTTAAAATCTTGATACAAACCGAAGAAAGTTATGTGTAAACCTGGTATTCCTTTGTCAGTCATTACTTTTTCATTGGTTTTACATACTAGTTGGTTGTGTCGCATTAAGAAGTCGTCCATTCTGAAACTTCTCTTATTCCTTCTCTTTTTCCTCAGAGCTCGGATCAAATCTTCCAGCGATTTAGCAGTTGCATACCTCCAAAAGCTTGGCCTCACTTCACCCTGGAAATAATCCACATATTTATTTGTTTATGTGGTTTTAGCGTGCAGGAGAACCTCTACATATATCTCATATTCATACCAATAAACTTGATGGATTTGACCATCTCCTATTAGGTTTGCATAGCCTTCTAACGCTTTCATCTTGATATTTTTTTGATCTGGAACGAATGATAGGGCTTCAAATAATGGTCAATAATTTTATTCTAATTATCATAGTAGTTTTGATTTAAAATCTGAATCTTTTTTTTTTAGGTGCATTAAACATTGCCCACCGATTGTCAAAAACGAATATTCTGCTGATAATTTCGGATTTTCAAACAAGCTTTTAATTATTAAGATGGATAAAAAAGGAAAGCGAACGTTAAAAAATTAAATCGGTTTGAAGTTAAAAATAAGCTTTGAATATTATGTGGAATAATATAAATATAATATTCTTAAATTTACCTTGATTTCCTTCTAACCGAATATGTACTAGATCTTGAACTGTAAATCTCGACCTACAAATTAAAAAATAAAATTAAGTTGCCGATTACTTAAGCGGTTTTTTAGAGATTATAAAAATTTATAAATGAAAGGTCAACCTTTTAATTATTTTTCGTACAAACGATTTTGCCTTACTTAAAAAACTTATTGCATTCTTTGAATGATAATATATATTTTTGCTTTTACCTAACCTAACCAGGACTGTTAAGTCCTCCGTCTTAAAAAGTATGTCAGTTAATTTAATATAAATTTTCGGTCAAAACATAAAAATATTTTTCCAAAAAGAATACTACCTTTGCAGAATGAAAAGGTATTATTAAGAAAAATTAATAAATAATGAAATTCATTTCATCATATTTAAAAATAATTATATTAGAAAAATATTTTCGTATAGGATATTTCAGTGAAAGCTTTTGGAAAAATAAATTAATTCTTATTAAAATTAAAAAAAAATTACTATTTTTGCAAATGTTTCAGATTGGTATAAATTAGGTTGCACGTGATTATTCGAAGGCGATTTTCCAAGCCTTGTAAAGCCAAATCTGGTGACAATTGACGAGTGCCGAATTTCTGGGTATAAACAAATATCTAAATTAATAATACAAATTGTTTTGGGAAAAGTGTAAATTGCGCAGTTTTCTTTCCAGCCTTGGAAATCAAGATCTGGTTTGTGCATAATTTTTGCATTTGAAGGTAAAGGGTCTTCAAATGCGTACTTGATTTTGTAATTTTCCTGTAATTGTCGCCCTAATTCTATTCGTTATAAAAATATATTACATCGGAAACATTTTCATTGCGGATTTTTGCAACAATGTTTATTTGAGTCTTGAGCCGTCGCAATTATTTCATTGCTCACATTGCGGTTTTTTGGAGAAGGATTCTGGACAATGAGAGAAGTTGCTGGTTAAGGAGACATCGAAATGAGAGAGCACCGAATGCAGAAGACGCTGAGGAACAAATGGAATTAAGTCGGTGCCGTGCAAAGGCGAGGTAAATGAAAAATTTTCGCTTTATACCAATTAAAAATGAAGAAAGCAACGAGGGAGTAACGAAAAAGAAAGAAACGTCAATTGCATAAATAAAAAGAAAACATTAATTTTTATTTATTAACGAGTCTACATTGAATTTTAAATTTTTCGACAATCATTCAATTTGATATTGTTAACTTTTTTAAGCATTTTAGCTTTTTATGAATAAAGTTCTTTGTTTGAAAACCTAGTCAGGCGAGAAAACACGAAAGAAAAAAAAATCTTTTTATTAAATAAAAATTTGATAGAAAAAATATTCGTTGAACCATGAGTAAAAGATTTTCATGGTGGTAATTATTATAAATCAACATTAAGATATTTATTTATTTATTTTTTTTTTCATGAAAAAAAAACAACCGTCAAACTGATCATCGTTTAGATTTTAATGAACTTCACGAAAGTAAATGTTGCGACTCCCGAGTGGGCCTTTTTCGTTTGGCGATTTTTTGGGCTCAGGCTCAGGTTTGGGGTAACAAAATGGGAAAATATTTTTCTGGCGATCCGGTTCCCGCTCCCCACGAGTGTTCTCCACGTTCTCGGCCGGTCAACTTTTCGTTGTTATTGTGATTCAAAATATATACCCGTGCATCCTACAGCGGGAGAAATTTTGTTTCCAGTGTCGCGAAGCGCTGCCGTAATGGAAAACCGCTCGTCCGCAAGGATGCCGAACCCAGGACAAAGCGGAGCAGAGGAGACGCGAAGACTCGGGGGGGATGTGTCGAGAGACCGCATTTCATTTGCAACGAGGAGAAGGATGCCCGCAGAGATTTCAAGGGATTTGTTTCCGCCTCTTCAGCGGCCACCGGGTCATTTGCGGGAGTGGAACCGACGACGGGACCGCAGCGCAGAAGAGGCCGGAGGGGTGGCAGTGTTCCACCCCGGAGTGTCTCGCACGAGATCTGCGGATTCGCGATGCACATGCCGCCGTCAGATGCGGCATCCCCTTATCGTTGCCAACGTTTGATTGCCGCGACATTTAGCTTAAATGAGGATGTCGAAAAACCGCTTCGTTCGGCGTTGTTTCGTCCCTAAAGATCGTAAGTTTGGCGTTCCCGGGGAGGATGGCAAAATATGTCTGGGTTTTTCTAAATGAAAATGCTGTCGCTCATCATCGTGGACGATATAAGTCATTGTGATTTTTCAAAAATCTCAGCCTTATTTCGCAAGTGAATATTTTTATGCTCCCTTTGCATGTTCTCATCTCGGGATGAATATCTCGAGAGTGATTGGCGAGAAAAGCAATTCCGACGGAAGCTGCGACTGTATTCAAACCGAGTTTGGCATTTGGCTCGTCTTTGCAATTAACTTTGCGCAATAAGCGAAATCAATTTTTAGCCTTTTTTCGCAGTCAAGTGTCACGCATTTACAGTAAGGCGCTAGAAGCTGTGCCGACGACAGCCGGAAATGCTGTCGATGATCTCGTCCACAACTTTGGATTCCGATTGACTCTCGAATTCTATGTGCGCTTTATGAATAGGGAAAGGCCTTCTCTTTTTACACCTCGGAAGGCTCAGCAGAGGAGGTTGAACCGTTGCCTTAGACCGAGGAGTGAGTTCTCTGTACGGCCCTAGCTTTAGTATTGCCCTGTAAGTTTCGAGCCACCATTTCTTAATCATTTGTTGCTTAGCTCTAATTACTTTATTTATGGATTCCAGCTTGTGAAAGTGATGCCTCGGGCAGTCGGTCAAACCATCCATTAAAGATTCGCCTTTTCTTGCCCTGTGCATGCTCGACTGAGTGGGCGCCGTAATTCGTTCTATTTCCACCTGCGAAACGGAAGAGGAAGTGCAAAACTTTTTAACCTGAAGCTAATTCCCCGATTATTTTTTCGAAGTAAAATCTTCGCGTACCTTGACTTTTCCACTTTTCACATTTCCAGAGCCGGATCGTTGATTTGTCGGATCGTCTCGCTTTTTCTGCGCCCTAGTCGTCGAGCCTTTCTTTTGACCCAGTTCGTTGCCGAACAACCCCCTGGCCTCGGCTATTTTTATCATGTACTTTGCATCCAGGCTGATTATTTCCTGGTAAACGCGGGATTAGTAACACGTCTGCCAACGCCACCAATCTGATATGTCTAATTGTTTCAGTTACCTTCCTCTGAATCCTTGCGATGAAGCAGCCCTCTTCGGACAGACACTCCGACCCGTGAGAACATAAATCCGGTAGAGGCACTAACTCGAAAAGGTCACAGGGAGGTATCTGAGGATTATTACCGATGGGAAATTAATCTCTTTTTCTCGTGAAAAATGCTTTGTTCTGGCCAGATTGGCTCCTTTGATGAAGAGCAAAGCGATTTGCGAAAATTTCAATTAAAGTGCGCCTCCGACGTTTCATAAAAATCGTCTGAGACTCGATTCATTTCGAGAATTTGGAATAAATCCTTTCACAATTTTATATACAGCATGTACATCGTCGGCACGGCATCTTGTACATGTTAAAAAGCAAACAAACAAGAGCTTCAAAGAAACAATACAGTTACATACTTCTACTTTAATGTCTTGCGCTGCTTCATGAGTCTCTTGAGGCTCTTTTTCTTTCTCCCTCGACGACCCCGGTATCCCAATCGGCTTGTTCATTTTCTCTTCGGCTGTCGGTTGTTATAACGAAAAGTTAATTTTTACATCTTGTCGGTATTTTGATTTATTTATTTTATTTTTGAATTCTTAAATATCTTGCTCTACCTTCTTCTTGCTCCAGCATGATTCTGTGATCCTCCTCGTGCTTCTGCTTTGCCGATTCATTCATCTTACCGATCATCTCGTTGACCATGTCTAGATTTTCTTCGTTTGCCATGGAATGCGTTTCGTACAAAACAATTTGAACCTGTATCGATGATAAAATTCGTTTCTCCTCAATTGCTTGAAAAAAAAAAATGGGAGGGAGCACAAATACTCTCATGCAGAAGTGCCGGAAAAGTTTTGCAACCTGAGGCAAAGACATGCAGTACTGCAAAGTTTCCCTTTGTTCCTCCTGAAAGGCGAAGAAATTCTCTGCCACTTCGCTTTGGGTTAGCGCCTTCAGCATGTACATGTCTCCTCCTCTGCTGCAAATCAAATCTACGGGATCTGTGACGCCCGTGCAGCTGTTTGGTGGGGTGGCAAAAACAGCGACCAAATTTTCGAACACGGCAGCCTCCGAATGGATTTCCGTGAATTTCTGGGCGTAAATTTCGCAGTTGGTAATGCTCAAGTCGTGCAGGTATGTCTGATATTCCAGCAGCCTGAAAGTGAAATTTCCTGATGCTTTTTTATTATTCCCAACTCGTTGTGATTTCCTCAAACGCCGAAAGCCATTCTCACCGAATGGTCTTTCCTGATTTTTACATCCTCCGAATTAAGAGTGAGTTTGTGAAACGATAAGAAAACCTGGATCTCGACTGAAGACTTGAAATAACATTCGGGCATTAAAATCCAGGGCTACCACCTACCCCGGGTCATATTTATGGAAGGAAAATTGTTCCCGCCCGTACATAAAGGTAAAAATCACTTCTGACAGTAAATACCTGTGGCGATTAAAGTTTCGTATACATTGTGCGACATCGTTTTATGCCGATTGCACAATCCAAATTATGGGAATAACTTAAAAATATATACATTAATTTTTTGGTTAAGGTTACCTGAATTTGCTTTTACGTCAATGGGTAGAAAGAGAGGATCTTAAAATAACTGTCCAAACCGAAAGGATCGGACAACGGCGTTTTCTTTTCGTTCACTGTCTCTAAAAGTAAAAATAAGTGACAAAATATATCGTACTTGTCGCCGGCCCCAAATGCAATCATTTTGTCCAATCTGTCGTTATCCGCCAGAATATTGGCCAGGTAGGCGGTTGTTCTTGGAGAATTCACGTGGGTCTGAGCAACGGTCCCTCTCAGAGGAATCTCGGATAAAATTTTAGCGATCACAGCAGGCCCGATGCAAAAAGCTCTGTCCTGTCGGGAAAAGGACTTTATAATGCGACGCAATTGCCCGCAATTAAAAGCTCTCGAGCAAAACGAAATGGACGTTCAATGGGCAAAATTGGCGAATGGGATGCGAGCTAATCGGCCATCGTCCGTAAAAGGCGGCTTCGGAGTCGAAGCTCTTCGAAAGCCCTCAGAACTTGCCCGTCGCTTTTGAAGGCATCATTTATCCACGCTGTTTTCGTTACCTGGAGCACAATTGCGTAGTCCTTCACCAGCACCGAACGCGCCAGCTCCGCTCTCTGAACGGGATGGCACAGCAGCAGTTTGGGGCAGAGGTGATCAAAGCGAAAATCGCTTTTAGTCAAAACCGTTTCGTGCTTGCTCTGAAGCTTTAGACCGAATTTCTCGATGCTTTCGCAGACTTCCTTTTTGCTGACAATGCAAGAGAAATATTCACGTTTGGATTTGGTTTAACCGCCAAAACTCATTTGCTACTCTGTTACTCCTAACATTACACAGATCTAATTCATATTATTATTTACGTATCGTGACTGGCACTCTGAAACGGAAATCTCCCAACCTCTGTTTAAATGTATTTATCCATCCGGTTATGGGCAAATCCTCACCGAAAACCAGTCTTTCATCCCGAAGATGGTACGGCAGCAGTTGATTCAGTCTTAAAGCGTTGTGCTTTATTCGGTTTCTGGCCAGTGATGCCGCCAGTTTGACCTGGTGCGAAAGTTCTCTTTCACTTTTCGACGTTAGGATTCGTCGCGTCACTTCGTTGGAAATTATTATTATTTTTTTTTTTTTCAAAATCGCGAAAGATTCGCTGCGAACCGAGATCCACCTCCTCCGACGGTCGTTCGGTTGACGCCCGTTCGCGTAACGACGAAAGTCGGAAGGAAAAGCTTTTACCGTGCTGACTGACCTTTGTTTTCCAGAGATCCCTTTCTATCGGCGTCAGGCCCATCTGGTCGAAAATTTCCGCGCAGTAAATCGCCTCGGCGTGTTCCCTGGGCAAAAACCGTCTTTTATGTAAATCGTAAAACAAGAGCCACACCAGGGAGGTCGATTTGCTGTGCTGCAAGTAAATTATTCGAATTATTGCGCCTGGGAAAAAAAAAAAAAAAGGTTGAAAGCGAACGGTCATTCGAACAACGGACGCGATCCTTTCGCCATACCCCGTCGGAATTTTTTTTTTTTTTTTTTTTTTTTTTTTTTTTTTTTTTTTTTAGGTTGCAGGTACAACTTGATTTCAAAAAAAAAAAAAAAAATAGAAACATGTACGTCCCGAGTGGCCATTCAAATCGTCATCGCAGCTTCCGCTGTTTTATCCGGGGCGGACCTTAAGTGAACTAACCTCCGGATACTTCTGAAAAAATCTTGTTTCCATTAGAGCATCGCTAAGAATGTGCTTGTCTGAAAAGAAAAATAAAATTCTCGATGCATAATAAACCTTTGATGTTTAATCACTATTGCAATGCAAGCATTGTGTGCGCTGCATATTTATGTTGCGGCATTTGCTACCGCCGGCAAATCCTGCGTCGAAATGCAGAAAATTTTGATACGAATTCGGAAATGTCGATCGGTTTTCTAAATATAAGGCATAAATTATTTGAATGTTCTTTTGCCACCGTGTGACGCCTTTGGACGATGAGCAGAAAACAAAAAAATTTTAACTGCTGCACTTGCAAGGCAGCCGTTCATTCCGGAGCACGAAAACAATTTAATTTTTCTTTCTAATTTCGCTCCCGAAAATATTTATTTAAAACTTTCCGACCTTTCTGAAGCAATATTTAATTTATTTAAGCTTATAACATTCAGCCAGTCATATCCCCCGACGGGGCTCGGTCGGGAAAATTTTCCTCCGCATTTTCCCGGTTTTTTCCGGTCCGGACGCTAACGCGAATTCATTTTTCTTTTAGTTCGCGTGACCGAAAAAACTAAGGCAAGGTACTCCTTGATGAGATACAAGATTGAATCGTTTATAACTATGTTAATGGAAGAAATTTGGAGAATATTCGGAAACTTCATTAAGCGAGTAGGGAATTTTTTTTTTTTTTTTTTTTTTTTTTTTTTGACGATAATCACTTGCATGACGGAGGCAACTTTTAACCGGAAAAATAAACGATGACATTATCGTTAGGGTGAAATTAAGGGATCTTTAGCGTCGCATTGTCAGCGACTTTTGCATCGGATGCGGGCACATCGGGGATCGACAGCATTGCTTTTTTTCATGCAGGAATAAAATTTTCACCCCCTTAAGACGCTCGAAAAAAAAAAAAAGTTTTCACGGCTTAAGAATTATGCGAGACAAATTTTCATCCCAAAAATTAACGCTCGGAGGTTTAACGTTCAGCGAGATCAACTTTTAACTGATGCAAAAGAAATTAGCAGGTTTTCACTAATGAAATCTTTCAATACGTTTTTAAGGTTTGAAAAATCAAATTTGGACATTTCACTTTGCGCCATTCAACCTGCAGGCAGGCGGACAAATGATCATTCACGGTCGAAGCTGCGAGATTGGAATAAGTCAAATTTATTTAATTTTCAAACCGTTTTTATTGCAAAAAATTTCGCACAGGCTTTTTTCAGCTCTCTTATGGTAACTCCGCCTTATGGTAAACCTCTCTTTGAATCCTTTTCCGGCAGATTCCGGATTTTTTACTTTATTTCATGTCCGTATACCTTACATTTTATTATGTCTACTTCTTGAAGATATTGCAAATTGCCGACCTCCGAAACTCCTCGAACCTAATAAAGTTTTAACTCCGATTTCATATAATTTTGTTTGAAGTGAATTTCGTTTGCGAAACTGCAGTTTACGCACATGCAAAAAAAAGCTCAAAATGTGTAACTTATATCATGATTCTCAATTTAATCAAAACTGGGAAGTATCGACTATTTTCCCTTCTTTCCCTTTTTAAACTTACAACGAAAAACGTCGTAAATCAAAGTGAAAACTCTTCGCATCTCTTCTTCGTCCTGAAACGTTATATTGCTGCTGGAATTGGCTTCTAATATCATTCCCGCTTTTGCAATGTCCGAGGAATTCCAAGAGATATCCAAACTGTGAGCTGTCGGTATGGAGCCCTCACAGCTGACCGATAAAGTCCCCGAGAATTTGGCTTTTTTAAGCTCGGGCTGTGCCAAAAGTGCAGGGTCCCAATTGGAGCTTACGTCGGATTCCTGTGACGGCATCCTGGAAAGCGATTCGGCGAGATAAAATCAATGTAAAGATTTTTGGTTCTAAAGCTAAATTATTTCAAATTTTACAGAACGGCACATATTCCACGTTCTTTAGAGAAATTATATATGATACCTTTGGTCGCAAAGCGACTCAACTGATTTTCTTTATGTGAATAGTTTCACTTATTATACGAACAGAATCTTTCTAACAGTTCAATAAATGGGCATTTAAGATGAAAAACGTATTGTTTTCACGGCAAAATGAATGCCCATTTTGATACAAAAAATATCTAATTATATATGGTCAGATCAAAACATTTTCAATATTAATTTTAAATTTATTCGTATTGTAAATATTTATGTTGTGAGAGCTTTCGAGTAAAACTAATTTTTCATAATCAAGAGTAATATAAATAAAATATATAAAAATAAGTAATTACTTGAAGATTTCTCAGTAACCGTGTGTTTTTTCTTCGATTAATATTTTAGAACATGTTAACTTTTTTTTTAAATTTTGAAAGATTTAAAAATTTAGGCTTTATACAAACTGAATGCATCCATCTGCAGCATTTTGCTGTTCTTTTGTTGCACAGGTGACTACGAAATTAAAAAAAATTATTTTTCATTCTAACATCGCGGCATAAATATTCCTCAACTTTATGAAATATCTAATTCTTCGCATATTTATGGTTCATTTAAATTATGATTATATTAATGCTTGGTTATCAGCAGCATTATATTTCAGTGGTGCATGTGAAATACAGTTATTTTTAGCACAATTAACGAGTTAACTTGTTTAAACCATGTTCTCTTTTGATGGATGAATTTTTACAATATTCCCTTTCTAATATAATTGCGAATAGTTTGTATTTATGTGCAACGTAAAAAGAAAAAATATTAATTTTCTCACGTCTTTTATCGGTATAGAGAGTTTTTCTGGTGTAAGTGAGAAATTTTCAGAAAATTGAAATAACATCTCACATTTCATCTTAAATGTGCATACCATCTTTATGTGTTTGACCATTGGAAGCCTTGTTACATATCTGACAACTTAAGAACGGGTTTTATTTTAATAAAATTCCCTTTGTTCGGGTTTTTTTTTGCCTGGATTGATAAGATGAAAAATTTAGCCAATAAAATTTTTTTCAAAAATTAATGCAAATAAAGACAATTTACGTGTCTAAATAATTTATTGAGCGTTCGTTTATAAAAACTTTTCATTCCATTTAGGAGAAAGTATTAATGTTACACAGATATTTAACTAGACTTATGGCGAAAAACTGGAAGTAAACATTTCTTTACATTTGAGTCATTCAGGTATTTCCAGTATGAGTTTTAAGCTTATAAACGAGGGAAAAGATTTCCCTGTTGCATCACCGATGACGTCATATAAGACCAAGTTTCCTCTTTCGCGGTGGCATCAATTGCCGACATCATTTTTTGTTCAATTTTTTTGAATTTTCATGATGAATTTCGTAAATTTTTATCGCTTACGAGAATTCATATTTGAACGTACTATATATATATTACAATTTGATTATCTCAGTGTCTCCGTATAAATTTGATTTAAGCTGGTTTGAGAATGAAATCTCATTCCTGCATTTATCTCGGTTACAGGGATATATTTAGGTTGCGTGACCTGTCAAAATGGAAACGACCACGAGATACCTAAATGCGTTTTCCACTGTATTAAATATGTGCCCGAACGTTTCATTTATCAATAAATATAAATATAATAATCGATAATAAAAATGTGTGCCCGAAATGGGTTACTGGGTATTCGGAGCAGGCAAAGATCACCGGGGAACCGCGGCCCGAGAGTTTCGACTTCCTGTGTCCGCGGACAGTGTTTAGGAGCAAGAGTGACAAGTCCGCAACTTCCGGCTCGATGATAGCAGGGCACTTGTTCTTATTCGCCTTCCACACAGAAAGGATTCCGTTGCATCCAGGGAGAAACTCAGAGTCCGAAAAGAAGTACAAAGCGCTGCTCATTGTGGCCCTTAACGGCAGGAGAGGTTCAGCCACAGGCACGCCCGCAAAATAGAGACGGGACCATGAAGTTACTTATTAATTTAATTCACTGTTGGGGAAAATTAATTTGTAATCTGCAGCCCGACCTGTAGAAGAAAATTTTGAAAAGGCAACCACTCTGACTGGATTCTGAAGCACCTAAATAACATGGTTCTTCATGTCTTTAGTTGTTTTTTCTGCACAATAAAAAACAGTAAATTTAATAAATTTTTAATCAATTTTTTTTTTTTTTACAATTTTAAAAGTACTGAATCATGTATCGAAAGTTCGTGGAATAAAATCTTTATGTTATGAAAAAATGTACGAATTCTTTATAGAAATTTTTGAAAAGATCCAGAAATAATAATTTCCCATTAACAATTGTCAAAAGTGAAAATGCTTAAGTTCACAGTTGATCAAATTGTGACAAAGCAAATTTTTCTTCGTCCGAGTATGTCCAAAATATATTGTTAAAAATCAAGAAAATTTATTACCGAATACCCTTCGAAGGTAGTATGTAATAATTGCTCGCATAAAGTGTATTCAAATATCTTGCAATGATGCAATTTGTTAAATCAACTCCTAGCACAAAGTATCGCACTATTTCTTTTTTGAATCATTTTTTTTTTTGTTAATGTAGACTGAATTTTCGCATTTCAACATCAACATTTTCTTTTCTTTTTATAAGAAACTTCCTAAGCATAAACTGAAAACTGGAACAGATGATTTATAAATTCCACATTGTGTTTGAAGATGGAAAAGGAAATTACATAACTAGGGCGCAGATAAATTGAAAGGAGTTACACTTTTCTTAACCACTGGTAAAGGTAGTTCAATGAGAAAAATTAATGTACTTTATTCGCATGCCATATTTGATTAATTTTCCTTGAGAGAAAAAAAACTCATATTTTATGCTAACTTTAATCAAAGATTTTAATTCTTATAAACCTCTTTTTCGTATAAGAAAATAAACAAATATGTACGACTATCTTGGATAATAAGATAATTCTGATTTTTTTTTATACATTTATCAATTCTTTTCTTTAATAAGGCTCAATTCTGTCCATCAGATCATCATCTGAATAATCAATTCTGATCCATCACTTATCCTTTGTGTACAAGAATCGAATTATGGCAAACTAAAATTTCGATTTTATTTCTCTGCATAATAAATAGCAGATGGGCTGATGGCCCAAGTATACCAGTATGAAATTTTTTCTGTCAAAATTCTATACTTATATAATGAATCGACTTAATTAATATGTATATATATATATATGTATACTCACGAATGAAGAATAATTTTCTTCTCTTTTTGCATGTTGAGCAATTTGAAATAATTTTTCATCCTCCATTTTTTGTCACTCGGCAGAGTAATGGTAAATTCCTTTGACATTTTCGTTGCTTCGCGAAAAACTTTAAAAAGCGAAGAAATCCTATCCGACCCATTGAATACTGATTGAGTGCTGGACCTGGAAAATCCTTTTTCAAAAATCGACTTGATTTTCTCCGTGTCACGTATTTCATTGGCAAAATTTGCGGTGAACCCTCTCGTGTCTTCCTCGTTGCTTGCACCCATATCCGAGCTGATACCTTCCATAGCGAGGATTTTTTAAGCCCTGAAAATTTTTTCACCTTACTCGCTCTTTTACCTTTCACTTTCGAAATAATAAATTACGCATTCGCGAAATCCGCGGGACCGTCGCCAAGGGGCCCGCGGATTTCAGTCTGAGGGGCCTTCCAGACCGCAAGACGAAAGCTGCAGTTGTTGGACCTACCAAGAGCCTGACGAAGGTATTAAGCGGCACGTCAAATTATCGTCACCGTAACACTCGTCGGTTATTAATGCGCAAGATGCAGATTATTTTGATATTTTTTACCTCTCATTTTACATTCCACCTACTTTGCAATCGAAATAAGAAATCCAAACGTCTTCTACTTTCCTCTCAAGATTTGTCAGAGTTGATTAAAATTTAATATTGGTTTTCCCACATTTATCTTTTACTCTAAATTTTTCCAATTCCCCTTTATATTGTAGAAACCGTTAAATATTTTAGATGCGGCTTCCCTGTTTTAAAACTAATGTTGAATTAAGCGTTGCTGTATAGAAAATGTCAGATTTAAATTATTCCATAAATTTGCTGAGGAACATACGAACTGAGCAGGAAAAAAAAAAAAAAAATGCAACATTCGCAATTAATCGTAATCGCCATTGTGAAAATTGTATAAATTCCCCATTTCATCCACTGCTATCCATCCCATTTCTCTATTTGCCGCATAAGATGGCATTTATAA
Source organism: Ricinus marginatus (assembly GCA_028565995.1). Lineage (NCBI taxonomy): Eukaryota > Metazoa > Arthropoda > Insecta > Psocodea > Ricinidae > Ricinus > Ricinus marginatus. The sequence continues at coordinate 3,451,436 of JAOWBB010000002.1, forward strand.
CAGTTGACGACAAAACGTTCATCGAAATAGTTTTAAGGCGAAGGAGTTTAATTTTGAATTATTCAACTTCTAAAGCAAAAAGGTAAAAAGGATTAAATACATTTGTAAAGTTGGGAATCAGCTTTCGGAGGTCAAAAAAATCCTTCCTATTGTTAAACTGTTAGCGAAATATTTCTCTTATTGGTTTCCTGCATGAAATAAAAACTTTTCAGTAACTGATTAAATATGGTTATTGAATTTCATAATTTCCGTGGAATACCGTCCCAAATATTGCATGAATTTATGCACGAATTGTAAAACAACATAAGATACTGTTTTTAATTATGAATTATCAAATTTGAAAGGTTTCATCTTATTTTTATGAAAAAAAAAAATTGAAGTTTAAAATAAGTAGTACTATATGCGGAGAGATTTTGATTAATAACAACAACAACAACAACAACAACAATAATAATAATAATAATAATAATAGTGCGATAATTATTATAAAGCATGATTAAAATGAAGCTAATTTTAGGATAACAACTTCTGAATTTTCTGCAGTAACTTCCTGCAAAGAATCCCAAATTTAATGTTTCTGCTTGTCAAATTCTTAACAAAAGGCCATAAAACTGGCGTTCGCCTAAGTAAGATCATATTATTTGGAATTAAATAAAAATTAAAATACATCACTTAATGTTCAATTGCTGTGACAGAAAATGTAAATAGAATAGTAGAAGAAACATCTGAAATTATAATTTCCATTCACTCATACATGCGATATGTTGAATTCCGAATCAAGCGATTGAAAAGTTAACATTTTGTAGAATTAAGAGATGTTTTTTAGCTTGGTCACACCTTTTCAGCTGATTGGTGAAATATATAATTTTTGAAAAAAGAAACAAATATTTCTTGGGTCCTGTGCATTACTTTTTTTTTTTTTTTTTTTTTTTTTTTTTAAGGATAAAACGAAGATTCCTTTAATCCGCTAAATTAACTTTGAAGGAGGCAGAAAATGGAAAAGTTATCATCATTCAAATGTGACTTGTAACCCATCTAAATTAATTTCGAATTTTTTCTTTTTTATCTTCATGAATCGTTAAATGGTTTTGCTGTAATTCAATTTTTATGCGATTTCTTACGCAACCGATAAAATAAGATAAGATAAAGCGAAAAAGTGCTGCGAGTTACCAACATTTGAATGCACTGCAATATGATGTGCTTGCCACAAAGAGATTTGTCACATATGTATCGAAATTACAGTTTGTTTACTATTTAAAAAAAATTCGATGATAACAGGAATTAAAAAAAAAAAAAAAAGGCAACGGAACAAATGGCGCCGGTCAAAGCGGGGATGATGATTGAGAAGTGATTTTGAAAAGAAAGTAAAATTTCGCCTTGATTGGCCGGTTGCCGTTAATTTCTTTTTTGTAATGTTGGCATAGCTGACTATAATTGAAGCCGTTAGAATTTCGCCGAATTTGCTACAACTTTTTTGAATTTCGAAGGTGAAAATTTCAAAGTTCAAAAAGTTATTTTTAAAACGAAAGAGTTAAAGGTTTTATGGCAAGCCGAGGTCAGTATTCAAGAAATTTTTGAAAAGTATTTCAATTCTCACTAATCTAAAATTTAAATAAAATTAAAATTTATTATAACGTTTGAAAATGAAGAGAGATTTCATGTGAATTGAAATATAATCTTCGCTTCTGTTCTTGAATCCATTCTATATCCCGTTATTTGAAAATCGGAAGATTAAATCTAAAACGGTTTGGATAGATCCATTCAAACTAGCTAATTGAAGTTAAGGATTCCAATTTTCTAGAAGTTTCATTCTTAAAAGAAGAATATAGATGTTTTTAGGTATCGATTTTTATTGAATTTTGATGTAAAAATGTCAATCTTGCTTTCTTCCGCAATTCGCTCAAAGAAAATGAATTTTGAAAATTTCATTTATATTTTTCAGTTTTTGACATTTATTTTTTTTTTTTTTTTTTTTTTTTACCACCAAATCTGACACACAAATGATTCTGTTCAATATATGTTAAAGTCAAAATGTCTCCCACATATTGAAAGGTTTGATTTAAGCATCAGTTTTTTTCTTTTACATAAGCAACGAAAGTTTTTAGATCGTTTCAGATATCAAATAAAAAATATTAACGTTAAACTAAGCATTTAGGAATTGTGTGAATATATAGTGAGCGACGAACAACGTACATCATGATGATCGGGTACCAACGTGTAATTTATTTTTAAACAGTCCTAAAAGCAATGAGCGCTGACGGTGAAAATGTATTTTTTTTTTTTTAAGATTTTTCCTACGTTCCCTTAAATTAAAAAATTAAACAAGATGCGGAAACAGAAAAGAAAATTCATTTTGAAAATGTCATTTGCAGTCCGCAGAGGGGAAGTTGAATTAATGAAAAGGAAAATTTATGATACGTTTTAACGTTAAACGAAAAGAAATTTTCGTGAGGGAAGAAAATGTAAAAATTTCCTCGGTGTTGGAAGATTTATTCGAATAAAATGGAAATCCAAATCTTTACAACGGATTTAAAGGGATTGCGACTTAAACAAATGACAGAACTCCAGTGGTGTACCTGCACCTGATGACGTTTCATTCCCAATCATTCATTTTATTGCGACAAATTGTGTGTCCCACCATCCTGAATCCCTGAGCAAAATCAATTTTTGATTTTTCTTCATTTCGTTTTAAAATTATATTTAAATTTGGCGATCGCAAATGTGCCAATAAAATGAAGCTGATTTTCCCGTCCTACGCTTGTCCGTGGCTCGGATTCTAATGCGACCGGCGGAAATTTCTTTTTAAAATGTTCCGCTTTTTTTACCATTAGAGTTAAAGCTTGAATGACACAGCCAAGACGTGTCTCCTTTATTGACACAATGACAACCGACACTGAATAATTTAGAGCAATTGCTATCCGGATAAACTGGGCATCGGAAGGTCCCACCAATTTCCTTTTTCATGTTGTCGGTTTCTTTTGCTTCGTGTTTTAAGTTCAAAGTGGAATAAAATAACGGACGGATATAAGTGATAAAAAAAAATTTTTCCGACTTACCTTACCAGCTGTTAATATGTGATGCCGTGACAAAGACCCTGTTAAAATTTAAATATTCTTCACAAATTTATGGATCCTAATACGGGGATAGGAAAAGTGAAAATACGTTGACTTTTTTTGATCCTTTAAATTTTTATCCATCATATGCTGAGAATTTGTTTCTTTCTCTGCCACGAAAGAAATTTAAAGCAAATACCGGTGCCTGCCATCGCCGCCGACCTGTATGTTTGGAAAATAACTGCCTCGCGAGAAACACGAAGTGAAAATGTAAAGAGCAAGATTTGGGAAAGGAAAGCGAAGCGCGCATGAAAACTTCCGTTTCAATTAATACGATTTGCATGTCTCACGACACTTAACTTTGCAACAGAAAACCATTTACAGTTTCCTCTCTCTCTCTATCTATATCTATATATATATATATGTATAAAAACAATCATTTTCACGTACAATCAGGAAAAAATAAAAATCCAAGTAAACGTCTTTCACTTAATTTTAGCAAATTGTCAAAGCAAACTGTCATTCTTGTGTCGGGAGTTTTATTTTCACAATCTTCATTTTTGTAATTTTTCACCGAAATAATATATGTTAAAACTTTATTCCTCCATATGTTTATATTAAAGGAGTATTATCTTGGAGAGATAATAGAAAGATCTAAAAACAAAAATAAATCTCATTCTTGACACATCAAATATAATTCGACCATTTTTACTTAACCCGGAAACAAAAACAAACATAAATATTTGAAAAAAAATTTTGAAAGTTTTTCTGAAGGTTTTTATTTTTTTGTGCTAAAATACGTTACGCTACTTTCTTAGTAGCAAATAACAAGAAAATTCCCTCAAAAATAAATATGATACATTGATACATGTAATAACTGGAACATATTCAGTCACTCCAGATTATATTTATAAATAACTATTCATCTAACGAATAAAGAATGTAAAATTTGATAACGTGAATAGTAAATATCAAATGATTTAATTGATGGTTCCAAAATGTAAAATTTTATAACATATGTTTTGTATTTTAGAAATTTTGTTGGCAAACCACATCAATGTTTCATTTTACGCTCTTTCAATATATTAGATATGAAGTATTCACCAGCCTTATATGAGGAACGTACCAGTGGTCCGCTTGCTGTGTAAGAAAATCCTAAATCATTTCCCACTTGTTCCCAATATTTGAATTTTTCAGGCGTTATATATTCAACTACCTAAAACAAAATGCAGTTTCAAAATTTAAAATTTTCATTTATATATTATTATAATTTTATTGATTTTTATACATTATTTCAGATATTTTAATTATTGCCTCAGATATAATTTAAAAAAAAATACTAAGAATAGTAACAAATTTATTAGAGAATAGTCAGCTCAGTATGAGCGCTCACATATTTAATCCGTTTTTGTATATGATTATTTAAATGAGAGTTCATCCAGGGAGAACGTAAACTGATAAAACAACTATGAAGAAACTTGGGCTAGAACGTCGTTTATTTAAAATATTTATATGATTACTGACTACATTTTTTTATTCTTTTGAATTTTTCTTTATTTAAATATTTTTGAAGTCCTGAAAGTACCTTCAGGTGGCGCTTTGTCGGTTGCATATATTGACCGAGCGTTAAGCAATCTACACCCGAATTTCGTAAATCCTTCAAAGCTTGAAGAATTTCTTCGTCTTTTTCTCCTAACCCCAACATAATAGATGATTTTGTCAGAAGTTCGTTTTTGAAAGCTTTCGCTTCTGCAAGAACACTCAGGGACTGACTATATTTCGCTCTCTTATCTCTAACGTATGGCGTTAGTTTTTCCACCGTTTCTATATTATGGGCAAAGACATCCAGGTTGGACTCGACAATTGTTTTCACCTGCTTTAAATCTCCTCTAAAATCCGGAACTAGACACTCTACAAGAATATTTTTATTCCTTAAAACAGAAAAAAAATATGTTGTAGTTATATAAAATAAATATAACAAAAAATGAAAACATTCAATTCTTATTAGAATGTTTTTGGTACTATGCAAGTGAAAATTACTTACAAGTTTTTTATTTCTTTCACAGTTTCAGCAATATGATGTGAACCTCCATCTGCTAAATCTAAGTACAGTAATTTGTTTTAAAATCTACAATTTTATTTTAATGTCTAATAAAGATTATTTTTTTCCTCTTGTTCAATACCTACCATCTCTATCCACAGAAGTAAGGACTACGTAATCCAAACCCCAGGCCGCAATTGCACAAGCTGTGTTTTTTGGTTCATTTGGATCTAAAGAAGGTGGATTTCTTGAAGTTTTAACAGAGCAAAATCTACAACCTCTAGTGCAGGTGTCACCCATTAACTTTATTAATAATACAAGATATAATGTAAAATTTCTCATTAACTACTTTTACAATGTTAACAAGTAAACTGACACAGAATTTAAAATCCCAGTTAACAAAAAATTAGATATTTATTCAAAATAATAATAAATTTAAATCATAAAATTACCATAATAGTTGCAGTGGCAGTACCATGTTGGCCACCACCCCAGCATTCTCCAATGTTGGGACATCGTGCTTCCTCACAAACTGTATGCAGATTCAAATTTCTCAATTGCTCTTTAATAGCTGAATAATTTTTACCCTGAGGTATTTTAGTTTTTAACCAAGGAGGCAATTTCAATCTCTCTGTTTCACCCTTTTCTCTTTTTAACTTTCCATCATATTTTCTCCAATCAATTTCAGGTCTATCAATGAAATCTTGTAAAGATGGTCCATCTTCACACTTTTTCCTAAAAGAATCCTGCAATGTTGAGACCACATGTTTTTGACACTGAAAACAAGAATTGTGTGTCTGAAGATAAAATTTTATATGAAACCAAAAATTCAGATCCATATCATTCACTGGATTGCATATTATTATTTATAAGAAGACATTGATAGAATAGAGGCAAAACAGGAATGAACATTGCAATTGTCTTATTTTCAATTTGTAATTATTTCTGAGATGGTTGAAAACTCATTGAAGATGAAATTCAGAAAACTTTTCTTTTAATATTTTTTAATTTTTTTTTTTAATACGGGAAAATAAGGTATATAAAGGAATAGTTGGAATGACATTTAAGAAAATTTAAAAAAACAACACTAAATTTCAATGAAGTCTTTTTATTAATCTTAGTTTTGGTTTAATTTTTTATTAAACAGTAAAACTTTTAATAACCATAATTCAGAAGCATATGTCTAAATTAATGATAAAGCATCATTTTCTGCTTTTTTTGGCCCGTTTTTTCTCTTTCATTTTCCTTCTCCTCAAGAAATGTTTTATTTGCCTTATACGACGCTGATTCATCCATACTGGAAAAGCTCCCTTTTTTTTTACATTCTTCACAACTTCCTCAATGTATTCGTCTTTTTCTTCGCATACTTCCATTGCCTCGGAATCAGCTTTCGCCTTTCGCTTTCCCGATGATTTTGCGGAATTTTTTGGTTTATCGAAACCGAATTCAATTACAAGCGGATTACTTGCGTTTGCATCAACCATAGTAACATCCTTGATATTTCCGTCATCATTCACTTCCAACATTTTTTTCAATCTTTCCAATTCCTTCTTTTTATATCTTATTCTTTTAACTGCTCTCAATCGTCTCTCTCGATGAGATCTCAAACTCTTAGCCATTAATTTTAATTTATATGACACAATAAACACGCGGTAGCGCAGCTGCGACTTTAGAAGCAGACGACAGGAAGTTATGACAAATAATCAAGCTTCACAATGATTACAAACGCGAATTAAAAATTTAAACGAATTGCTTGAGAAAATAAAAGAATAATCGAATTAAGTTAAATATATTTGTAAACCATCTGAATATTTTATTATAACCTTAAAACATATTAATTTATAACAAAGCAAGTTGTGATAATTCTTCGCGGGAGAGACAAATTTAAATACTTACGAGGATATCTTGATTTTGAGAAAAAGGCCTCAGGGATGCACGTAAATATTTGAAATTAAAGATCATGCCGAGAATTTAAGCTAAGCGTCTTACATGCCGCAGCTGTAAAAGGAAATAATTTTAGTAATTAAAAAATAAAATTTGCAAATTTTCACAATATTTGAGCCCAAACTGAGTAGTACGCACACTTTACACAAGAGCGCTGATGTCGACAACGGAAATAAAAGTAAAGACCGCGAAAAATATATCTTACAATAAAGAAAAGGAAAATAATAATTGCCCTTAAAAACTCTTGTTTTATTCATAAAACATGAGTTTTATCTTCTCTCGCCTGTCCTCCCCTTATTTATCCTCCCTACGACTATAATGGGGAGGACAAAGAAAAAGCCAATACGATGCAATGCTCATGCAAAAAGGCAGGTCTCAAATTTTGGGCTTTCGTTCACTCACGATTCGAAATGATGCTAAGGTTCCAAAACGTCTGATCAAGCTCAATCTGGACAAGGAACAATTCTGAAGGATTCGCATGGAGGCATGGAAAGCAACTTACATTACATTTTGGGTAAATTAGAGATCTCTGCTGTCTGTTTCTCTTTAGACATCAAAAGCCTAATGTTATTTAATCTGAAACGGACAACTAATTTTTTGCAGAGACAAAACTTTTGTTTTACTGTTTTAGTTCAAAACATTTTCACAAATCAGAAATTTTAAACAACACATTACTTCACAGAAGGAAATCACGCTTTCGTGGGACTTAACGCATACATCACGATATTATAAAAATTTCCGTATTTCATGAGACTCCTAAATATTACGGGTATCGGCGTCTCCTAATTTGTTTGCCTTTCATAGTGAACGTGGATAATCCCTCTACCACTTTGTTTCAAGCACCATTCATTATTCATGTTTTCACAGTACTGTTTGTATTGTACAAGCGAAACTAAATACTTCATTTACGATAACTTAAGTATAAAAATACTCATTGAGTTTCTGAAAGATAGGAATTGTTTTAAAATATTCAGATTATTATTAAAATAATTAAAATAATCAAAAATCTTTAATCAAAATTTTGTGACTGTTAACAACAGACCAATGATATTTTTATATACAAACGTCTATTGTTAAAAATATAATTCTTTTATTTTGTTTAAAAATATCGCATCAGTTGTCAGCACCTGTATTGTTTTTAATTGCATTCACTGAGAGAAAAAATAAATCGTATTTCCCGATCAGAAAACTAAAAAAATTAATAATTTTTTAATGTATACTTTTGTATTCGACGCTTTGATCAAATGTATATAAGGAATGAATACCAGAACTATGACGTATTTTCTGGTGCTAATACGATATAAAAATCATTTTCAGAGGCAAAGACATTAGAAATCTGATAAAATATTACAGACGAAAACTAGAATAGAAAGAGTCAGAATGAAATTTTCTTTTTACCAGTTCACAGTAAAAATTAAATAATCAGAAATCCAAGACTATTGTTAATCACTTAAAGTGGTAAAAATCCAAATTATAAGTAATCGAAATGCTTGAGATCCAAATATTAAGTTTTTTCTTATATAATAATAATAATAATAATAATAATAATAATAATAATAATAATGATAATGATGATAAGAATAACAAACCGGAAAAATAATTCGAGTCTTCCAGTTTTGAATAGCTCTAAAATTTCAAATCAAAAGGCTCGTTGAAACAGATTAAAGATTCACTATTATGGCAGTTATATAACATTCGGATTTTTAAATATCATTATTTTGTTCTGTAATCATTCCCAATCTAATTCCAGTTAAAAATTTCAAAAACATAACATGTGTTAATGCATCATTAGTGATCAGAAATAATTCCTTTTTGTGCTAAAATCGCGTGGAATGATTGCAAAGCTAAATTCCGATACGATTTATAACGAACAACGTATATAACAGCTATAATAGCGTCAACTTCAACTGATAAATTCAGTTTAGAACAAAAAAATTTTACATTATGATCGATCTAATCATAAAAATAATTAAATTCAAAGTCCTAATGCAGCGCATATTTTTAAATTGAAAAAATTATATTAAAAAAGGCTGATTTGTAAAATGTTTTTGTTAAAAAAACTAACTTGCTTAAACGAAATTTATTTTCTTTCTTTTAAAAAAATATTAAGTGACAAATCAGCGTTCTTTTTTTCTCTTTCCACAAACAGCATGAATATATAATTTTTTTAAAAATATAAAATTATTAAGAAATTTCCTACATATTACATATAATTTGTAGTACTATTACCCTTATAAGTAACAAAAATGTAATAAAAAATCTAAATTAAAACCTTTTATTTAAAATTGCTACGAAAGACATAGGACTGGTATCGTTATTTTCATTTCAATTCGATCAAATGGACATTTCAAGGAAGTATTACCCTTTTTTCTGCAAAGTTTTTCTTTGTTTTTCCAGTAATATTTCGAAAATGAATTTCGGAATATTTAATACACTTTTATAATATCAATTCTTATATCAAATAATTATATCTCGTGCCAGATCTCAAAATCAGTCGTTAAAGTTATAGGGAATACGATGTATAATACAAGAAATTTGAATATGGTTCTATTTAAATATATATATCTCTACATAATGGTTTATAATGGCATTTTTAATATTTTAATCAGTTCAGTGGTGACCGTAACCATAAGATTAATTCTCATTTCTATAAAAGATATTCGAATCGTAAAGTCAAGGAATTTATTAATATTATATACTGATTAAAAAAAAAAAAACTATCAACAATTTGTAGAAGAATTAAGTATCGAAAACAATCCTGACGTTACATAAATATTGAGATTTTATTTAAAAATATAATTTTTAAAACTTTCATTTCATTGGTAACTTTTTGAACTTTTCATAGATGACATGCAAATATAAAATAAGGGAAATTATTTAAAGTTGTTTGCAATCGCGCATGATGCGATGATGGAATTTTGAATTTCATGAACAGGGAAATATAGCTAAATTGACCACATCAGTATAAGACGTTGTTGAAAAATTTCGTAAGAGCGAAAACTGCAATTCGCGGCAGAAAATATTTACGGAAACATATTTATCGGGGAGTCAAGTTTAGCTTCCGTATGGATTCGTGGGAATTCTGATTTTTTTTTCAGACCGCGAAACTGTGAGCGACTTGTCTGTAAGTGTTACGGGATAACTCAGCGAAATCGATAAATTGCATTGAGGCTGCATCCAAGGCGTGAAAACAAGTAAAATCGAATGAAAATCCAGGAAGGGTATCACGATGGCTGAATTGCCAGCAAGGTAACTGAACCAATTAAAAATAAATTATTTTCCACTGGAGAAAGAGAAAAATGAAAGAAAAAAGGATTCTCGGTCTACAGGCGAAATATGCGCTGAAAAGCTTACGGTGATCGTTAAAGAAACCGGCAAACAACACCAAATGAAATTAATGAGAAATTTTCCTTTTACATTGACACCAGTAAAATAAATTCAATATACGTTAAAAAAGACACGTAAGCGGATAAAATATAAAACGTAGGTTACGTGAATAATTTTATTTGGTAATTTAAATTATTAAAACCACACGAATGAAAAAACGCGAGTTATTAAAGTGCACAAATAGATCCGGATACAGCATCTTTTATTAACGCAAGACATACAAACTTTTACTATGGACGTATTTTTCGTCCACTTAATATTATAATAATTTATTAAGATTAACATAATATTTGGCAGTATGTTTGGATAAATTATAAAGCAATAATCACGCTCAAACTTGTGGACTCACAAAATATTATAACAACTCGAGGAAAAGAAACAAAGGGAAATTTATCGAAAGCAAATGAAAATTAAAATGTACAGGTATAACTCTGTTCGTATTGAATAATAAATTGTCATACATCGAAACTCGGATGATTTTTCTGAGAATTCTTTTATAAATCATTATAATTACATAAATACATTTTATGGTACAAAACCCTGACGACTCTTGCGGGAAAACTTATTTTGAAAATCAAAATGGCGATTGGATTTGTTCGCTTATTTTTTGCACACGCGATTCGAGGCCGTGGAGGTTAAAGAAAATTTTACAGTCACACTTGGTACGCAGACAATATCCTGGGGTGGAGACGACGTTCACGAAGGAGCTTGCAATTTTCCATGTAACAGGAACCGAGATGGGGCAACGAATCGGGTCTTACAGGTTGGAAAATGCGCACGACTCTGGGGCGATGATGCGAAAGCGTCGTTGAAAACGACGCTCACCGGTCTCTTATCACGAAACGTTAAACGCCCGAAGCGAACTGCCGGTCCGAGGTGAAGCTCTTAACGCAGGCTTCCGCGGCACCTCAGAACGAGTCGAATGCATGGAGAAGGGTGCCCGGACCTCATCTAGCGACAGCGAGAGCCTTAATATCCGGGCACATCGGGAATTTCGATCACATCACGTCTATTTCTTTTCTTTTTTTCCGAAAAGCATCCGACTTCCGACGGAGAATATGCAGAAAAAAGTGTACACAGATTCGGATAAACGCCGATTTCCGTAAATAAAATGGAAGTTTTATTAATGTTACAATGAGGCACTCTCGGAAAGTAAATATCGACGTCAATTTTTTTTTCTTTTCAAACTAGCGACTTAATAATTTCTTTTTATTTTTATTTTTTTAAAAAGTTTACTTTCTTTCTAGGAGTTTCTAAACCTAAAACTGTACAAAATACTTATTTTCAATATCTTCTTTCCTTATCCGATTCATATATATATAAAAATTATTAGAATTTTCTTTTTTTTCTTTTTAATCTTCTCTAAAATTTTATCTTTTTTTCTGATTTACTATATTGCAACTCGTTACAGGTGGGAGACGTGCGTACAATAGCCGTTTCGACACGATCGAGCTTATGGCAAAATGTCACAAAATAATTTTTTATTTCCGTAAATATTTTACTATAATATACTATCATTTTTTAACGAACACGAAAAAAAATTTACTTCAAAAATACATAAATTGATAAAATCAACTAATAGAAAAAAACGTCTCTTGATTGGCCATATAAATTCTTTTTTTTTTTAATTAAATAAAAAAATTTTATACATAAATAAATAAAAAGTAAAGAAATAATTTGTGAATTTTGCTACAAGCCATTTAAACTGGGAGGAAAAAATAAGTCAGTTTTGCATTTCCAACTTATGTACAAAGACTCGCCTTCGTTCCAGTCGAAGATTTTCCATTTTAAGTACGGGCAACGAGAAGTTGCCTCGAAGAAATCACAGAAGCTTTAAGTGAAACCGAAATTATAATTTAGTCCTTAACGAGTCTATATATGTGGTGTTGAGCACCGTGCTCCGATGTTGAAACTTCAAATACATATGCGGTACAAAGAAGTGTCTCCTGATTTTCTCTATTGGTCACGACCTGAGAACGAAAACCATGTCTTATATTTATGGTTTAATTGCGGCTTCTTTTTTTATTGTTAAAAAAAATGCAAAAATTTTTCACGGTTTAATATTATAAATTTAGAATTTAAATGTGAAACATTGCTGTAAAAGAGGAGTGCATTAATCTCGCATTAAAAATTTTATAAAAGATTTTTTTTTACAGGAATAAATCTGCTTCCATTGAAATTTTTTGCGTTGAACGGCACGAAAACCGAGAAACAAAGTTGATGCTTCTTCATACCTGTAGGATTGTGAAATTTTCAAGGACACTGTTCATCATATATTTCTCTGGTAAGTGCTTTAATTTATGTATAAAGTTGATCATGTATTCACACATTGGAGATCTATTTATTCTATAAACAAAACGACCATTTTCGAACCTCGCATATTCGGTCTCGACCTTTTCAACTACTTGCTTCCCGAAAGAACAGACTTTTGTGGAACACGTAATAGTCATGTTTTCATTGCTCTCGTACCTGAAAAAACCGAAATGGAAATCTCTGAATGGCGAACTGGAAAAAAATTTGCTTTCATCGGAGTCGCACACCAACCCCTGTTCTTTTCCGCCCCGAACTCGATCGCCGTTTATTACTTACTGACTCGTGACTCCGTAGAATGCTCCAGTTTCGTCCTGGATATTGGTATTGAGATCAGCCCAGAATTTGACGAGGAAAAAAGCACCTTGTGGACCTTTATCGTAAAGCTCCTTCAAACCACCCTTTTTCTCGGGAAATTTATCATATATTTGTCTTACATCTACTGCTTCTAAAAGGGGATCGGCGTACGTCGTTGAACCTCCTATATGGACGAAGAGATGCTTGTGATACTGAAAAAAAAGGTTCTCGCGTTAGGAGCGCGTCCTGACAAGAACGAATTCAGTCTTAGAAATCACGTCAAGATATCTCACGGTATCGGGATCTCTTTGCTGCTCCATGAATGCGGAAAATTCAACGAGTCTCAGTTTATGCGTCGCTATGGCTCGACCTTCCCAGGGCAATGCTGCGGGGGTCTGAAGCCCTCCAGATGCTAGTTCCGCTCCTCCAACAGCGGCGGCAGGCTTTCCGGTGGTATAAGGCGGTTGAGCGAATGGTTTAACACTGAAACGGAAATTACCTCGTCAGTTTCGACCACGGTTTGCAACGAAGTTTTATTTGGCCGTAAATCATTGGTAATCGCGACCGACGAAGGCTGACCGGCCTTCCGTCGCGATTCTCGTTTCCGTGACAGGTATTTGCTACAGCACACGCTTTAAATTCAAACGTTTGAAATTTTCTTTTTCCCCCTCCACCGTTAGAGCATCATCGCAAAAATTATTTCGAATCTCGCTTTTTACGCGTTGATGAACACGCTATGACGATGCCGTCGAGTTGGCAAATATAGAAAGGAAAGAACGCTACTTACTCCTGCGACGTCCCAGGTTGCAAGCCTGGCTGCCAAAACTGAAAAAAAATACGAGAAAGAGTCAGGCGGATTCGTAAAAACACAAGGGAAAAATACAAAGGAGGCAACTTTGCATGTTAGATCCGCGAATTCCACTCAAAACATTTTTCAACCACTACTTTTAAGCGTCTTTCCGCTTTTACGCTCTCTTGGCGCGCATTAAAAATTTTCATTCTTATCCGTAAGTGGTCGCTTAATGCGTGAACTTCAATTGGGAACCGTTCCCGGCGCGTGCATTGGTTTTATTTTGTTCCAAACAAAAAAATAAAAAGCATTCGGTTGATTCGCAATCGTCGTCAGAGCTTTCGTCAATTTTCTTCGGACGTTGCTTCATTCGCAGCATTTGTTTTCTTAAAACCAAAAATATTCGATATTACCATTGACTGCGCTTTAATGATGGGCAACAGTGACTTGGTGCTACCTTGTGGAGAGAAATCGTTGACGATGCTCCATCCGGAAACCGGACAGCTCACACGGTTATTGGCAAGGCTTAAAGGAAAAAATGAAAAAAGTCGCAATCCGATCGGTTTGGCAAACGGGCCGGGGGAAGGATCTCGAAGCATTTGGAAACGAGAACCTCGAGAGCGGCGAACTTTTAAAACGTTAACCAAGGCCGCGCGTGCGTCGAGCACGAAATTTTCTTATGGCAAACTTACTGCGCTTTTTCTTTCCTCCGTTTTCCATTCCAGTGATGGCCAGCTTGGAAAATTATGAAAAGCGGGGGCCTCTCCTCCCCGGGGAGTCAAAAAAATAAGCGTTTACCGTCTCGCGCAAGCAGAAAATTAATCTTTTCCTCATACCTGAATGCCCGAGATTCCAAGATGGGATATCGATTGGCGGTGCACGCTTGGCTTATTAAGAGGATTCTCCGGCGACAGCGTAAATCTTAGCGTGCGTCTGCTCCGATCTCTCGCGCCGGTGGAAAATTTATTGAACGCACCGAGGATCCTGCCGATTTTATTACCTCGCAATTCGGGGCCGAAATTTCGCTTAATTCGCATTCGTTACAAGTGTTAAAACGCAACGGAGGATGTGTCGAATCGAAATATCGAATATTAGTCAGCTTTTAGCTTTGCTGCCCTTGGAAAAGCGATTTGATCGACCGACTTTTTTTTCTCTTAAACACTTAATGCGAGCGGATACCGTCAATTTCGCGATTTGAGAATATTCTGGTATTGCACATAAACAGCGCAGCGCCGTTTCTTTTTCAGTTTGTTAAAAAATCCAAATGATTCATTTAGAAACGGTCAAAAGTTGCGGCCAAGAACGGCGAGATGTGCAATGACGAAACTGCCAGCGAAATTTTCCTTTTCCGCTCCGCTCGCTTTTACGTCGCAGACAATGGAAAACGTAATCGGAAAAAAAAAATTAAAGAATTTTCCTTATTTTTCGTATTTCAACTCCATCAACTGCTTAAACTTTAGCGCAAAATTCAGGCTGGTGCTTTTTAAAAAAATTAAATTTAGCAATGCCAAAAGCAATACAAATTATAAAAACGAGCGAGCAGTAACCGTGACTTACCGCTCCGGGATAGGAGACAGATAGGGCCGCTTTCCCGTGGAGGGCCGACGCAGAAACGATCTGGGCGGAGCTCATGCTGGACATGGTCTGCAATGCCTTTTCTTTGGCTGCATGGTCCTGGGAAAGGGATACAACAACCCATCAAACAGTAAAAAAAGTGATCGGAAAGCGAAGACGGCGACACCGGGGGAGGGACCGGGAGGCGCGAAACTGGCGAGCTTCGGGACTCGGATTTTGACCTTTTTTCATTGTTCCGCCGCGTTTCCGTGCGACGGTAGAAGGCCGCGGACCTTTCCCAAAAGCGCCATCTGCATCCGCAGCAAAAGTCTCCGGTCGGAAGAAATTAGTAGGTGCCAACGATTTCTTGCTTCCGTTTGCCGCGCTCCACGGCATCGGACCCGATTCGACGGCCTTCGGCGGCAGCCTCTAAATGTTCGAAATGCGAAGCTGCAGCGTTCGCAGTATTTGATTCGCAACGATCTCTCGGCCGATAATTTAAAAAATGCACTCCGATAATAAATAAATAAAAAATAATAACGTCTAAATGCAGCTTTGCATTAAACGAAATTTATTATCCACTTCGCATGAGCGAAATCCCTTTTATATCGGTTGATAAGATATTGCTGTATTAATGACTTGCCCCTACCACCTCCGAAATATCCCTCGAAGCGATTTCGTTCAAAAAATATCCGACGTACGTCGAGATACGATGCGGGGACGGGCATATGTATGCATTTAACGGTGGCATAAAGCACTCGAATTACGTTCAAGCTCTGCGAATATCTGCTCGCATTAACCCATATTTAACGAGTGAATTCGTAAGCTACTGAATTTTTAAAGATTATTTGACAATGTAATGCTCTCGCATTATTTGATTAAACGTACTCTCATTAAGCGACCTCAACGAGCCGCGATTTGATGCATAACCAACTCTTTGCGATAGCATTTAACGGCTAAAATTGTTGCCATTGCTTTCCGGTGCCGGATAAAACTTCATTTTGGGTAAAAGCTAAAAAAATTCTCGAGCAGCGGCAAAATGTATCCGTACCAAACGTACGAAACCCAAATAATACTCACTACCTTGAGTTTCGCCTGGATTTCTCTCAGTTTCCGCCTGGCCAGCACCTGTATGTGGGAACTGACTTGTTTTCTAGTTCTCGTTTTACCAGTCCTTAACTTAATATATCTCGCTATAAGCTCGTTCCTTCCTAAAAATAAAAAATGAAAGAAAAAAAATAAAAGAGAAAGAAAGAGATGCAGGTTAAGGTTGAGGGACGGAAAATTTCCCGCCTTTCCGTCCGCGGCCGGCATCGAGGAGCCTTCCGTCGCACCCCGGGCCCCGAAACAATTCGTTCGACGTCATCTCCGTCGCATTCCTCGCAGATTGCGCGGAATCGGACGACAAATA
>JAOWBB010000002.1:3468322-3564584 GCA_028565995.1 Ricinus marginatus
GCAACACGGAGCCGCGAACGGAAACCCCCTTGCGGGAGGGCGGGGGTCGAATGGCGTCCGCGATAACGCCGCTCAGCGAAATATCAAGAGCGCGGCCGGGGAGCACCGTTCGGCGATAACGGTAAATAATTAAGAGTCGTCGCCGGTAATCCGATCCCTGCCATCGGGTGGGAGCCACCACTGTTGGAGGAGACGCGCTGCGGGCGCAGGGAGGACAGCTTCTCGCGGGGTTTCCGACCCGCGAAACCTATTCTGCGGGCCGATTTGGCCGCGCCGGCGATTTGACGCGGCTCGGAAACCGAGACCAGTTTTATAATGCTCGATGCCAACGAACGTGGGAGCGTTAAGTTTTTTTATGGGCATTAAAAAATATGTCGATACCCTTAACCGTTAAAGAATCACGTCACCCCGTAAAAACGTCTGAAATTCGACCGAATGCGAAAACTGTCGAAAATCTTAACTCCTCGGCCCCCGTCCCGGCAAACCGCGACTCGGCTGTTCGCACGCGTCAAATGCGCGCGAAAAGCGAGCTGGATCCGGGGGACCGCGAGTCAATCCCCGAGCGTTTCCTTTGTCTTTCAGCCGACGGCCCGTAAAAAGGAAGAGCCGAATTGCCGGGAGAGGAAGGCCCCGAGGGGGAGCGAGTCGAAAATCCTCGGTACCGTTGGTAAATTGAATTCCGGAAGCTCGCGAATTGCTCCGTGCTCCTCTTCCGGCCGAGCCAGCGCCGAACGGACCCGCGACTTTTTTCCCCGCTCCCAAACTTTCTAAGGGAAAACGGAAGCCTTCGCGCTTTTCCAAACGCTCCGCTTTCGTCGGCTTCGTCGTGCCGAACGTTTGGCCGTCGGTACGGCGAGGCCGCGCATAAGAGGCACCTCGTCCGTTTCACCGCGTCTTCGGACGAATTCGATTCCAAAATCTGTCGAGAAAAGGCATTTCGGTCGCTTTGGTTTATTTTTTGGCTTTTTTCCTCCCCGGAAGGGCGAGATTCGAGGCAGCGAGCGGTAATGCAGCGAAATCATGGATGCAACTTCCCGCTGCAGATTTTCCACTTTCCCTTCGGTATTATAAAAGGAAAATCAATTTCGTTCCCTTTTGCAAATAAGGCAATAACGTTTCGCTGGATAAATAAGACGCAAAACGGAGCAGTCCCGTTTATGTTGATCCGGCCCAGCAGCGAAACCGTCTATCAACCAAAACACCGCCGTCGGCTCCTCCGTCCCCCCCCCCCTCTCGCTCACCGTTTCGCCGCTCGCCAAATTTATCTCCCGATATCGACTCGATACCTGCGGGCAACGTAAATGAGATTTCGGACTTAATCTGAGGAAATTAATAATGTTCCGCGGCGTCGCGTGCGAAAATGCGATCGACGCCGAAACCTCCCCGACCATAAGACCGCGTGCGCCGGGCGTCAGGCCGAGGCAGGAAAACTTCCGGTCGGTCGTACGCAGAGCGGAAGTCCCAATCGCGCTCGAAAAGGAGCGCGAAAGCGTCGTCGACTCGCTCGGTTCCCTCGGGCGAGGAAAATTTACGCCCTCGGGGAGTGCTCGCCCCCGCGGCTTCCGTCCGGAGGGAAATGCGATGCGTGGATACGCGATTGCCACGCAAGCAATGCACAAAACGGATACTGCCATCGAAGAAAATGAACTCGAAGAATTTAAAGTATTGGGAGCGAGCGAAACGAGACTTAAATATTTTTAAACTTGACCTATAATTTCAGTGCATTCCGCTCCTTTCCGTCTCTCTCTCTCTCTCTCTCGCATTACCATCCCTTAGCACTTCCACCCCGTTTTCATCCCCCTGACTCCGATTCCCGCCGTCTTTCATTTTCTTCCTTTACACCATAAACATCGCCTTTCTCTCCCCCTTCCCGCTTTCCCGCTCGCTCCGCGCCACCTCGTCCGTCGTCCGAGCCGCCCGCTTTCTGTTGCTTGGAACGGCGCACTAATTGCACATTCTTCGCATAGTTTTCAAAGTCCCCCAACGACCCTCCGCCCCCTCCGTAGCTCGCAACCGCCCCGAAGAATCCTTCCTTTGCCCGTCGAAAGCGAAGCGGAGCTTAAAGCCCCAACCATTTTCGTGACTTTCAACCTCACTACTTGAGATTTCAAAGCGTGTGTTGCGCTGATTAATTTTAATTCCACCTTTACCTTTGCCATTAATTTTTTAAGCAACGGAAATTTTTCCCTTTCTTCCACGCCAAATTTTATTTCGGCTTTCGATCGCTCGAAAAGCAGGTTCTTTGAAAACGTAAAAGAAAAACTTTTTTGGGGCACCGAATCTTCGGAAAGCGGGAACTCCAGCAAATGCTGGACGGAGCGAGAGGCGAATTTCGGGCGTCGATTTTTGAATCGCTCCCCGGGGTAATCCGCAACGACGAAAACCCGAAACTGGAAACCGGAAGTCCGAATCTGTCGAAACTTACGTTTCGCCGCCTTTCGTCCGTCGGCGAGCCGCGTGTCACGCGAAAAACTTTTTCCGCGCCAGGTGAGTTCGTCGGTCGTCGCTTCCGCGGCACGGACCGAAAGCCTTAAGATTCCGCCTTTGCCGCGGAGCACTCAATAAATTTCGCTTGACGGTGCATCGCGGACGTGAAAGCGAATTTCTTTGGGATATTTTGGGACGCGGACCTTGGCAATTGGCTGCGGCATCGTCGGCGCATTGCCCGGCTCGAAATGCGAACGAACCGCTCTTTGCCGTTCCAAAAACCACCAACGATCTTCGGCTCTGCAATTCCTTAATGTGCAATAAAGAAGAAAAAACAAACTTTTTTTCGGCGACATTCAGTGAGCAATCAAAGGTGAGAAACGGTACTCAAACATCTATCGCCGGTGATATATATAAGATCATTATATAAACAGACGCGTAGCTGGATCTTTTAAGTAAATATCAATTATTTCTTGCAACTAACGACTCAAGCGTCAATATTTGCAGTATGAAACTCAGATTTTCAATATATCGCAGCGAAATGGCGCGGAAATGCGGGGAAAGTAGTCAGGTTGTATGAATTTTTTTGTTCAAATTCAAAAAAAAAAAAAATAAAATAAAATAAAGGAAACAAAATAATTTGGCTGCGATTGAGTCGAAATCGAATATAACAAACAACCTTAATGACGTCCGAATCGCAACGTAACCTTTTTTCCATGTTTTTGCTGAGAGAGGAAATTACGGAAAGCCAAACGTGAAATTATTCCAAACAATGGAAAAAGTTGGAAAAAAAAAAATGAAAAGAAAAAGTCCCTGCCAACTTGGGAAAATTCAATATTTATGGGCAGTCTAACCGGATGTCACCAGTGACGTCACCATAGCAACACCTGCTGAAAATCTTGACCTTCAGTATAATAACAAAGCATCTTGGGATCGCCCTTCCGGCGAAGCTCCGAATCTTGCAAATTTTCTCGGAAATCGCTTTTTTTCGATTTCAAGCGTTAAAGAATTTAACTTCGTATTTTTATTTTCTTTTCTTTTTAACCAAAGGAAAGTGCACATTTAACGAGACAACGTGTGCGCCCCCAATCTTCTCAAAGGAAGAACGGGGGAAAGCTCACGGAAGAGCGGTTCCTTGCTTTACCGGAAGCCGTAAGATGTAACCGAACGTAAGGTTAAGACAAATCAAGAAATTGCTTTTCCCCAAAGGAACGATATCGACGGAACGGAAATTCGAACGCTAACAAAATCAATAATTGCTAATATGGTTTTGCAAGAAACTTCTGCGATCGGAATCTCGGTCGAAGCGAGATGTTAATCTTAATTTTACAACGAAAATCGTTGCCCTTTTTATCGTTTCGGGTAATCGGCGATTCGGGTGCCGCAGGAAAAATACGACGAAGAAACGGAAATGAAATTCGAAGTCGGGAGCGAACGGGATAATGTGGCCGGTTTGCTTCGGCAGCGAAACCGTGAAAACCCGGAAAGCGGCGTTCGACGGGGCGCGGAATTATCTGCGAAAGGTCGGTAAAAGTATTATAAGGAGATATTGGCAAGATTGGCTCGGGCGCGGGGACAAAATGGAAGACGTGCTCGTGGCGTTGCTTACCATACATCTTTCCCTCGTCGGAGAGAATAATTTTTCTCCTTCCACATGGCGGGTAAATGGCAAGAGCTTCTTGAAAACTCTGTTCGATATCCGGACTCCAAACCCCTTCTGCGTCGGCCGCAGACAGATCTTTGTCGTCCTAATCAAAACAAATTGATATTATATCATTACACGGTCTCAAAATTAGGATCAATTAAGAAAAAGAAAATTAATTAACTTCGTACAGCGCCTTAGGAAGACGGAACACACTCAAAAACCATTTTAAAAAATTATAATAATCGTTAAATTATCTAATGAAAGAAACCGAACATAGAGACTTATCACAAAATTATAGGACTGAATACATGCTTGAAAAAAAAAAGTGTATAAAAGATATGTAGTCAAACTAATAAAGAATTCGCACATGGGGAAAAGTGCAAGAAAGACAGTCGCTGACGGACGAAACGATGAAATTCACATATTGTATAAATATATGTATATATACATTACATTGCTGGTACACGAACGCGGTAACTCACTAGATAATGATGTGAACATTCTCCAATATGGATTTTTCATAAATTTAAAAATTAAAGAATAAACGGGATATTTTGATTTAATTTCATTGTACAAAAAACAACTACCACAAATATTGTAGGTTTCATAAAATGGCAACAGATATTAGATGTATATTATGGACATAAAATTTTTTTTTATGCTAGATAACATTTCCCCTGCTTTCAGGTGCTCCCCTGAGCCGCATAATTTATTTAACAGATTAAGAAATTTTTATTGGATGTTATAATTTTATACGATTATGTTAAAGGAGAGCGGCAGTGTCGCCTCCTTGCACCAGGGTTTTTCGATGATCGAACACAACAGACATTGGATTTACGTCCGTTTATGTATAAATAAATGTGAAGCGTCCACGCATACTCCACTTAATACATATTTATTTTTCTGTTATCTAAATATATAAATAGGAACATTATAATTTTGCATAACCGATGTAAATTTATATTCTAACTGTAAAATTTGGCATTCAAATTAACGCCAAGTTAATTACATGCGAATTAGTGAAGTCTTATATAAATGCATTGCTTTTATTGGTATCTTCTACGATCCACGCACTTGCTTCCAGCAGAAGACGCTTGCGAAGTGCTTACTGCGGAACGTTTTTAAATCCGGGAAACCGAAGAAAGTCAGCGAAACGATCTGGCGGGACGGTGGAAACAAGAAAGCACAGGAGGCGAACAAAACAGGGAAAACGGAAAACCGATTTCAGGCGTAAACCCATCGATGATGCTGCAGGACGGAACGGACGAGAATCGCAGAATAAAAGTTGCGGTCTTCGCGTGCGGCCGCCTGCCCTGCGCGGCAGCAGTCGCGCTGTCGCCTTCACACCTTCGGACAACGCATGCAGAAGGTGAAATGCCAAAGGAAGAGAGGCGAAAGACACCGAAGCAGGCTGGGAATTCGACGAGAGAGGAGGGCGCGAGCGAGGCGGAAATCATCCGCGTCGAGAGCGCGGCAATTCAGATCGGATTCCGCCATCGTTTCCGCGGCAAGAACCGCAACCACCCGCAAGCCAATCTCATGCTTAAAAAAAGTCAGGAACGATCACACTTACATCACTTACATCGTCAATGTCCCCGACGTCCAGGTTTTTGGTGTCCGAGCCCGAGCCATTTGTATCGGCGGGTGGCCCGGTACTCGCGGAGTTCCACGGCGAGGAAATTGTGCTGGCTATCAGAGCTCCGCCTGGAAAGAAAGAACCGGGAGATTCGTTAGCGAGTTTTATTTGAGTTTTGACGCGTCGAACAGGTCCTCGCAATCTGTTGAGCTACCGTCGGCAACCCGATTGCATTTTGTAATCCGTTCCCGGCTTGGAACGGTGGCAAATGGCGCGATCGCTGCAACGACGCGGGGACCCGCAAGCAATTTCTCTTTTTAGCCGAAGCGTGCAAGAAAATTCGATTTAACGAGCAGCGGGGATTGTGACGCGCTAAGCGCCGTGCAGGTTTCAATTACGGCGCGAAACATATTGCAAATGGTACCCGAACTCGGTTTATAACGGGAAGTTCGCTGTTTTCGTCCAGGCACAGTCAGGGACCTATATTAACGAATTTCCTTCGATGAATCGCAATTTAATTTTGCACGTGCGAAATGAAAGTGCGACGGGTGTAGGCTCCGACTGAAGAACCGATCCAAACCTTGCTTATTATACGTAACTCCTAACCAAAAATGCGAACTTCGAATACGCGTCCGCGACGGGTTCCATTATAAAAACGAACACAATAATTATTATTATTATTATTACGTACGTAAAGCGTATGGTAATGTCGGTTATGGGAAACAAATGTTTAATGTTAACAGAAATCATCTCTCCGTGTGTTACGTTCTTAGATTTGCTTTTTTTCTCTTTCCTGCCAGTGATATTTAAGAGAGGAAAAATTTTAGCATCGCACTCAGTTTTGAACGAGCAAATTATTAAGGTTTTTTCGTGGCCCGCGACGTTTGCATCGTTTGTAACTTCATTTAATTTCTTTTTCGGAGTCTGTTAAAAAGCATCGCACCAGGACCGGGTTCGGAGTAAATAAAATTAAGGTCAAACTCGGGAAAAGAAGCAAGTCCAGGGCTATAAATAGAGAGATCGTTGTCGAAGTGGCAACGCCATTGAAAAACAGGTGTATGATGATCATCTTCAAGTTTATATCGAATCTCGAACGAGAATGAAACAGAGCTAACAGCTCGTCGGGGCCGCAACCCGGCCGATGCCCGAGGTGCGTTTTCAACTTTTACACTCGAAACCGTTTCACGGAAAATAAAAAATAAAAAGGAAACCTCGCTCGAAATCGACCGGTGAAAAATTTGATTCTCCGACTGAGAACCGGACGAACGGCCCCCGACGATCTTCTAATATGCGGTCTGCCCGCTTCCGCCGGAGCAGATGCCCACTTTTTCCTCAAATGGCGACCGGTTCCTCCCAAAGGACGGCGGATCCATCTCTGGGACGCTGCAAAGCGCTTCCGCCGCGCGGGGCTCCCGCCCGAATGGTCGGAAATTTTTGCGGGCGAAAACGCGCCGCGGACGAACTGCCTTCGCGAGGGGGACCGACGGTTGGAACTCGCCTTCGAAAGGCGTTCGGGACCGGCTTCGCAACGACAAAATTTCTTATTTTTTTTCGAGGGAGGGAAGCGAACGAGCGCCATCGACGCGTCCCTTCCGGTTTCTCGCCGACCGCCGGAAGGACGCCGCTCGAAAAAAAAAAAAAGGAATCTTTCCGGACGTTCCGTAAAATTTTCCAGTTTTTTGCTCTCTCTCTCTCTCTCCCCCCCCCTCCCTCCCCCGCTTCCGTACCCCCCGGGGCGAAACGGCCCCGATCTTGGAATAATCTCGGAAGACGAAAGCTTTTTTCCACTCCGCTGACGTCACAATTCCTATTTCGCATTACACAACGGGAATTTAATTATTTTGCATTCGCCGACCTTATCTGCCCCTTTCCCGGCCGTAGTTTCGTCTCTTCGTTTCTGCAATCCTCGCGTTTTGGGCAAAACCTAATCGTGCTCCCTTTGGAAATTGGAAGGGGCGAATGTGGAGAATGAACAAGTAAGTGAACAAGGTGAATTTCCAGCCGTTCGTCCTTATGCAGGTTCGGGAAGGGGGAAAAAAAAAATCAAAATCTTCGAACGTTTTTCATCTTGGCGCAAACGCCCTGCCCTTTCAATCAATATGCGCCGTTTTCTTTCGCTCTTTCAATTTACAAAGCCAACATAGTTCGACTCTTCAATAGCGTTAATAAAATCCAAATGATCGTGGGCCGAGAGGAAACAAAAAAAAAAAAAAAAATTGCATTTCGCTCTCGAAACTCGTCCGAAAATTTTATGCTCATTTTCTTTTCGTGAAATAAACTAATTGCATAAAACTGATCGAATTAGCTGGACCGCATCGTAGAAATTTTAAATTATTTTCCAATTTTTCCAATGCGGAATAATTACATTCGGGCAGGATACCAACCATATATATATATTTTTTTTCCCTTTCCTTTTTTTTTTTTTTTTTTTTTTTTTTTATACTAATTCGCAATCGAAAGCCGCAACAATTTGTTGCTGAGAGCCGGACATTCGTAATGCGCGATTCACCGCTTCGCCTTCCGACTCGAACGTTTCGGCTGCGGTCGCCCCAGCGCCTCGGATCGTAAGAGGGTTAGATCGTTTTAATACTGAACGGGAGGAATGATTCACGAAACAGCCCAGTTTTTTATGTTAATATGTGACTCTTTTCTTTTGAAATGACGAAACGGCGCCCCTTCCACGACTCGACCGGAGCGACTTGGCCCGGGAGAACGACCGGCGAACCAGCGCTTCGCGCCAAGTCGATTTGGTCGCCCGCGCGAACGGCCAGGTAAATGATCAACCTTCCTTTTCTTCTTTTTTTTTCAATTAGAAAAAGCCTCGGTCCACGCGGAGGGAAGCCTAAGATGAGAGCTCGAAAACCGCGCGTTTCCCTTCGGATGGAAACTTCTTTATGAGAGTGAAAGAAGAGTTTTTATATTAAAAAAAACACACGTAGCATGCGATATATTTTTCGTCCCTATTCGAAATTACAGGTTAGGCGATGGTTCTTCAAACGGATTTCGATGTTTACCTTATGGGAAGGCAGAAAAGCTTGAGACGACCGATTCTTTTTTTTTTTTTTTTTTTTTTTTTTTTAAAGACAAGTCCTCAGGTAGAAAAGTGCACTCGGCTTTTTAAATATTATCCGTCTAGAAAACATTCTCCGTCTCATGTGGAATGATTCATTGTAATTTATTTACGTCTCAGGTACGGAAGTGGCAGAGCCGGACAACACGGCATCCTTCCGTTCGCCGAACGCTTCTTTCCGGGAGGCGGCCCCGTCCGACGGCTGTCGCGGGGACGCCTTCGGAAGGAGCGGCGTCCGCGGACGAAACGGAAATTTCGGCGAAGCAGAGGAAAAACAAAAAATAAAAAAAAAAAGAGCGGTTTGCGCCGGAGGCGGGCAACGCTTTGTCCGGGAGCGCAAGCGGAGATGTCATCAACCTGCTTTTGATTTACTGTACGGTCAAGTTCGACGCAGGCGAGCTTTGTTAACTTTCGTCGCGAAAGGAACACGACGAACTTCCGCCGCGGTCGTTCATCCGCTGCCCGGTTCCGTTCTTCGGCTCTCGGTCGCGCGGGGGAAGCTGCTTCCTGCTTCTGCCCCCCCCTCCGAGGAACTCTTGCCTCGTTGCGGCAAATCTTCCTCCGAACGCTGGGAAATCTTACGTGCCACGAGGCTCGCGTTCGATCGATCCCCGCGGTGCAGCCCACGTAGAGTCGTGGAACGCAAGCTCCTTTTTTTAACGTTGAGATTTAACGTGCGCGATAAAATTAATTGCAACAAAGATGTACAAATGGAAGAGAAAAGAAAATACGATTGGGGGGGGGCAACAGAGACCCCGAGTAATTCAATAGCTTTGAACCCGAACGTAACCTTTTTTCCCCTCATCACACAGCCGAACATTTCCGGTAAAAAAAAAAAAAAAGTATTTATCCGGAAATTCTTCGTTCGACCCAGAAGTTTACGAAGAGCGAAGGAACAGCACTTTGGAATTAATCAGTCTTGGATTACAATAAACCATGGATATGAATTAATGGTGAAGTTCACAAATAAAAAAAAACACGAACGTGATTTCGCATTCATATCGGAGATCTGAAATATCCAACAAATTTGGTGCTTCTTTTCCGCGTTGATCGTTTCCGAAAATGATGGTGCCGGAGCAGGCTTGCCAACGCCTGCCGATGCCTTCGCTCCGGACCGGGAGGATCGTGGTGGCATCGTCGGACGCTTTCGAAATCCCATTTCGTTGCATGCGGAGATTGAAAAAGCGGCTTTTCCGCCTCGCGAATGCAACGAAACCGTTCGACTTTTCGGTTCCATCGCAATGCGGGACGTTGCTCAAGCTTCCTCCGCTCCGCCGCAACGAGGGAAAATCCGAGCAAAAACGTGATTCCAAAATGCGCAAACTATCAGAGCATTAACTCCGACAATGGAGAAAGCATTTTTCCATTTAATCTGCTCTCTCGCGTAGATCTGTAGCCGGGAGAAAAAGCAAGGGACGCGGGCTCGTTTGCGGAAGAGCAAAGGGCGCCGGCGAACGCTCGATCGGTTGGGTCGGTTCGCGGATTAGCAAACCGAGGCGGCACGGGAGGAGCTTTCCGAAGCGTTTTCGGTCCGTGCCCGCGCCACGCAACGCGTCGGGAAGGCATCCGAATCCGAAAGCGTTGCTCTTTGCCAGGCGCAATTCGCGTCGCAGTTTGGCGGTGATCGTCGCGAGCGAATGCAGACGGAAGTCGAACCGAGACGAGCTGCGAGCACGTTTCCCTTCGCGGGAGCGGATGCGGGCGACGCTTCTGGTTCCCAGCTTGATGATTTTTAATCGGAAAAGCCAAACCTGCGCCGCTTTGGAGAGCGATCGAATCGCTGGGCGAAACAATGGCTTTTCTTAAACGTCGAGTTTTAACATTTAGATCACCGTTGAAATATCCTTGAAGTGTCGCGGGTTTGATTGTTGAATCGAACGGCATTAAATGCCAAGAAGAAAAAAAAAAAAAAAAAAAGAAAAAAAAAAAGGAAACTTTAATTTGGGTCGCGAAAACTGCGCATTTAAGCAAAACCGAAGTTTTCCTCGCAGAAGATCTGCCCGGAAGCGGGAGATTTTCGCAAATCGTCAAAAGGGAAAAAGAGCAAATTCGAGAAAAAAAAAGAAAAGGAGAGAATTTCGAGCGGTTTTGCGGGCGTTTTTGACTGTTCGGGGATTCGATCCGTCAGCGGCGGGATTTCCTTCATTTTTCTCCTTTTCCGGCGGGGATTTCGGAAAACCGCGGATTTTCGCGGCGGCTCCCGCCGAAGAGCACGTATCGCGCGCGACTCCGGGACGAGCCGCAAAGGCGGGAGGCCGAACGCGGGAAGAGGCGAGGAACGGCAGAATATGGGCGTAATCCCCGACATGCCATTCGGATTTTGTTATAAAATTACAATGAAGGGAACGTACAGATTGTTCTCTTTATTTATTTATAAATTATTTTTATGTTCAAAAGCAACTTGAAAGTGATTTTATCAAGGTATTCCGAGGTAACGACGTTTTCGTCTTATTTCGGTCCCATTTTATTGCTTCAAGAACGAAGACGCCCGAGGAGGCAAGGCAGGAAGCCGATTCCGCGGTTCTCCCCCAAAGATCTTCCACGGATTCCCGTTCGTGGAGCATCGAGATCGGAAAATTCCGGGGCCTGCACAAATGACGTGGCAGGAGACTCTCCCGAGTCCTCATTTTTCAAACAAATTCGGGTTCGAAATTTTCGCGGCCGTCTACCACCCGGTGCCGCGGCAGAAAAGAAAAAAAAAAAAAAAGGAAAAGAGAGAGAGAAGACGCCGCTTTATTTTTCGATCTTCCGTGGGAGTTTTTTTATTACAACTTGACATTTCCAAATTAAACGCGGATGAATAAATAAATAAATAAATAAAACTTTTAACGTGCATTTAAAAATTTCATGCTTCACGAATCTAAAAGAAAAAAAAAATGAGGCAGACACAGATAATTTGGCACCAATTAACCGCGAATGCAATTCATATTCAAGAAGCGGTGGTCTCCGGTGGCCGGAGCGAGCGGCTTCCGGCTCGAACCTTTTGCTCCCGCGTCCGGTTTCCGGGAGCCTCTTTCCGGCCGCCACCGTCGTCCCGAATCGATGCGTTTCGCTCCTCGTTCGGTCGGAGCAGCTTCGGGATTCGTCCCCGGTTCCTTCGCCCGTTCGATTCGGGCATCCCCGAACGGGAAGAGCTCTCGCCCGGTGACCCCGCCGGCCGCTTTCCTCCGCGGCTCCTTCCTTTCCTTTCGCCCCGAAATTCCGATTCCTCCTTCGCGTCCGACAAACTCATTAGCGGCGGAAATGTCTCCTTCAACTCCAATAAAGGCAGAATTAATTTTTTTTTCTTTTGTAAATTTAAAATTGCACTTCTCTCTTAATATATCTTCGCGACCTTTAAAAAATTTGGCTGCGATTCAATATAAAAATGTAAGATAGATTTTAATAAGTTAATGGATTTTTTTTTCTTTTTTCTAGAAAATTCCACCGCAGCCATCGTTCGTTTGCAGTGGAACTGCATGATTTTACCATAAATTTAATAAGGAAAAAAAAAAAAGGCAATAATAACTCGACGCATTACCTGGTCGCATTAAGGAGGAAAAAAAAGAAAAAAAAAATATGAGGCGGACGATCGATTGCTCCAAAGGTAACGGGGGAAAAACGCGCGAACAAAGGATGGCGTCAGATCCACGCGGAAAAATTTATCCTTCCGTGCCGCGCGCTCTTTTAAGCGCGGAAAAACCATCGCCGCGACTGCCCTCGCAAGGACTTCAACTTCTCCGCTTACGGTCGGGCAGTCTCGAGCAGCGACTTCGGTAACGGACCCAAGGTCTACCTGCATCGAAATCGCATTCTTTCCCGAGGGCGACCGCCCCGACACCCCGCCGACGGCGACCGATCGTCCGGAAGACGGGCGAAGCCCCGGAGAAGCGCGGCCCGGCAACCGCCCCTCGCCGAGTTCGGAATCCGGGAGGTCTTCTCCCGCGCGGAAAGTCCCGGACCGGGCGGGGAAATCCCCGCGCGAGACGACTCCGGACCCGTTCGCATCGAACCGCGGAAAATCCGCACCCGAGCCCGTCCGGCCGCGGAGGAGGGGAAGAAACCTGACCGAACTTCATTTCGATCTTCGAACGCGCGGGAGCCCGAACGCGGGGAGTGCCTGCTTCTTCGCCACGGCCTTTTTCCCGGATACCGTTAACAGGCGCTCGCGCATCGGTCGTAAAAATCTAATAAAGTTATTTAAAAAGAAAAAAAAAAAAATAACGTGCGCGCCCGTTATACCGTGCAGGCACTTGCGTCGTTCGAAACGGCCGGAACGCCGTCGTTTCACAATTTACGAAATTAAAGGAATTAAATTGCGCGTTAGGCCGTCCGCCGGATGCACGGCTCGAGATTTAAAATATTCATAAATAACGATATCGAACAAAAGATATTCATCAAACCGAAAGACTCCTGCGATATGCGAAATAAAAATTACGCGGGGCCAATTTTGTAATAACATATTCCACATGGCGGATCGCACGTAAAAATAACGGTGACGGGAGGTTTTGATATTTCAAAAAAATAAGGTGAAATAATGTTTCTGAACCGAAGGATGGCGACAGTAAAAATCCGGCCGGGAACAAATCCTTCCGGGCCGCGCTCCGTCAGTGGTCGAATCGATACGCGTTGCATCGATGTATCGCGCTCCACCCTGCCATAAATACGCAAATCAACGAACTCGAAAGAATTTACATTTAAAGAAAACCCCATCGAATATTCCTTTTGTCCTTTGCGGTTAAACGTCTGACAAAACCAATTTTACGCTTAAAAGTTGGCTTTGACATCCATTAACCCGACCTCTGCACCGCAATCCTTTACGATTAAAAAAAAAAAAAAAAAAAAGTATGCGCAAATTTGCTAAAACCCCCGGTGGTAAAAAGCGTGAAACGACGTCCTGCGCCACCCGGGAAAAAACATAAATTTCCCGCATTATTTACCGGGAGTCGGCGACGCTCGGAGGGAGCAAAATTTTCTTCTGCCGGCGGGTAAACTTTCAGGTCGGCAAAGCGAATTTCCGCCCCGTCTCGCCCGACATCTCGTCGCGCTCCTCGACGAATCGCGGGGGGAGCGAGGAGCTTTCGCTTGCGAAACGACGCGGGTTCGTCGCGCGGGGGCTCCCGGCTCCCTCCGTCTGCCGGAGTCCTCCCTCGGGATGCCCGTGCGAACGTGCGGTACTTACGACGTCGGCTCGGCGGCAAAAGTCCGTGACGCAAGTCTCAGTGCGAGCGCATCCGAGGTGCATCGCAGTAGCCGGATTCTTTCATCGGGAAGCCTGCGGGGAAGCTAAAAGCGCATTTTCCTTCCTCGGTGCCGTTCCCGACGGAAATCCACCTCTCGTCCCCCCCCCCGGAAAACCGATATTTCTCGCAGCAGTTAAATCGCGCGCCGCTTATTCGCCGCTGACCAAACGCAACGAGCACAGGTAAAGCACTGGCCGTAATAAGAGACCACGGCGACAGACGAATGCTTTGTTTACGACGTGAGATAGCAGCTTAGCCATAACTTGAGCCTCATTACTTTTACGTGGTAAAAAAAAAGTTTTTTTTTTTTTTTTTATCTACAATCGTTTCCAGTTGCCTCGTTCCGCGGACAACCTTCCGACGCCGGTGCCGAAATCTGCGGCCGTCAGCGGGAAAGCCTCCGGGTTCGAAGATTCCTCGCGGTACGGGGGGGAGGAGGGGGGAAAGCAAAAATCCAGACGTCTCCCGCGCACCTTTCCGTTGCGACGACTGCAGAAGTAACAAGGAGGCAGCGCCTGGCCCGGGTCGAGAACTGCATCCTCCCGATAAATATTAACATTAGACAAAAAAAAATTTTCCGATAAAAAGTGGCGTAGGTGAAATTCCGGGAGAAGATCTTCAAAACCGTCAACTTGGGTTTTATTTTAATGTCAAACATTTATAAATGTGACTTAAAAAGATTGTGTGCGACACGAGAAAAAAAAAAAACAAACCTAATCGCCGAAGGATTTGAAAAAATCAAATATTAATTATTCAATTACAATTCCTTCATACTTTCATCACGAGCGGCAATAAGCGGGATGGAACACTGAAATTTTTTCAGTTTCAGATATTTTCCATCGTAGAAATACGAATGGGATTCGAAAATGCTCGCGACGACATCACCCACGTTTTTCTCCCGTAAATTGATTACATCGAAAATGAAAAATTTTCTTTCGATTTAATGGCAAACGCAATATATATATATATACACGTACATGTTAAACGATCCATTTGCCGTGCACGTTTAAAAAATTGTTTTTTTCCTCCTTTTAACCGAGGCGGGATCCTGAGATATTTCTAACGAGCGATTCACGAGTTGATTTTTCCATGATATTTTCACCGAAGTCTTTATTAGCATCCGAGAATGCCTTTTCTTCCTCCCCGCTCGCTTCGACTGTTTCTCGTCCGGGCAAGTGCTCGGGCGCACCGGCGGTAAGAATTGGCGCAAAATGAAATTGGAAACGGGGGCTTCGAGCGTGCAACGGAGCCGATCCCTCGCCCCCCGCTGAGTTAAATTTTTCGGAGGCTCAAGGGCCCAGACGAAGGGAAAAAAAAATCACGCGAAAGCACGCAGAAACCGCAGCCCAACGTGGAATCGCAGACGCTCGCTCGCTTAGCGGGGAGCAGCGCGACTTCTGACGGAATGCCCGAATTTCGCCTCGCTTTCCTCGGTTTCGACGCGGGGGCCAAAAAAAAAAGGAAAATTAACAAAATTAACCTTTGAACTAAAGCATCGTTGTTTGCCCGTCTTCTTCGATGGCCTCGCCCGGAAACCGGAAGTTCTCTCTGGAAAATTTTGCGGTCATTTTCTATCCGGCGAAACTCGGGTTTCTCGCGGAGCACTGCAAAAATTATTAACGGCACTTGACGGAGCTCAAAAACCAGCGTCCGATCGATTCGCCGAAATGCACGGCACGTTACGAACGGGTACAAAAAAAAAAAAAAGAAAACCCTTAAATTTAAGCTAATAAACGAAAAACTTTTCCACTCGGAAAAAGGGATCCGGCGTACGAAATCAACTGGAATGACGAATAAAGCGTGCGGAGCCTTTTAATCTCCATTGACTTTCTTATTAAACCGAAAGGCGGTAACTTGAATTTTTTTTCCCCGTGATAATTTCGCTCCCGGACTAACTGTGGGAATTTTTTTCATTTTAAATGTTTAAATAATTAAAGAGCACAATATGTGCTTCTTCGAATGAATGTTTTCTCGTCAGGTTCACGTCAATCCTTGTTCATAACGTAAAAATATAACTTCTCACGTAAATAACAGTCCCCGCCGCTTGCAATGAGATTTCAAATGTTTATGCTTCGGGTTCGAACAGCGAAAAATTTTTAGACTTTCACCCGGACGATACAAATAACGGCCGACGAACCTCACGAGCCAGCGCAAAGGGAAAAATATGCAGCAGAAGCGGATCGCTTCGTTAATAGCAACAGAAGTGAAACTCGGTGGAAAGAGAAAAATTCGATTCTTCAGGCCGATAAGGGATGGCGGCCGTGATTTATTAACTAACCCAATATATTCGCGAAATATAAAATAACCTTTTAAAAATGTAACGTCACATCAAGCGGAAAATTTTTGTTTCAAAACAGCAATAATTCTAAAATTTGAAAAAGTGCATTATAGCTGCGAACAATTATTTCCAATTTTTCAACTCGATCTGAAGCAGCGTCCACTTTTATTAAAAAAAAAAAAAATTACAGATGGATGAAGATATTAAAAGCTTAGCGAACCATTTCAAACTTAAATTCAACACCCGATGTCGTTATTAAGACATCATTATAATACGAATGATCCTCTTCGATGTTTCCATTTTTTTTTTTTTTATCAACCGATAATCCGCGTGGAACCGATTCACGTTCGTCATCTGCAGTGCAGCAATCACTGACTTGCCAAAACACAAAGCAACCTTCCAAAACCCAGGGACGGAAACGGGAAGATTCGGGGACTCCGCACTAGCACCCCGGTCGGCCACCCAAACCCGTCGATCAAGCCCCGTCCGTTAAAGAGCCCCCCCAAACGCGACGCGCGAGCTCCGGAAGGGTTGCTACCGAAGAGGATCCCCCGCAAAAAGGCGGGCCTCCCGCTCTGCTCGCCCCCCCTGCCACCCTGGTTCCCGGTTTACGGAGATTCCGCTTCGGAAGAGGAAAATTCAGCCACTCATAACGTCGGCCAGAAGAGAGGAAAGAAGAAAAAAAAAATGAAATAAAAATAAATGAAATAATAAATAAAATAGGAGAGCGCTGTTTTCAGTTTATGAGGTTTTTCAAATTAAGACAACTGATGAAATCGTCCGGGGTAAGAAATGTCAAACCCTCATGAAAATCAAATGCGAAGGGGAGGTTATCTTAAAATGAGGAAACTATATCTTTATCCAGAGCAGAGTTTGAGCCGACATTCCAGGCATACTTTCGGAATTTTCCCTAAAGGAGGGGGCGGTTAAAGGAGGAACGAAAAGAGGAAGAATAAATGGAGAATTACTCAGGATGAACTGGGATTTTATGCGACTCCAAAGCACGAAGCACAATATGCATTTATGTATTTTTACGTGCGTATATATATATATATGCATATATGTACGTGTATGTACATGTGTGTGTATACATGCACATATGCACGCACAAACATAATTTCAAAAATAATTCGAGAGGAACCAACGTAATCCTCGTGTCAATTTATGCCCGGAGAAAATTATTTCTTCTCCTTGTAGATCATAACTGCGGTTAAACATACATTGCTGTCTTTGTTTCCTTTCTCTTGGAAAATTTATTGTCATTTTATTTTAAGCGGGTGATGTGATGCATCTGAGATCCGAGCCGCAATTTTAGAGAGCCTGAACTTTAAATACCGAACAATTTCTATCCTGAACCTAACTAAAATATTCATTTGGTGCTCTACATTGGTTGATTAACTAATTTTATATGTATGGAAAAATCAAATTTGGCAATTTAGCAGTGGAACGAACGTAATTTTATTCATGCATATTAAAATAATTATTACATATAATTAATAATAGTAAACAAGGATTTGAGGAAGTTCTCTGATATGTTTTATTTAATATGATTATAATTTGTGCGACGCTAATGGCAAATATTATGAAATTGTAAAATATTTAATGTTATTTTAAATATCAACAAAGCATAAAAGAAATAATCTATATAAACAACATCGAATGATCCATGAAAACGTACATGCGAATATGTTAATTCCTTTATTCACATATAAGATAATTCTCTCTCCATTAGAAGTAATAATCGCACAATAATATCATCAAATAAATTTAAAAATAAAATTTAAACACAATTTTAAATCGGTTGCTCAACCAAAAAAAAAAAAAAAAATAAAAAAAACAAAGAAAAACTGCCATTCACTTTGAATAGATAAATAAATCTTATGTTTACATTTCGCAACATGTAACATTTGCTTAATTAGAATTAATCATCGACAAACATATATACGTGCGAATATACATACACACATACACACACACACACACACACACACACACATACACACAAATTTCTTACGTCACTCATGGCATTAATTAATAATTAAAGAATGTTATTTTTTCATTTTGGAGTATTATTAATGTCAGAATGTTCGGTTAACAAATCAATGCTCGGTATAACAAGTCGATCTATACCCATCATATTCATGGTTAACTTTTCCTCTTTTTAACTATCGAATACCCGAAACGGCTCATTAAGCGAATATTTATATAATTTTCGTCTGTCACAATTCGATGATAGGCGATAAAATAATAATTTATCAAGAATTTAAATCGAGATTATTTGAAACACGGAAAAACACAATATTGAAATAATTTTCCAAATTTTTAACATGTTTACAAAGCTTAAACAGTTCATAATAAAATTATAAATTTATAATCTTCATTTTTATTTTATATATATATATATATATTTATATATAATGCGTGAACTAAACATAAATGTCTTACATATTCATACATGTATACACTATTAAAAAAAATTTTTTTTTATCACAATTACATTTATGAAATGAAGTATGATATATGCAATGCATATAGCAATGCTCGTGCCAATTTCGAACAATAGAACAAGCGAACTTTACTATTTAATCCATTATGATCTATCCCGTTTGAAAAGTTCTGAATGATATAAAACAGATTTTATAACAAATCCTAATTGAGAGCTTTCAGAAAACGAGAAATTTCGAGCGTTCATCTTCATTCAAACTATTATAGTTAAGATTTGGACGGATTGCTAAGATTCACATTTGTTACTCTTGACTTGCAGTTAGGAAAATGTTGTCATCATTTAAGCGCAAAAATTAAATTTAAGTAATTATCTGATTAATACTGCTAAATATATATTTTTGAAACACAACCTCACTCGTTATTTTATATTTTCATCATATACGTGTACATAAAATTCATGGAAAAACGTTGAAGTGGAAGAAGAAATGAAAAGTAAACAAAAAGATTTTAACCGAAAAGCAAAACTAAATCTTTGACCCTAAATCGGAAGAAACTTTTTCGCTTAACGAAGTCTACTTTGTATATCTCGGAAAAATTAAAGACTGACCTTATTAAATATTAAACATAAAACACAGTTTCCTAAATATAAAACTATAAAATCTTTTATTTTACAAAATTTAAAAAAAATTTTTTTTATTTAATTATTTTTCCATGTTACCATATTATCTTATTCACCTTACATTCCTTATTTTAGGCCCAAAAACTTTCCTTAGAGGGTAATTGTCACATTTATATGTACATGTGTAAAACATTAAATTATATAATATCTATACATATTACATGTATATATAGACAATTTTTTATTTTTTCTATTCAATTGACTGTACAAAATCTGAAAAATTCCTTCTATAAATAAAATTTCAGTTGACGAAAACTCAATTTTTAAACGTAAATGTAAAGCAATACATTTAAAATAAAGAATCTCAGCACTCCTTCAAAATATCCGATATTATGTTATAACATTTTCATATTGACCTACAGACGTATCAAAGCTGCAATGACAGTCTTAGGAAAAGACATGGCAATTCCAAATGCCGTATTAATTAATATTCCATTCAATATTAATATTCTAATGAATCTGTTTTCTTTAATGTACCATTCATAATGCCTTAATGACTGACTGACTACTTATAACTAAATGAATATTTTATAAATACTGAAAGGCACTAATTACATTAAAAGATTAAGTAACAGTGAAATATAAGCAGAAACCTCATAAAGCAACCAACCTAAAAGTTAAAAAAAGAAGAAATTTCACTTCAGTGTAAAATGATTCCATAATAAATGAAGCCTACGCATATTAGATAATTATGGATGTATTAATTACCTCAACGTCTTATTAAATATTGTGATGATGCAAAAACTCACGCGACATACTTAATTCTAATTATTATTTAATTTCTTTCACAGTTAATTACTTTCAAATCTTATTTTTATTATAAATTTATCATTTAAATTTTACAAATCTAATCTCTTATTTATTTACAATTTCGAAGAAAAATAATGCAGATACTGAATTTTAAACCTTAATGTAATTTATATTTGCAATTATTAATTTGTAATTTTATTTTGTAATCAAAATGAATATTGATATTTTTTCCTCTTTACTTGTAGTAATAAGATGAAAAAAAAAATTTTGATACGCTAGATAAAGATAACACAATATAATAGTAAATAATGTAATAGTAAAAATATATAAAATATTATATAGATAATAGCATAATAACATTATTGTGATAGTTCGCATTCTATTTATTTATTTATTGCTGTATAAAACGAACTTTGCAAGAAATATTATAGTTCACACAATCTTTATAACCTAATATCACGTCTTCATAACTACAGTTAACTTTCCTATTGAGATCATATATTCTGTAAGATTTTATTATTATAAATAATAGATCTTATTTTCTGGAGAAAACTTTTCTCACTGTGAAAATATTCTAGAAGCTTTTAAACTTTTGCATAACGTCGTTGGTTTAATTTAAATCGCCCCTGACCCACGATTACACCCAAACCCCCACGGCTAAGTATGGCCGTTTAATATTCAAATCCATATTTCAGACTTTATCTTTGTTCTTATGATTTTTTTTTTCAAACAGATACATACCAAAATATCTTATTGTTACTCATCGTACGGTAGCACACACCCAAGGAATACATAATGGGAAAAGTTGTAATAGCTTTTGATGGAGATGACGATGCGATTTTTTTTCATTCTTGCCCCCAACAAATAAGTGAGAAGGGTAACTTTTCAATTGAGAGAATGGAAAATTATCATTAACCTCGCATCGACAATACTCTGGCAGAAATAATTTGTTACAGGAATACTATTAAGCATAATCATCATCAGCTAATCATTAATTTATAAACTGGATACCTCACATAGAAATTTTTCATTCATTTTCGGATATTACTTTGTTACACAAATATTTTATGGATATCAGTGATAAGAATTTTTTTTTGTTATATTTAACTTATAATTTTTACGGATAAAAAATATATTTTATTAAAAAATTTCAAATTAGATAAATTTCTTCTGAATGCTTAACAAAAAATATTGTCATGAAAAATATGCTTTGCTATCGGTTCTTTTCCCAAGATCCGAGTTCATTTTTTCAACAACGTATTTCATTAGAATTTTATTAATATGTCGCAAGACTTATATAGGTTTTCTACCTCTTGGCGCAATCGTATATTAAATTTAATATTGGATATGAATCGATAATATACTATCATGATTTTAATCAAGAATAATAAAAATCATTTACTGTCATAAATCGAATGAGAATTCTTGTAGCATTATGAGGGAAATTTTCTTTTAAATTAAGTCATATTTACAAAAAATCTATAAAATTTGGCTTAGGATATACATCTAGCTGTAAAAGCCGAAAGTATTCTTGCTCATATGTTACCTAATATCATGAACGTTAATGGTCTATTATTTTACCATAGCCATATTTTCCTAAATTTGATAATAAGAACGATAATGGGAATTTTTTCATCAACAAATTCAATATTTTGTACATAATATATATATATACTGTTCTTTGTCTCTGCAAATAAAAAATTTTGCACTAAATTCTTACGTAAATTTAATTTCTTTAAAATTTATGAATCAGAGTCACATATCCAAATTCGAAAGAAAGAAATTTATAAATAATAAAAAAATAAAAAATTTAAGCACGGACTAAAGTAAATGGATAAACATTGCGGTCATCCCGCATATGAAAATTCATGTGAAAAAGGAAATGAAAAATAATTACAGAATACCTAAAAGAGTTGCATTTTAAGATGCGAAACTTAAAAATTAACGTAAAAATGCTCCATTTTTAACATATTGTATGAATCCCATTCAAAGACCGATATTTAGTTTGCGGAAAATTCTAAAACGCAATTATTTTTCTGGAAATATATTTTAGTTATTGTGTCCTTTTTGCTCATATTAATATACAAATAGGAATACCTTTGATAAATGGGGTTCGTCATCCTCTAACAATTTATACAAACCATAAAAACACATTTGTTATGATTTACTGTTATATTTCTGTTCTTAAGACGATCTATAAAATAACAAATAAATAAATAACATTAAGAATAGCTATGAATATGTTAGGTTGTCTTTGTTAAAGCGTAGATAATGAAATAATTCACTGTTAGCAATAATTCTTCATCTTCGTGTTTCTCATGATAGAATACGTACTGAACATAAACATATATATATATATATATATAACATTTTGACTTCAATGTAAAAAATTTTCCTAATTCGAAAATTTCTTGAAAGTCTACTGTAAAATTATATTTTAAGAATGTTAAAGCTTAATTAATATTTTCCCCTCGATGTAATTTCCTTTGTGTAAATATTATACGTTCCTATCCAATTTCCTTTAAAAACGAGGAGATGAGGATGGAAGGAGAGCGGTGGGCCAGGGAGTTTCAGTGCTTTTCGATTTAAACTTTCATTTCGGCTCTGTAAAGCGGAGCTTTTGCCTCCTAAATAATTTAAATCTGCAAAACCTTTTCAGAGGAACCTTAAAAGCATGAAGATTTTATGCTTGGAAATTGCTTTTCAAAAGCGAACCGGCTTCGCGACTTTCTTAGCGATAAAAAAAAAAATCGATATAATTGTGGAAAATTCGGCGTAAAATACCGGTTGTCATATATGTATAAATCAATTATAATTATATCGATTTATCTAAATCATTCGTTTAAAAATTAAGTATCGTAAATATTGCAGTGGGGGATGAAACGTGATTGTGCTGGAACAACTCATAGCAGTTTGTTCAAAGTTCTTTCTCCATGAAATTTATATTTTATGGACGAACAATAAAAAAAACCCTTGTTATATTTAATATGATTAATAAAATTTTTTTATTGACATTCAAAAAAACAAGATTTATCAAATGAAAATTGGAAATCCTGAAGATTCATTTATACTTGAGGATTAAAACTATTGTCATAAACGACTTTGATTACATTAGTTTTGTCTACAACATTTGTCTAGTAAAATTAAGAACAATTTATTTAAAAAAAATCCTTTCATAATGTTTTTCGCCTTTTTGACGAAAGATTGAATTTTAACTATCCACTTCATTTAGCATTCATTCATTTATCATTGGGTATCAGAAAAAATATTTTTAGAAATAACCTTACTACATTGAAACTATAGATCGCATTTTTATTGGAAAGTCGCACTTTTTTTTTAAACCGCAGCCTGAAAATCAACATCAAAAATTCGGTAATTGAAACCCAGGCTGGAGAGAGAGAGAAAAAAAAAATCTCGAATTTTCTATAAAACAGAAAAAGCCAAGCAATATGCAACTCGGATTACAAGCATTCGTGCACCATCCCCGTGCAGACGAAAAATGAAAGGTAAAGAAAGTTTAAAATTGCGAAGAAAAATCATTGGGATTCCGAACTTATGAGCTTGGAATGTGGAATCAACAACAGCAAAGGTTTCTGGGGGGGGGGGGGGCATGAAAATCATTTTGCCCTTCCTCCAGGAAATTATCCTTTTACAGTTTCATCTGCCTCGTCCGAATGGAATTAGTTTATTAATGATACCTTTAGCAGTTGAGCACAAAGAATGTGAGAGAATTTGTCGAAGGTTGATTTTGAGAAAGAAAATTATTTTGCAATCTTTCACAACGAAAACAGTTAAGGATTAGGCAGTCGGAGAGGAAGATCAAAGGCAGTTTCGTTCCCTTCATTCCCGTAGCACGTCAAAATATTTAAAAAATCCCGTTAAATTTAAGGATGATGTTTATAACATATTGGATGTTATTTGCGTTTATGGAATGTAAAAAAATTAACTTTAACATTGCTCTCAGGTTGTACATTAACATATACTGAACGGAAGCATCCAAAAAAAAGTGGAGAAAGCATCAATCACATTATTTTTCTTTTATATTCGTTTTAAAATTTTGCGCAATATTACAAAATATCTGTATTAATATTGATTTTTTAAGGTAAATTACTAAATCTCTTTTTCAACATTTTATAAAATAGATAAATATTGTCTTTATTTACAGTAAAATCTGCTGCATAAGCATACTGAGATTTGTGAATGTTCAAACTGATTGAATATATTTAATTATATTAAGTGACGAGCTTATCAAAAAAGTGAACCCAATCTTTGATGATCGTCATAAGCAATAATTTTTAATACTTATCTAAACAAAAAAAAATTGTATCAGTAAGTAAAACAAATTAATTGAAGTCTCGCTTCCATCAATATCTCAATATTGAAATTTATCAATGTGAAAAATGCAGTTGAATTTTTTACTTCGATTCGTTATACATATATGATAATAACAGACTTACGTTTATTAATATGAACTGTCAATCAGAAGCAACATATCTAACAATTTATTGAACATCTAAAATATTTTTAAAGCATTTTACAGCATGATTAATAATATTTATTTAAAAATACATCATTAACCGAATATTTGACACTATAAGTTTTAAAACTGAACATATATGCCAAGTCAAATCGAATATAATCATGCAATTACAAAGAAAATCCTAGATGAATTGCTTTGTTTGCTTTTCGGGTATAACATTATCAAACGCACAATTTAAATGCGAGGTAACAACAGAAAGGAGAAAATAACTAGAAAAGGTAATGCATCCACTTAATTGCGAGAAATATTACCAGTTGGAAATATCATTAAAAAACATCGATGTAAAAGAATATCAAAAAAAAATTAATAGCCGTTAAAAGACGGCTTAATTTTTATCGACTTTGTAAATTATTAATAAATTATTGATTTTTTAATAATTTACGTTCGTAAATGTACCGAGCGATGCTCATAAACCACCAAAAATTGACATTTTAAAATTATTTTAAGCGAAAAAAGTAAGAAATGAAGCAAAAATTAAAGAATCATTTATCAGTTAGACCAAATGCAATTAATAAAATATTATTATTTATTTATTTTTTTTTAACTTAAATCGATGACAACTAAAAAACTTTATTCATATTTCGCCTCTGGGACTACGATTTTTCATTCGGGGAAAAAAATAAAAAATATGGATTGCAAATGAAATTGGCATTAACCGTACATTCTTATACTGCATTATACGATTAGTGGATTTTATCACATTTATTCCGGCCGACTTGCAGATTCTCTACATTTCATTGCCGCATAACATTAAACGTAGATTAGCAACTTAAATTATCGTGTAATATCTAAAATCGAAAAAGGCTTCCCAAAGCATAGCGGATAAGAATTCAAGAGGACATTGCTGTTTCATTCAACCAAAAATTTCAGGAATTACCAATGATTACGTAAAAACATAATGGCAAATTTTGCTTTGTCCCCGCAATCATTATATGCCCGTCCAATATTTACGAGTGGTATCGTGATCCTTCACATAAATCAGATCCTTTTATCGATTAATTATATTTTGCTAAGGGAGAAGTTCCACGTATTGCATTATAAGCTCCCGCCCAACGGATTTTGCGTTACGATTACAAAAACACTCGTGACAAAGACACCCCTACGCTGCTGCAACATCATCCAGGAATCGTTTAGCACCCCTATTCCCTACAATCTCAATTTACTTTTTAAATCAATTACAGAAGTGTTACGGAGTCATAAGATCCATTCGGAGCAATATTACTAAATATACATATATACATGGATATGCACATATAAACAAAACGGCGCTCATTAAACATTCTCTAAATTTCGTTTATTGCTTTTATTTTAAAGTCGACGCCTCGGTTGTAAAATATCAGATTAAATTGTTTTCTTCATAATTCGAAAATGATTATGAAAACCGCAAGAACCAAGGAGTGTTTTTCGGAAAATGGCAAAGTTTAAGGTCTTAAATTTGCATTAAAAAAAAAAAAAATACATATATATTAAATTTGAGCAACCGACACTTTCAGGCGAAACGATTAGTTAATGACAAACAGAAATTGAAGTTAATAATAACTTAAGATTTTCGACAGAAAAATTCGAAAACCCAAAAAAGTACAGAAATAAACCAAAATGTAATAATAAAATACTGATATATGTATTGGACCGGCAAATTGTGATAAAACATTTATTTTCTTACACAGACGCTTTTTCTATCCATTTTTTTTTTTTATGAGTCATTCTTAATATACTCTGAATAACAAACGAAAACTCAAATATTAACCCTTATTGCTGATTGATTTAAATTAAGTAGGCATTAAAAAAATAAAGTGCGTGATAAAAAAAAATCGAAGAACGAAATTTCTTCGTTGAAATACAAACTACTAAAAACCAGAATAAAAAAATTCGAAATAAAAAAGTCGGAAATATAACTCTGTTATAACAAATATACGTACCCTGGAATTGGATGAGAAACAGTTCGAAAGGTCGGATATTAGCTTCTAGATTACTTACAGAAAATAATGCGCATTTAAATTTTTAGTTTAAACGTGGAAAAAGTTCCAAGAGTAAAATTATATATTTTAAAATGTTAGAAAAAAATTACATGGAATTTGAGAGTAAATTTAATACTTATTATATTAAAATTATTAATTTTTAAATCCCGGCAGTTGAATTTTGGAAGCAAAATACCAAGATAAACGGAATACTAGTTTAAACAGTGGGCTGAAGGGATACTTAATTTGTTTCAGAGAACAACTCGAATTATCTCATAATATGAAATTCATCATATCCGAGTTGCACGGTTGATTGAGGTCAGATTCTGTCAGATTTTCCCATCTCCTTCTCTTTACATCAAAATTAAATTCAATAATATTGGTATCTTACAAAGAGATTCCTTCGAACGGCAGCAAAACTAAATTTTTAATTTATCATTCAGCACGGCGACAGTTTAATGAAAAATTAACTTTGCTGCCTTCCTTTCAATTCGGAATAACAAAAAAATAGATGAACTTATAGACAAATTATGACTTACTGGAAATTATGACAAACGGTTCGAAATAAATGTGTTCATTTATGGTAGGAAAAAATTTATATACGTATAAAAATAAAAAAGAGCGTTTTAGATCGATTTTTATAAAATACAAAATAATGATTGACAATATTTTTTTTGGCATTAAACATTTATTAAAAATACACCTTTTGTTAAGACATTTTAAAAATCGCACGCCAAAAACCGTATAAGTCAATATTACAAGCAGGGTTTTAGGTTTTCACTTTATGTATATGTGATATTTTTTGAAAGGTCTTGAAAATGCCTTTTAAAAATCTATAAATATATAGTTATTATCTTTTTCTCAAGTTAAAAAATTTAAATTTAAAACTATATTAATCTTTCGACATCCATTCATCCCCGACAATTGAAGTAAAACAAGGGGAACGATATTAATAACTTGGCTTCCTTTGCTTTACCCATCATTTCCCGTGAAAAATCCTATGGATCTTGAATATTTAGCAAAAAAAAAATGTCGATCAGATCTTCTGCTCCGTTAGAGAATGATGAAAATGATACCCAGGATAAAGACTAAGGCGAAAAGGGCTCGGGCAGGAATACAAATATCTTTCTTCGAGCTTTTTTCTTGTACACGCGCACACCCACACATCCACACACACACACACACACACATAAGGAAAAGCTTATATACCTATTAAGAACTATACATTTTTTCTTATATATTTCATTCCTTGTTTGTTTGAGTATATTTTAAAATTGGAAATAGCGGCAATTCGAAGTATGGTACCGAAACTTTTTTGCAAATTATTTTGTAGGGGAAAACAATACATGAAATTAAAATTGCTTATAAAAGCTGTTTATTATTTCGAATTTTCTTGAAAGCTGCCATTAGCATAAATCAAGCATCTCAGCGGTATCAAAAGAATTTTTGTGTTGCAAATCTTAATTTTC
The DNA here is from genome assembly GCA_028565995.1 of Ricinus marginatus. Classification (NCBI taxonomy): domain Eukaryota; kingdom Metazoa; phylum Arthropoda; class Insecta; order Psocodea; family Ricinidae; genus Ricinus; species Ricinus marginatus. The sequence goes on from JAOWBB010000002.1 coordinate 3,496,382, forward strand.
TTCGCTCATAAAAATCTGAACATTTTCGGATTATTCTCTTTTACTCTGGTTCCCGGATTCCTGATATTAATCTAAATTAACGTAGCAATAAAAGGCAAAAAGCTCTCTCTTAAGCGTTGTTTTTCCCAAAGTTTGATTTCAAGCATAAATTTAACTTTTTTTAAATACAAAAAAAAAAAAGAATAAATAAAATAAAAAAAGGGCAAAATTTGAACTTTCCAAAGCAAAAAAGTCTCCAAATTCGCTGACAAGATCTCGTGGAATTTCAAATATGAACTTTACAAAAAGAAAACAATTTTCTTGTCAATGTTTCGAAGTTTAATTTTCATTTCACTGCCCAAAAAGCCTGACATTCCGAGTCATTTTTATTTTTTATATAATTCCCAACTATTAAACTTTTTACTTTTCATATATATATATATAATATATACATGTATAATAAATTTCGTTGTATGTAATGAAAATAAATAAAACCATAGCTTCACTTTTACTAAAATTAAAAATATTGATCTCGTTACCGTCCATTTAAACTGTGATAACAATATATAACTTCAAATGTTTCTGAATGTTTATTTTTAATGATAAAAACCTAAGTGCAACATATGATATAATTTCCGGAACTAATATTAAGCTAATCATCATGTGAAAATTTAGTCGTATGATAGATAAAAAAAAAAAAAATACATACATACATGTATATAAACCGAACTTTCTAAAAGAAAAAGAAAACAGAACAATTTTTGACCTTATCAGGTTAAAAAAAATTTTATACTTTCATAACTACATTAGCCATTCTCAAACACATTCGTCATCAATTTTGATAAATAATATTATGAATTTTAAAATCGTTTGCACTGCAAAATTATGGCCGCACATTTAAATATAAATTACTTATTGCGGAATTCGAATGACTACAAGAGGAATTACGTCACACAATATCAAACTCAAACAAAATTAATTTTTTTAATTAATATAAAGAAATGAAATTATTGTGGAACTAATTTTAATAATGTAAATCTGAAGAAAACCAATTGTAATAAAAAGTAAAAGAATTACAAAATTTCCAACAAAAAATTTTTATTCAAGACTGTAAAACTATAAAATGCAACATTTCTCTGAAAAAGACAAGTTATTTTTCACAAAAAATTAATATAATTATTTCCATAAAAATTAAAGAGCAAGAAAAAAGAATTAAGTGTTCTTAAATTGGGTTGGGTTTAATTAATTGTAATTAATTCCATTTGTCTGTGAATTCACTGGATTTGGATGCTATGATTGATTCACTAATAGGAAAAATAACCTTGTAAAATTATTATGTTAATTAAGAGATGTATTCATCAAATAAATTTTATTTATTTTTTTCGATACTAAATTTTCTTAAACTTTTTTTTTAAAAATAAACAATTGTTATTAACTGCGCTGTGAACCATTTAATTCTTGAAAGACTTCTACATTACTATTTCCTGATAATTCTGCAACTACATAAAAAATAAATGGATTTTATAATATGTAAATTATAAAAATCAACTTTACAATTTTATGTTAACAAACGATGGAGATCGGCCAAAATTTTTCACGATGTGCTGACATTACATGCATATACAATGCAGTGACTTTTTAGTTAAGAAATATTCTACGGAAAATTTCACATTTCGATAAGCTGGTACTTTGCAGATACTTTCATTTAAACTTAAATTAACATATATTACGGTACTCATAAAATAAATCTTTTACAATATACTGAGTTCTATGCCATGAAACTGATTTTGTATTTTTACAACAGCTTCAATTTCTGTCAACGCTATATTTATCTCAACCTATTTCATTAAGAATTAGTAATCCATGTTTAAATATAATCAGTGAAAAAGAAAAATAAACTTTTCAGCAATGCAAATCATTTTATCGAATAAAAATAATAATAAAAGAGTTAGGATGAAAACAAGAAATTCTTCCGGGGAAAAAAGTTAAAAAAATAAAAAAATTTTAAATTATAACTTTGCAGCTCATTTTCGTATAGTTTTCACTATACAAATCAACAAAATTAGGATTTGTCTGCTAAATAATGTATATTAATAAGCAGTAAAGATGATAATAATAATAATAATAATAATAATAATAAAATCTTTAAAATTAATTACTTATGGTCCAATATTTAATTTCGCAACAAAACAAGATTAATTCACACATCTGAAGTATTTGGTATTTTCCACTAATTTTAAATTTTTATATTAGAAATGTAAGGCGACATATATTTATTAAGAGTCTAAGCAGAATACAATATGCTTTAATCAGCGATCTTAATTACATAATACATATAAGAAATACCGAAAATAAATGAGAAAATACAGTAACTTAAAAACATAAATTTCTTGAAAGTATTATATCTTTATTAATTACCATTCGATATTTAAAAATTATATAAAGGGATGCATGTGTAAAATTGAAAATATATTAGCAAATTGACATTGTCTTTTTCATATGTTTTACCGTTAAGCTTATTAAGTTTAATTTCTTAACCTTTGCATTTTTTCAAAATCAAATTTTAATTATAAAAATAATTTTGTATCTGATATTTGGTTATCACAGTTTTATAATTATGAATTCACACAAGATAACCTATGCAAAGCTTAAAAAACAGTAATAAATATTCTAAAACGTAAATTGTCCTTCATAATATAAGGCATCAAAAGTTATTCTATAAAATTTACAAATTCCACAGATGATAATAAAAATATTGTTCAGGAACTGTGTTACCTGATGATTTAAATGAAAGAATCATTTAGGGAATTTGATGTAAAAAGGTAAGTTTAACAGGGGTTCATGGTAAATAAAATGTCTTCCTAAAAACTCACAAATTTTATAATATTATTTTTCATTCGCACAACGAATGTTTAACCTGAAATTTTTGAGTCTCAATGATGACAAGAAAACATCACACAAATATTTTCAGCTGTTACCATAATCCTTAAAAAAAAAAAAAATGGTGAAGCTCAAAAAACGTAAACGGGAATAGGAATTCACAACATGAAAATATTAGTGGAGTAGTGTTAATTTTTCTTTGAAAACCGTAATGCAAACAATAATTTTCAAATCATATCTTTAAAAACTCCACGAAAAAGTCTTGACTTAGGCGGCCGTTGAAATCAATATAAATCAAGCTACATTTGGCCAGTGCATTTCCTTAAGTGACGGGGAGCGCAGCTTCGGAAATTTATCAGTCGCATCTGTGCACCCGAAAAAACTTCATGCCACTGCATGTTTTTGCCCGCAACATTTTCATCATCATCTCGTGCAGACATCAACCTTTCCGGTTGCGTAATTCCGAGCCGCGGGACACGTTCACGCGGCAATACCGAGCGGGAGCTCGCACGCGGTTCCAACGGCAGCACATCTCCGTCACTTTCACCGGCGGCGGCGGCACATGCGGGCGGGCGCTGCGGCAACCTTGCGAATTCGAAATCCTTTGTTCGAAAGAAAAGAATTTTTCATCTTTCAAAATGCGAGCGATAACGTGCGAACGACGATCTTCGTACTAAGTAAGCGAAATCAATTTTCGCGAAGCAAAAAAAAAAAAAAAACCTGTCGCCGACATCCGATTTTAAAAAGCTGCGACGGGAGAGCGAAGCAAAGGCCGCAACAGAAAGAAAAAAATTTGTCGCCAGAGACGCAATCCGGCAAGGTGTAAGTGACCGAAGCTTAAAAGAGCAAGGAAAAAAAAAAAAAAAAAAAAAAAGAATAAATGATGGAAATGGAAAAATAGGCGAAGATGAAAACGAAAATGAGTTAATGGGTGAATGCACATAAAAAACCATTACCTGGCACGTACAAAAAAGTACCTCGCCTCTTTTCTAGTCTACAGGTCTGGAATGAACCGATAATTAAATTAGAGTCGTGACTGCATTTTTAAAATTTGCTATTTAAAAACCTTTTTTTTGAAACAAAAAAAAAAAAAAAAAAAAAAAAATCAAATTTTGCATTGAACTGAAACTAAGTGACGCAAATTTTAACAAAGGAAGGGCGACGCGGAGCGACTCGGACTGCGGATCAGCAAGAAAACGAATTTTCACAGCTTTTTCATTCTTCCGTCCGCATCATAAAATTAAATCGTAATAAATAATCGAAAGTTTCGAAGAAAGCCCGTGGAATGACGAAGCTTATCTGAAAACCTTTCTGGGTGTCAACCGAAAAAAAGTGAAATTTAAAATTGAAAATGTAAAACACACCAAAACGCCGCGTGCATTTATCAGACACCTAAAAACTAGCAGTTTTAGCAGTTTTGCGTAACATTATTTATGTTGAAACCAGCCAACGTGAAAATACCAAAATTTAAAGGAATCTAATATTTAAAATTTCAACCGCCGAGAATCATTGTTAAATAAAGGATTTAATAATAAAATTTTATATTATCAAATTTTTTTTTTTTTTTTTTTTTTTTTTTTTTTTTTTTTTTGCTGTTTGGAAGCCTCTGCCGTCACCTTAGTTATCAAACATTCACAGCTTTTGCATAACCTGGTTTGTAATCGCTAAAGATTACCCTAGACAATAACAAAAGATCTATTATTGAATTATATTTCTATATATGCCAAGCAGATAATATCGGTAAGGATCAAATGAATTATTATACTGACTTCGTCGCTTTTAAAAGATAATATAAACAAATGTTACGATGAGATACCATTTTACATTGTTACCATTTATCATATTTTTTAAAAAATTTTCACATTTTACACCGAAGAATTTAATATGTTCGATCTTATTTGAGATTATCTAATGGTAATTAAAAAAGAAAAAAAAAATCCAACATTATACGTAGTGATATTTTCAAAGAATTAATTTTCATTATCCTATTCTAACCGGATTTGTCGGAGCGGATGAAAATGTGACTGAGAGATCGGAAAAAAAAAATGAAACTTACTTGTTGATTTTGGCAGTTTGATCTAACCCAATCTAATATGACATGATCGAAAACTTTAATATTGAACATGCATAATTTTTGGTGAAAGAGGTTACGCATCCTAAAATGACCATTTGATGATTACAAAGTGTACATTTAAAATTAAGATATTTCGATTTGGCGAATTAAACTTTTTCTCTTTTGTTAGAAAATACGTGAAAATTGTGCTAAAAACTAGTTTCTTTCACGATTTTAAGAGTTTTAGACGTTCGAAGTTAAAAATTCACGCATTTGGTTTTTCACATAATGGCAAAAACGTTTGAAAAAGATTTCCTGACCAGAACTTTTTTGTTTGTCAGTCTAAATACGTGAGGAAGAGATCGGAGTTTCAACTGCCCCAGTCTGGCACTGGACAAATGCATCCCCTCCCCTTACATCTCTCTTCACGTAGGTTTGGGAAACTACGCCCTAGAGGCTTTGTCTTCAGTCTGACAGAGACGAATGGGTAATGTTTACGTGTGACTCAATCTGAAATAAACATTAAACGTATACATCGTGCTTCTGTCATGAATCGATAATAATAATAATAATAATAATAATAACAATAATAATAATAATTATAATAATAATATTGGCAAAGCTTACTTCCGTTTAAATTCGATTCAATATCTCCATCTACGTACTTTATGAATCTCGTTTCCATTATCTGACTTGCTTCAGCAATTATTGCATAGCATGCTTTATTTTTCTTTATAACTTGTTTCAAAGTGTAAATTACAAAAATATACTCTCTTCACTAATGAAGAAATGTAAGATGAATCGTACATAAATCTAAAATTGTAGCGGAATCATGTACCTCACAATCAATGCTGCCAAAGCATCGAAAAGTAATCAATATTGTCGCCTTTCTCTCATTCCATGCGAAAACTATCCTCGATTTGGTCAAATTGCCATACTGTATTATTGTCGTTATTTGCATTAGGAAAAAAGTTAAGTTAGATGCGAATCTGTCCGAAATTGGATGAGGACCAAACATTTGTGAATCGCTTAAAATTTTTAAGCTATTACCAAATGGGATTTGGAACATTACATCCAAGATCAATAATAATTTAAGTTTTAAAATATTTTAATAAAAATCAAATTTTTTTTTAATGATATGAAGAAATTGTTTCTCGAATAACGCGTACGATGGCCAACAAATAAATTCCTTCTGTGGAAAAAATTCAACAAGATCTGCAACTGTGGATCCAATATTTATTTCTAATCGGACTGAAGGAGTAACACTTAGCCACCAAATTTTAAACGGTTTTATATCCATATAAACGCAACATAAATGTAAAGGCCGCTTTTGGAAAAACTGCAAAAGTTATTTAAGAACAAAAGCAATTAGAACTTGGAATCTGAAACAATATCACAATTAATTGAAAAATGAAATGAGCGAAAGATGTAATTTAGCGCATTGTGGAATATTCCGAAACAAGAAAAAACCGAATCTCCAGGCGAATTTCATAACAATAAGGCAATTCTGAAAGGGGCATAAAAATAGCTACTACAATTTAATCTCTTAGAACTCTTCTCACAGAAGAAATGAAGAAGTTTGAATTTTACTTTCATTAAAATCGTTATCTAATTCAAATATTTTTAAAAGGAAACACCAAACATGGCAGTTAAGTTAAAAATAATTATGCTAGATAAATTGCGGCATGAATAAAATTTTGCGATGCTATATATATGTATATATAAAAATTTTGAACCTTATTTTAAACGATCTCGAAAAATATTTTTTTGACAGTACAAAAAAAAAATTTCGATAATCATTATGGCAATCAGTTAACAAACTAAGTTATATCTATACTGAACGCCTAAAGTATGAAATCGGGTTAATCTCATAAATTGGCATTAATTCCACTTTCGAAGTTTAAAACGCAGTATAAGAGCTAATAATCTGTAAAACTATTCTGCAATGGCTACATATCTTGTTAACCCATCATAAATTCAATTTAAATTATGAAGAACTTTACAGTAAATACATTATAACAAAGACGATGTTAAAAATATTTCGAACTGTTTAAAAAATGAAAATATAAAATTCTAATCACATTTATTCAATAGCTATTTTTTAAAAATGATCTTTATTAAATAAATGACAAATTATCTCGTATTCTAAAAATAAATTAATTAATTAAAGCAACGACACCATTAAGAAATATATTTTACTTCAAATATTATATTAGAACATTTAAATTTTTTTCAAATTTTACACAATTTACTTGAATTTTACTTACATATATTTACATAAATAGAATATAAATGTGCGATCGAAATATAGATTCATATGAGCAAATTAAGATCAACGCTGCTGATGGTCGTAAATAAAGAATTGACCATAATTAATATATTTAAAAGCGACTGCCAAAAACCAATAATAATTAAAATAGCATTGTATTTATAATATCAGATTAATTATAGTGTCTTTAATGTCAATTATCGCGATCAAAATCTTGATTCTCGAGGATTTTTTTTTTAATGTTGCATTTTACGATTCAAATAGCATTATTCTTTCCATTATATTGATTTTGCGGTATGAAATGCAGCATCTAATTTCGAAAAAAATTAAAAATGACTCCACCATAAAATCTGTTTGTTAACAACAAGGATATCCAATCAATCCCCTCAACAAAAATGGTTGGATAAAAGTATATTTTATAAGTCAAATCAATAATTTTTAAAAAGACATCCAGAGGGAGACGAAAATTTAAAATATCATCTGAAAAAGTCATTAAATATCTTGCCTTCGATGGTTGGTTGCTTAACTTTTGAAGCAAATTTTTTGCACAGTGGTAGAATCTAAATGTCGGAGCAATCTTAAATGTGAATCTGCGAAAAATATACATTTTTATATATCTATTGTTATGAATGTCACTGTGAATATGTATCTAATATAAAAGTAAAATACAAAAATATCTACTGGATTAAAATTTTCATGGATCACTCGCCTGTTTATAAGATCTGAACCATGTCAAAAGAAATAAAACCTTTTCATCTCTAAAGATTTTCTCACGGCCAGTGAAATGATGTAGCCGACAGAATTCCCAGTGAATTGCACGTACTGCAGAACCGACTAAACTACCAGAACCTTCTCGCAAATTTCGCAAATCCCAAGTAGTTGATTGATTCGAAAACATCTTCGGCCGAAGATGGCAGAAGTTAATCAAAGATTTACATCCCTTTTTATCTCTTTCCTTTTCTCTCAAAGAGGAAGAAATAAATTTACAATGCTAAATCCGTGTATTGTACAGAAACTAAAAACACATTCTTCGGGGATCAAATCGGGATTAGGACCTTGCTGCGGTTTCATTATTCGCGAGGGACTCGCGCTCACAGGAAAATAAGGCACGGAAAACCTGAATGGCAAACGTGGGCGATGCATGTCGCGCAAGAGGATATTGGCATAGCAATTTAGGTTCTGCACTGAATTTTTCATCCATCCACCAAGTAAAAAATTTATTTTTCAGGTGAAATTTAGCATCGATTTTCGGGGATATTTCATCAAACGTGAACGATAAAGGAAAAGCAGACGTACCCAAAACAATTCAAATTACACAATGAAAGGAGCTTGGTTTTATTGAGACGCAAAAGCCACTTCTAAAAACTTTCTTTTTGGGTTCAGTGATTTTTTTTTTAATTACGTGCCCATCTTCGTTACTTTAATTTAAACCAATCTATAGTAATAAGCTTTATAGCGCTTTTTATTAATCAATCAGAGTAAGTGAATGACATATCTCCAGTTTTTTTTCTGTGAGGGCCACCGTTCACTCGAGTCCCGTCCTCCGTCCGAAGATTTTACTTGCGATTCAAGTTGCGCAGAAATCTGTATCACCTCGACCACAAACATTCCTACTCTATCTCCCCCGGACAGCGATAACCTTCCCGCGAGGTACCCTGCATTCATTTCTTATCCCAAACTTAAATTACAACAACGAACTCGACCGTATCGCAGCCTGCTGCGCCGATACAAACCCCGGGCCGATATGTTCGCGGGACTTTCATGAAAGTGTTGACCCCAATGTGACAGTCATCAAACTACCGGGTCGAAAATCTGTGCACCTTAACAATGGACGACGTTCAAAAATAATATATATATACGGACCACAACAAAATGGAACAATACAAATTTCAAATGAATAGCTGTATTATCTGACACCTTCTCCCCCCCCCCCTTCCCGATTATAGATAAAACATTAACAAAGATACTTTGATGTACAATAGTAATCAAAGTCTATATTTATATTGTTTATCATCGTTTTAAAAAAAATCATAAAAGAGTTCAAATAAAATATGTTCGAAATAAAATTACCTTTCAAACGTGATAAAACTTGGGCTCTCAAACCATTTGCAGCTCTATAAAAATGCAATATTTTACCAGTTTTCATCGATTTGAGCGAAGTAAACTTTGAACATAAAACGGCTATCATTATAATATGTTTCTTTCATTACTCGGTCTCGGTATCTTGTTCCTCATGTAATCGACGTTTCGTGGTTACTTTCAAAACTCTCCCTCCCGAAATACATCAAAATGTATATTTATATATAACAATATCGCATGGAAAGCAACAATGAAGATTAGGATCTAGGGCTGGCCATTTCTTCCTGTTAATATATTTATTGTAACGTTTCTCCGCCTGCCATCACCCGCAACATTTCAAATCTGAAGAAAAACGTTTCTTCATTTTTTTAAATTTAACTTTTTTTTTTTTTTTTTAATTGTTTTAAAATTGCTTCTTCAACAAGTCAAAGTCTATCCCGCCGTTTTCTTCGGCTCTCGAAGAAAATTATACGTTATCACAATGTCAGTGTTCACAACGAAAAAAAAAGCGATGGTAATTTCGCCTTATCCTTTTCATTACATATATCCGTAAAGTAAATAAATAAATATGTATATATATATATATATATATATATACATAAAATTGGAAGAAAAATTAAAACTAATAAGAACTGGTCAAAGCAAAAATAAAATAAAACAACTTTGGCAAATATTTCTTCTTTTTTCTTTCACTTTTTTTTAAAAAGGGAAATGTGTATAATTAGAAAATTGAAATAAAATCTCCATCATCGTTTCTTGCACATGGATGTAATGATCGCGAGAAAGAAAGCTACAAAACTATAAAAATCAACCACGAAATCTGCTTCTAACGACTCAAGGTCTAAGTAATAAGGATGAGCTGAGCTCTGCATTAGTCTTTAGCATTTACATTTGTTCACAGAGCAATAAATGAAGGTCTTAAATCAGGCTTCGGCAACAAGTTTCGCTTGCCTAAAACAGACTTCTTGTAATACTTCATTAGTAAATACATTTATTTTTTTAAATTGAAAATAAATACATCGCCGACGACCAAAAGACGATTCCGTCAAATGCTCTCGCATGTAAATATTGACCTTAATTATTAGTTTTAAATAAATACTAAATCAGACCTTATAAAAACATATACATTTTCTTATATATATATATATATATAAGAAAAAGAAAAAAATACCCGAAATAGATTTTCAAAAATTAATTTATCAACATTCATATTTCTATATAGAATCTAAACCTAGAAGTAAAGCAAATATTCTAGTTATTTAAAACTGAAATTGACAATGAAACAAAAATTATTCGGATTTAATCATCGCAAACGGCTTTTTTTTTTAAAGAATTCCTTTAAAAAAAAAATAAAATATTAATATTATATTAACATCTATATCTAAAATTTTTCCTCCCTTTTTCAGGTTTATAATAAATTTCACTATAATGCAAGTGGCAGATAAAATTAAATGTTAAACAAGCTTGGGTTAATCTCAATTTAAAAAAGTCAATGAATGCTTTTTATGCCAGTGACCCTTATTCTTATTATTTTAATAGATCTGGTTGTTTACAAATATATTACAATTATTAATACCAACTGTGAATGCTGAAATTACCATTTCATTCAAATCTTGTACCAAACCAGTTTATGAATCATGCAAAATTCAGAGAAAGTTCATACTAAAACCCAAAATAATGAATAACAGTCGGTACAGTTTCTGAACATTCCAGATATGAAGTTTTATTTTGTAAAATATAGCTTTTTATAATTTAAAGCAATTTCTTTGATTTAAATGTATTTAGATCAAATATTACAGTCCGATGGTATGTTTTTCGCTATCCATCCTAAGTTTAATTCAGACAGTAAAGTATAGATAGACATAAAGTCAAAATAACAAGCTTTTCTCATTTCAACGGTCTCGAAGCTAAATATAAAAGCAATTGTTAGAGCGTTGTCCCGTTGAATATATTTACATTTGATTGACATTTTTCAAGTTCATGCTAAAATTCAGGTAGGATTAGAGCAATTGTCAAACGAAAAGGTAAAAACCTGAGTTAAATATGTGAATGAATGAGGAACACTCGTACCTAAACCAAACCATTCACTAAAAAGAATTCATACGAACCTTTTACCTCTGATTTACCACGAAAAACTTTATTCAATGAATGTATTTTGTTCAAAATTATAAATAAGAATTTGTAAAAGAAAGTTTTTTTTTTACCACTTGCCGTAATGTTTAACAAACAGAAACCCAGGCAATGTGAAAATTATCAAACAAAAAAAAAAAAAAACAACTTTTATTTAACAAATTATGAATTCCATCTTAATCCTTTTTAAAAGTCTTTTTCTTCATAATTTCACAGATTAAAATATTCCTTTTGATTACTATTAAGTTTATCTAATCATTTAGAAACCACATTAAACTGATTCATTACATGTATACCTTTAGTTTTTTTAACAGATCAATATTTGAAAAATGAAGGTCATATACGAACTCTATTAAACTGGCAAATATTTAATGCAAAGTAAAAGATCGGGAAAACGAAATTCGCGATTAATTCTAATCTTTTATTTATATTGTTTTGCAGGATAGTTTTTGCCAAAAAAAAAATTAGTCGGGTTTTCCGATTAAAGTCCTGTGAAATTTTTGAATATGCAAAAAGAAAAAAAAAAAAGAATACTTTCGTGGAAAATATATTAAAAAATTTAAAATATCAAGAAATGCGTTTCTAAAGAACTTTAATAATATTTTGCAATCGAAAAAATTTTCTCTTTCTTCATGTGAAATTTAAAATTTTGTAAAGAAAAACAATAGCGGTTAAATATTTCTTTTGCCATTTCTGCATTGGTCATACTATATTTGAATTAGTTCAGTAGTTTAATGGTAATAAGATCCATATGTTTCAAGGGATTACATGACAGGTGTAAGATATTTTTAAATTAAGGTCAAAATTTCACAGAAAATAAATTAGCATTACTGAAGAATAAATCAGAAATTGCCACAGTATCATGAACAATATGAACTCATAACTATTTTTTTAATTGCAGCTCCTATACAAATTGAATGAACTGAAAAAAAAAAATATTTTCACAAATAACAACCCAGTCATAACTATGTTGCCTGAAATGTATTATTTAATAATATAATCTTTCTAAATTGTGATTTTTCACTTTCTTCCACACTAATATTTAAATAAACAAAACTGAGACTATCCTAATCATAAAACATTTTGTTTCCAAAAGTTTTAAAATAATTTGATTGCATTTTATGGAGGAAATGAAAGTATATTTAAATTTGAGCTTCAGCCTTCACCTTTAAAGTTCTTTTTTCCTTCTAAGGATTCAATAAATAAGAACTTTGCTTTAAAAAAATCATTTTAAATACCCATGGATTGAAAAGATTTATTCAAAGCTGCAAAAAATAAATTTATGGATTCATGTCTAAAGCTCTTTTTAAATTTTTGACATCAAAAACTTAAAACTGAACTAATTAAAAGTAAAAATATTCATAAAATATGTTTTTGTTGATTTTCATGAATGTACAATTACAAGAAAATTTCAGATTAACAATATAATGAATTTTATGCACCTGAAAATTTGAAAATTAAAAGAAAAAAAAAACCATAAAAAATGTAAATAAATGGTAACAAAACTGAAAGTGAACTTAAAGTCTTAAGTGCAACCAAGGGCTGAACTTAGCATTGCTTCCCAAAATAAAACTTGGAAAAAATATTTAGTTGGCAACCAAAAATAACTCAAAATAAAGAGATTATATTGTGGAAACTTGGCAAATTCACAATTTTAACAGTTTTTACATTTTATTAACAACAAAAAAAATTGTTTCTTAAAGAAAAATTAGATTGATGACAAAAATTTTATAAAAAGACATAATAAACATTTGAATTAAATTACTTTCATTTTTCAATTTCAAGTTTTAATTTATTGTATTATTATTTTACATTATTTTTCACAATTTTTCCTATTCTTATTTAAAAATTAAAAATTTTTTCACACAATGGAATCAAATTATTACAAGAAAACAATTTCATAATAAAACAATATATTTGGCAATTTAAGACAGCTTATAATTTAAGCTGATATAAATGTTGAATGAATGTTAAAACTCCAAAAGTGGAGTGTTAAAGTTGAAAAAAAAAAATTGACGTGTGTATCTTAATTTTAAAACAATAATTACACTAATTTTTTGCCACATTAAAGCAGGGAAAAAAATTAAATGATTACATCACTGTGAAGAAACAAAACTTACTTTTATATAGATGATGTTGATAACTAATATCACTGTCACTAATACCATGAAGTAACATTTTTTTTTTCCAGAAAAAAAAAATCAAATTTTTATAAACAAATTTCTAAAACCCTAAATATTATCGATGAAAATCACAAACGATACAGAATCCGACATTTCACAAACACAGTTAAAATATGTAAAGTAATTTTTTTTTTTACCAATTGTGGGCTAGGGGTTGTTAAAAATTATTATTATTTTAATTAAAACAGTTTCTGACGTTCACGCAGGAGTAAAAATTCAAAATAACATAAGAAACATAATGTAAATATGTATTTAGAAAGGAATTCTTGGAATGTTTTGAACGTTACGAATTTGTAACGGATCACTTTGACATCACAAACACATTCACACACGGCTATGAGAAAAAAAAATCCGCGCGGTCGGAATATGGCCGATTTCGGTCAGTGTTCGGAGACGAGTTATTTATAAAACGGCAATCACTCGTGAAAATCGCGACGAATCGAATAAATGCTAATTTCATTAATTGGAATATTAAAACGCTCCCTCGGTTAAAGCGAGATAAAATATTATGATAAACTGGGAACGGTATACGACCCCACTCGATCAGTAGAATCAAGCGTAGTGGCAAAGCATGTTAGGAATGCCAACTATGGCAAGATTGCGCTCACATTGCACGTATTTTCCGAAGGTTTTCCAAGGGAAATCTGGGTTCAAACTCTCTGGAAAATAAACAGAATAAACAATTACTTACCGACTAAAAAATATAACCTCAAAAGAGGCGGTTTTTTAAGGTAATTATAACTATTTTGAAGAGTAAATATAACTTGTACAACTGTTATTGGTATGTGTGGAATGGCACAAAGAATCTAGACAACGCAAAGATGCGACGCGCATCCAATTTGCGCATATGGTCACACAAGCCGCCGCCAGTACAATCCCTTCTAATAATATCTCCCCACTTCCAATACGTCATAAACCGGTCTTGATAAATATTTGATTGCTAAACAGTATCAATTTGCGATTTCATTCTGTGTTATTGTCCCGAAATGCTGACGGAAGGAAAAATTCGTTGGTTTCGCCGCTGCATGTGCCCTTGAGATGAAAATTCGAAAGATCGTTGATTTTGTTTACATCCATGTAAATCAAACATTTTTTTTTCCCTCTCCCTTCGATGGCTTATTCCTTATGTACTGAAGTTTTTGCAAAGTTAAGATAATCTTTTTGCCCTTTTTTTTTTTTTTTATCGGGCAATTATCGCTTTACCGTGTGCATATTCGTATATTTAACGGAAGAGGATGAAAATGTTACTGATTTCGGTTATTTGCTGCTATCTAGCGGCGAGTTTTGTAAATTTCCGGAAACAAAGGAACATCCATTTTTTTACTGTTTGCAAAATTAACGCAGGAACTTTCAAATAGAACGATTCGCTTTTTATTTTGGATAAATCTGCTTTAATAATTGTTTAGCGAAAATCTTCAAGCTATATATTTGCATTATATGTATTTTTATTGTATTTTTTTATATATCAAATTTACGTCAATATTGCATTGTATTTGTACTATTTGCAGCACATTTTAACTCCTTGCAAGCATCCATTCTCAATTTTAATGGATCAATTGTTACTAAAAGCAACATTTAATTTTTAATCTTCTATGAGATTAACATGTTTAACGTGCTTAATTTTTTTTTAAATGTCAGCACTTCTTTTAAAATTAATTATAATTATTTACCCTGTCACTTAACTAGCTTAAACTTTAGGCAATTCTCTAAAAATAAGAATTGTGAACCAATTTCAGATTAAAACCCTGACTTAATTAAGTGTCAACATAATGTAACTTAGCTCTTGTAAAAGTGAAATGCACAAAGATGCGAATATATCCGAAATATTTGTCACATTTGCTTTTGATATTTCTTTTAAAAACTTGACTGTAAGATTTTTTTTTTTTTTTAATATAAATTTTCATTATCATAATTTATGAATTCAGAAGCAGATTTTATTTCATGTTGACAGATATTTTAATATGTTTCTCCTTATGAAGATTGGAATTTATACAGATTTAATCTATTCACTGACATTTATATTTATTTTAGCAGTGTAAACTTGTAAAATATTAATTTGTTTTCATTTATTATGGCATTGATGTTACTTATAAAGCCAAAGGATAAAATTTTTCATATGATAAAAAAGCATATTATAAAGGCAAAAATTTAAGTGAACCTAATAATTTCTTTTAGAATACGCCAAGTGGTGGGGTTGCAAGAATGTTGGATAAGAGCTTTTTGGTAAATGAGATTTGTAATGAAAATTCATTGGAGTCTTTTTAAAAAGCATTTATCAGTTAATATATATCATTTTTATGAACCCATAGTAATGTGAAAGTTAAAAAAAAAAAAAAGGACCATATATATTCATATATGGATAATGTTCGTTTCATTTGAAAGCCACTTCATTCGTACGAAAACTGCTCAACTCAACGATCATTCGCTTGGGATACAATTAAAGATAGTAAGAAATTATTCATTCAATGATTAAATCTCATCCGATGCAATCAGGTTTAAATTAGTTTTTTTGTGGCTGATAAAATGACATGATCAGAAAAATAGTATGCTGAACGGCCTGATAGCTAAGAATTTTTCGCCGCTTATAAATCATCACACAGTTATGAAAGAATCTAGCTCCTAGGCGGAAAAGTATTGTCTTTTTTATTATTTTCTACATTTATCTTGCATAATATACCGATAAAGTTTCCTACTGAATCAGAAAAACCGGTCCCTTTCTATTTTCATTGTCATTATAATGATTTTTCTCTTCTTTCCTTAAATTACATTACAATTTAATAATATTGCATCAACAATTTTGATTCCAAATTTTTCTCTGTCAAATGAGGCGATTCTTTTGAAAAAAAAAAATTTCAGAGAAAATAAAATATATTCAAATTAATTTTTATTAAATTATTGCATTTCCCCAAGTGGCTGAAGAGGCTTTCTTTTTAACGTGAGAAAATTTTATAACAAAATAAAGCTCATTTTTTTTTTTTTTACAAAAATTCCTAAATTTGCTGATTATTACTTCGGCAATTTTGAAGTTTGGCACTAAAAATGCACTTTAAATTATACATTAATTAAATTTATTTAAGAAACTTCAATTCCAGATGAGCCCGGGATCTTTATGCATGTTATTTACGTAAAATCTAATTTGTTTTTTTTCTCATTATTTAAATAGCTTGATATTTCCGACTTGACTGTTGGTCGAACAAAAAATGTTATTTTTACAGTTAATAGCCTCACGTAATGGGGGTTTTACTGTAGTTATTTTCTGCATTTATTTAGCATAATACCAGGTGGATGTCTTGAATAACGGATTAAGTTTTAATTTACCTTCGAAGCAGGTCCCTTTCTGGTGATGGCGCTTTTGAATTTTCTCGAAATTTGGCACCGAAAAATCCACGACTTTTTCCAATATCAATCTGTGAATTCTTCCAGTGCCAAGTTCCGCAAAAATCTGAGTTTTTCTTCCTTGTCGATTGCAAACTCAAAACGAATGAATTATTATAGGCGACTGCATCCGATTGTTTACAGAAAACAAATAAATAAATAAAATTTCCTACGATTTTATTCTTATTCTTCTTGTTATTATCAGTTATTATTATTATTATTATTTTTTGTACGTATCTCCGTGTGTTGCGGTTTTAAGTGAGTTGCAAAAGGACCGCGCCCCTGTCATGGAATACAACATCGAAAAAAGGAAATAAAGAAACGCCTCTCTTTGTGCCCTGCATTCGATTCCGCATCGATGATTTACGAAGTTAAATCTTCTTCATTAAAGAGAAAACTGGTTTCAGTTTTAACAGACGGCCGAAATGTTGTCGGAAGAAGAGAATTCTGAACAACTTCCGTGCAGAAAAGACGAATGAGACGAGATCCCTCCGAGATCGGAAGATTGGCGAACCGCGGGAACGCGGAGGCTCAGCAGCAAGGGGGAGAAAACCTTGCAAGTACGTACCGAAACCCGTTTATGCCGGGGATCACGTAAAGGAGGCATTGTCTCACACACGCGAGGGAATGCGATTCCTCGCTGGGCAGGCGACAACGTTAAGTGCGACCTATCATCGGACCGGAGCTGGAGGTCGCAAAATTAGCCCTGAAAACGCAGGTCAAGCGAAATGGACGCTCGGGAGGACGCATTCTCCCGCGGATACCTCACCTGGGCAGAGTTGAAATCGGCGAAATGCGAAGGGCAAGGGAGGCGCAGTGATCTAAATCCGATGCGATGCAAGCGAACGACCAAGCGAACCTTAAGAGAGCAGACGAACGGGAGACCTGCATCAGCTTCCCGTTCGGGAAAATATATTTCGGAATATCCGAAGCCGGAGAGAAAGGAAAGGAATAAACTCGAAGGACCGTTAGCGGGCAGTGGGGCAACGTACGCTCGCCGAATGAGCGTAAGGTTTTGCCCCAAAAACTTTTAAAGGACTCGAAAAAACGCCGCTGTCGCCTTTTTCGTCTGCGATTTTCATCGAATGACCCGACTGCGCCTGTCGGGAGAGCAGCGGAAGGCCGAATGCTTTCTTCGGGGTGAATCTTGGCTTTTTTTCGAAATTTTCACCATCGAATTTTGGAAAATTCAGCATGAGCGCGCGCGTGCCGGGGGGGGGGGGGGGGGGTGCAGGCCCCCCCCCCCCCCCGTGTA
Source organism: Ricinus marginatus (assembly GCA_028565995.1). Taxonomy (NCBI): domain Eukaryota; kingdom Metazoa; phylum Arthropoda; class Insecta; order Psocodea; family Ricinidae; genus Ricinus; species Ricinus marginatus. Next base: position 3,514,585 of record JAOWBB010000002.1, read on the forward strand.
TACGTCAATTATGCTTCTATACATCTAATTTGGAGGAAACATGTTTTATTTTCACAACAAACGATCTTCCTCCCACATCGAGGGACTTTCGGATTGCAACTCATTTCAGTGCGTCACAGAAGTTAATCGATCTGGATTTTAAATCGTTTTCAGATTGCAGTGCCTTTTTCCAAAGCGAAAAGCATCTGAAAAAATTAAGAGTTGAAAATTTTTCATAATATTAACATTATAGGTACAAACGCATGAATGTGTCAATTTATACGTAAATCATGCCGCTGCTGATCGTATAAACATTTATCCCGGTGCTTAATCCTATTCTGAATTTAGATAAGCTAACTAACAAGCCAGTAGAGCGTGAAAAGAAACACCGTGAGTGCATGAAGCAAAAACCGACAGAGTGTGTTGGGGAAAGCGTGAAGGTGCAGTTAAACTTTTTCTCGATTCACATGTAAACGCTAATTTCGGGAAAGAAAAAAAATGGAAAAGAAAAGAAAATTGCATATGGCCGTGCGGAGGGAATCGAACAGGGCACCCGCCATCTTTCAGGCGCAATCTCGGGAAGCAGATGGAGCCGGAAATGTCGCACCCTTGAAAAATAAGATGTGGCAACAACGTGAAATAATCGCCCGGGATTTTTACTTTCGCTCGCTCATCTACGACTATGTGAAAAGGCGCGAGATTTTAGAATTTCTCTATTCCCTTCCGGTGATGCAATTGACTCTCAAAACGCTGGAAAATTTGAAGACGCAAAAGCTGTCTTTCTGCATGAGAAAGGATGCGATAATTTGGAAATAATTTTCCTTATTTACTACCATTTTCTTGCATGAAAATTCATCTCTCAAAAGTAACGGAATTAAAAATTCGCTTAGGGGATGTTCGTAAAGAAGTCCATGCAAGAAATACCGTGATGCGGTAATGATGCGGTGCGACAGGCGAAAATTGTTTTCAAATTTGAACGAAAAAAATTCCAAGGTAAAAACTTTTTTGCACTTTGACCCCTCATATCTCGCGTGCTGGAAAATATTTATTTCACGACGAATCCCCTTCATCGAATCTAAGAGGTGGCACATTAAGGGGAAGCAATTAAATTTCCTTTCAGGGAACAAGAATTTTAAAAAGCTGAAGACAAAGTGCGACAAAAAAAGTTGAATTATGTCCAGGGATGAGACCGACCGAGGATGAGATCTTTCTTCATTCGAAAAATTGCGTCAATTTTAATCATTAGCCAGGAACGTGAGGGAACAAAAAGAAGAAAACATAAAGGGATGATGAAGATGTGAGAATAAAATATAAATTATATAAATACAAATGATAATGTATCCATATATTTTAGTTTCCAGTAACTGCTATTTAATTGTAAAAATTTTTTATTTATTTATTTATCTAAAAAGATCATTTACACATTCTTTACAATAACTTTGGCACTATAAATTTTAACTACGGAAAAAAAGAAGCGTTTTCTACAATTTCATCCATTGTTTTGGTGATTTCGAGAAAAAAAATTTCTACATTTAAGTTTTCCGTCCTTCCGTAAAAATCAAAACGTGATTTATATTTAAAAACAGGAATGAAAAAACAGTTTGATAAAAGCTTTAAAAGAAAATTATTTAAGCTATTCTGTGCGATAAAAGCAAATGTGCAATAAAGCACGCTAAGAATGCGAAAAAGTTATTAAGCAAAAATTTAAAAAAAATAAAAAGAATTTTCACATTTTAATTAATATTAAAATATATAGAAAAGAAATTTGTGAAATTTTAAACAAAGCTTCTTTTATAAATCACTACATCGTGATGGTTCAAACTAAATGTAGTAATTATTAAAAAAAACTTGACCAATAATTAATTGAAATATATCACTAAAATAGTATAAGGCACCGAAGTAAATCTAAATTTGAAAACTTGAAACAGACTAAACGAATTTGTTTTTCTAAAATGGACTATACACAGAAATTTAAAAACAAAATATTTTGAATTTATAGACTCAATAATGTTAGGTCGATTACAAAACTTATACGTATTTACATAGAAACACGAAAACAAAAATTTTTTTACATTTATATATATATATGTATATATTCTACTCTTACATATATTAATATATATATATATATGTACATGCAAATATTTATTTTTACATACATATATGTGCAAATATATACACATCTTTATATAAATTGTTAAACATTTATAAATTCCTGTATAAATCTCAACGAATAATATAAACATATTTACCAGACTAAATATGAAGACTATTTATAAAACAAAGTTAAAGAATTATTAAGAAACAAATTGTTAAATATGTCACAATTATATATTTATATATAGTTTAAAAATATATCTTCCAAATGAATTTTCAATTAAGGTTTTTGGCGAAAACCTCAAATTAGAATATTCCAGAAGTCTAAAAGTCTTTAAAATACATTTAAAAAAGAAGGGAAACAGAAAAAGAAAGAGATAGCGAGAGAGAGTTGTCAAAAACAAAGATTATTCATAATTCATAATTTAAAGTCTGATTTATCAATAATACATTAAAAATAACGAAAAATTAGGAATGTTTTATTCTTTATATGGAAATTTATTGGAAAAACTTTGCGACTTTCAAGTTCGAAATTCGAAAATAAATTCTGAAACATACGTTAAGAAACGTAAATTTGGCGTAAAATAATTTAATATTGTTTATGCTTTAAATTATTATTTGGAATTAATTGAGTTTAATAATAAAACAATTTCAAATCAAATTAAAAATTCGGATTTTCAACGTAAGGGCAATAAATATAACTTATATATAAGCATGAAAATAAAATGTTTGAAATTAGGAATTAAAAAAAAGGAGAATTTAGATTTTAAATATCTAATTAAACTTCTGGATACAAATATTAGCATTGGCATAGATCATTGTTGCAAGCTTTTATTATTATATATACGTTTCTATACTTTACTGATAACTTCTCTCCACGCATATATTTAAAAATTTCGTTTTAAAAGATCCACATCTTAAAATGAATAAGGGCAAAAAAACTTTTTTTTTGAAGTCATCGCCTCAAACTAATGATAATATACAATTTTAATTGTGATTCACTTTTGCGAAATATTTATAATTTAAAACAAACAGTAATAGGAAACATAAAACTAATTATTAATTCGCACATTTAAATGTTTCTTTAATTTCATTTACGGCGAACATATAAGAGCTTATTTTAAATTTTAAGATTTATAGCTTTTAAGTGTTTAATTATAGTATTTCAAAAAGGTCTGCTGCAAAACCAGTTTTTAGAAAAGCAACAAAATAAAATGGTCATTAATTTCTCGAAACTATGAAATTTGTACATTTTTTAAATAACATTTGTTCTGCATTTCTAGCAACAAAAATCTTTATTATTCACAGTCAATCTAACTAAATCTAAATTTTATTCATTATGATACTAATAAGTGTCAGTTTCCGAGAGAAAGATAAAAAAAGTTCAACAAAAAGTGAAAGTACAAATAAAACAAATATTTAAAAATTTATTCTATATGACTAGTTTTAAATGATACTTCAAGGCCTTAAAAACATTTTGTTTAAAAAATTAATTATACAAATATTACTAAATAAATAAATAAAGTATTTTGAATCACAGAAATTTTGAATATGACTACTTAAAATAGACAGTGGATTTAAAATTTTATATATATATATATATATATATATACATATATATTGAAATTACTATCTTCATTAATTCGATTCAAGGGTTTGTTAAATTAGTATTTAGTTTTCGATTAAATTCATGTGAGTTAAATAATTCATTAAGTTAGTGTCACTAGCCAAAAAATTCATTTATTCCCCAAGCAAATATGGAAGAAACTTATTCGATGTCTAGAATATTACATGATTCTGTCTTTGAATCCCTGGAACATTGTAATAATCCATTAAATTCATAACAAAAGAAACAAACGTATAAATTCTAATAATTAAAATTTTAAATTTAATATCTAATGAAAAAATCCCTTTCAAATGCTAATCTGATGTTACAAGGCATCCTCAAGCTGGTGTGTAAAATTCTAGAACGTGAAATATCACTTAATATAAATAAAAAATACCAAAAAAACTATACTTTTATTAATTTCGTATAAATAAAATGAAAATAATTTCGGGAATCAGAGGTGGAAGAAAATTTATTAATCTTCTACTTTCACAAAGCTTTGTTTGAACTAATAATATTATTGCTATTTTATTCTGAATATAATGATTCTGAATCATTATCGAACAAATGTATAAAACTAAAATAATTTATCGCATATTTCTTAGAATTTATAAACAATCGATGTTGATTTTAAGAGAAATTTATGTACACGAATCAATATTAAGTTGAATATAATTTCGGACCAGTCTAACAATTAACAATACTGTTCGAATTATAAGAAAAAGATCGACTAGCAATGTGTGAACTAAGAATTTTTCCATTTTTCCCAAGCAATAATTCCTTTTTTTTTTTTTGAGAAAACAATCGAATTTTTTTTGACAGAATCACGGGATAAAAACCACTTCCAATTATATAAGGGTTTGTGGAAGTCCTAATAAAATGAATATGTACTCTAAAAAATAATTGTTTTAAACTAATAAATATTACTAGTTGGTACTTCTTCGGAATCTATCGCAAGTTGACAACTTTCGTACATATTAGTAACTTTGTATGTAAAAATGAAAAAAATAAAAAAAAAAAAGGTGTACTTTAGAAAGCGTTTTGAGATTATAAAATGAATTGCTTTGTTAATCGATTTTCCATTGACGTGGAACCGGAACATTGCCTTGCATATAATAAGAGATAGAGAGTCCTTTTCCCACAACCAAATGCTCCGTAGGAAAATCCAATATTACAGTCACATGAAAGGCCATGTTGCAACAAGCAATTAGATATTCGCAAGTGGAGAACCAACTGAAAGCTGAAAACCCAGCACCAGAAAAAAAATTAACATCATAAAATACTAAAGAAAAAAGAAAGAAATTTTATGCTTAGAATATTAAGAGTATACGACAGTATCACCAGCCTGTAACGATTATTAGTTTTCAGTTCATTCCCAGTCTATAAAGTATAAAATTTTTCTTGTTTTAAAATATTTAAAAAAAAGGAGAATACTATTAATGCTATTCCGAAAGCCGTATCTCCATAACTGAGGCAGATATTTAATTTTTACTTTAACATTACCTTCGAGCAATCCCCTTAAATTACGCCCATTAAATTAAATCGATTCTCTAAAATATTATTAGGAACAATTCGGCGCTATGTAGTTTTCTGGCTAAAACTGACACTCGATTCTCGTTCGAAATAAATAATTTCCGGTAATTCTTAATTGATAAAACCAAAATACTGAAATATCACAAACAATTTAACATTGTTCCTAGATAATTGTAGTAATAGACGGAACATGGGAAAGCTAAAACCAATTACTTATTGAACGAAAGATCGAATCAAGCTCGCGCAAAAAACGGTTAACAAACGATCGTGTCAGTAACGCGCGCCGTTTTTTGTTTAATCGGCGGTCGTGTCATATGAGCGATAGGCGGTTAAACCACGACGTCGCTTTCACTCATATAAAATTTTGATGCTTTCTAAGCCAATTGCTTAAAAAAAAAAAAAATCTGAAAACATCATAATTTGCTCGTAAGCCGCATTAAGTGCAAGTTCGTAAATTTATGTGGATAAAGTAAATGCTCCTCTAGATTCTACTCACCCATATCATGACATAAGAATCTGTGTTTAAGAAAAAATATAAATAGACCGATTGTACTGACGATGCTCATAGCAAAGAGATATTTCTTGATGTTATAGGAATATTGTTCGGCGTCGGACATCACGGGGTGCAGCATATTAAACACCTTAATGGTGGTTAGCATGTAGCAAAGAGAGGAGATCATGAAAGTGATAAAAATTTTTTCGTGAACAGCTGAAATGAAAAATAAATCGGTTAAAATCATTAAAAAGGATTTCACCTTTTATTCGGTCAAAGAATTTTTCTGTTTGAATTAAAGACAAAAATAAATGTACATAAAATCCGGAACTGAAAAATTATCCGTTGTAAAACGTTAAATCAAAAATTCACATTTTATCTCGTTAACTGATTAAAAAACCAAATAATCAAGTTATCGGCCGATTTAAATGAGGAAAGCATCGAAAAAGCAATTTTCTACCGCTTTTTATTCCCCGGGATGATTTATTAGTTTTTTCGTGATATTAAAAAACAGAACTTGGCTTGCTTTCCTTCCCAATGCCAATCATTTATCAGTGGCGCGAAATAGCCCCAAAACGCCGTAGTTCATCAAGCCCTTGTCCTTTCAAAGGAATTTATAAACCTTCTGGAATCTGGAATTACATTTCCAGCAGGCTTAAGCGAAAGATTTACACCCGACCTGATTCCTTCCAACGCATAATTTGCCTTCTTAAATATAAATCGGACAAACAGCGATACGGCAAAGGTGCGACGAAGGATTGTTACAACATGTGAAATAATGAATAAAAATCAGGAAAATGTTATCATATATTATCTTTAATCTGGAAAACAATTTCTGTGATGAATGAATTTTTTTTATCCGAAAACCAAATCCATATCCTTAAAACGCTTAATATACACATAGCATCTATGTGATTAACTTAAAAAAAAATTCCTGTAGCTCCCTCCAGGTAATTACATAGAAAAAACTGACTCAATATTACCGACTGTGACATTCACCTTCGATAATTCGCTGAGGCCACACCTCGAAATGTCAATTTTTAAGCAGTGAAGGGTGGAAAAAATTTCAATGGCAAGCAAAGTTGATTTTTTTTTACTAAACGAAAAAAGTATGGTAATAATAATAACAGTAATTTCATTTATTGAAAACTCGATTTCATTTTGATTCGATCGATGCATTATTAACGGAGAACTTTGATGGTATCCTACTGCAGCCATTTGTACGTCATTTCACATGCATGCAACCCGAAAGAAGTGGAATTTAATTTTATGCCGTTAAGGGATGAAAATTCAAATAATCGCAAATGGAAACCTCGTCACTCGCCCAACTCCATAATTGTTCTTTTTGCTTTTCGAAAGAAATAGAGATTGTTTTTTTTTTTCGGAATCGGGCTACAATTCTGTTGTAACATTACATGAAATTTGTAATTTCTGTTGTAACATATAAGTGATTACTTAAAAAAAACTGAAAATGAAATGGCCATTGAAACCAACAGGTTCATTCTTCCTATACTACAAACGACAAAACTGGGGAGGGCATCTGTGAAAGGCAAACGGATTTGCAAAAATAAATCTTCAACGTTAGCCTGGGGTTTGATTTTCATTTAGCCATCTTTCGCTTCTTCCGTTTCCTTCACGGTTTTTCGCGATGGAAAATTAACAGAAAAATGTTCGAAAGCTATTTTTACACGATTCTGACCCAATTTTTCAATGCTAATCCATCATTCTGTACTTTGGACAGGTTATTTCCCAGTTGGCTGAATGCAGAAACCCAAAAATAAATATGCCTTATAATATGTCCAATTTTTTTTTTCCAAAACCTAATTTCGGCGAAATTCAAAACCACTAAACTGAAAGCCAAAAAGATTAAGCTAAGACAGAAAGGTCGATAATGTAAAAATAGAGCAGAGTTATAAATGTCAGGTAAACGCTTTGAAAGGGTACAATGAAAGCTTGGGAAAACTCGGAAGTCAAGTTATTTTAAATTGTCAAATAAAAAATCTAGCAACCATAAATAACAGGGTTTGTTTGTGCACAAAAAAAAAAGTCTTCAAATGACAAAACCACACACTTTCGATATCATTATTTTTAGAATGCTGCACGCAAAATATTATATAAAGACAAATTTATTTGCGTTATTTAATGGTTCAAATTTTTCTACTCTTCGGCCAAAATAAAATCTACCGGACAATAAAATTTTACTGAATTAAGGGAAAGCTTGCACGCAAAAGAGAAATTAAGAATTTTGACTGGGAGAGGTGAAAACCTCACCCAGTAATAGTAAAATTATATCCAAAACTGAAAATATTTGAACGTCAATTCCCATCAAATGCTATCTATCAACGTAGGATTATTAAATAAATAATCTCCGTTTTATTCTGAGTTTCCTTTTTTGTCAAACTAGCCAAACTGCGAAGTAGCTCGGTGCATTGTTTGAAAGTTTATAACAATTATTTAACATCATACGGGGTGCAGTTCAATTTTTTCAACGCTTAAAAGCAGAATAGCACATTCATATTTTATTTATTACACATTAATCCGATCTGGAAAGTGTTTTTAGTAAAGGATTCCTTAACATGCGCGACTGGAAATTATTAATGTCCCGCAGGCGAAATACGAATTTACTAATGTACACAATGTTAGTTTAAAATTAAAATCAATACTTACGGTAATTTTCTCTATTGCTAACGTAGGTAACGCCGCAGAGTGCTACTATTTCAGTGATATTAAGAAAGAAGCAAAGATCCAACAGTTTGTGCCCTGCCGAAATCTGACGCTGCTCAAGTAACGTCGAATAGTACTGTCTGTACACCGTGGCTATCATGAATCTCGGTCCGATATGAAATGCTATACATATTCTCCACAGATAACGCTGAGGGGATATCCCTGTCACAGCAGAAATTGAAGGTATTATGTTGTATACCTGTAAGTATAAGAAACAAAATACACGCATAACAAAAAAGAACTAAAATCCAGTTCATTTTCTTTTTTTAAATTTTACACGGCAAATACCGACGATTCGAACAGAAATTAAGATTTGATTTTTACCGGAAAAAAATATTTGCCGCATGCTAAATTAAAACTAAATCGATACGAAGCAATCGGCAAATGAATTCCATATAGGAAATAGGGACGGTCAATTGTGTTTATTCATAAACCGTGCAAGGAATAAAGACCATTCATTTCGATACTGAAAATGACCATCGGAAAAGAGTATTTTATTGTCAGGTTTTGCATTGAACCCAATCCGGATGTTAAAACCCGAAAATCTTTCGCCTTTGTGCTTGAAAAAATATAAAGTTAGAAAATTGAAGACATTCAAATTGTATTTGCTAGGAGCTCAAATCAATATAAATGTGGCACTAATATGACTCGAAGTTGCTTTAGATTCAAAGGAAGAAGAAAAATTAAAGGAACAAGAAATAAATCATAAAAAAAAGGATATAATACAGGCTCAATTTCATTAACTAAGAGACTTAAACCCTTAGGGGAAAATTTTTGAAATATAAGCAAATATAACGCTTCCAAACAGGAATTAAATTTGTTCATCGACAAATCAGTGGTGCAAGAGGCCATCCTGGTCCGATGCACAAGTCTATATTTGCTTGTAATATCGTAATTTATTTGCTATCGATATATCCCCTGACTCAGGGGATTACTTGGGTTTAGTAACATTAAAAAAAGGAAAAAGAAAAAAGCCTGAATCACGTAATGAAAAATTTATCAGATTTATATATAGAAAAATCCAATAAAAAAAATTTAATTCATTAAAACAACAATTCGTAATTTCAAATTCAAAACAGTATTTATAAAAACATCAGCACAAGAAAAATATCTAATGTTTAAAAAATTACTTTTACATAAGGAAAAATTATTCATTGGGCTTTCTTTTTTTTTTCTTAAGAATATGAAAATATCGTCCAAACTTCGATTAAACTTTTGTTGCGATCATTTTTAATCTTTCTGTTTGGATACCGATTTTTCATTTTCGTGGCTTTGCTAAAAACGCAATCTTCAAAAACAAAATCGATTTTATAATGATAACGTGTGAAAAATCCGTTCCTAACCCGTCGGATGATAAAATATAAAATTTAGCATCAGGTTCGCATTAAAATTTCGTTGGAAAAATTGTTGAAGTTTCACATTTTGCACTTGTGGGAGAACAGGATATTTATGTTTTTAACGTTAAAAGACAATGCTTTTAACGTTAAGGTGAAGAAGTTAAATGTGAAAGAAATTTTTATTACATTGACCGAACAGGTGAAACTGACACTTTCCTAACGGGGGATGGGGTAGTTTTTTTAAACCTCGTTGCCTTAGCAATGTGCGAACAAAACAAACTTCCATTAAAAAAACCACCGACGTCCGTGTCCATTTTTTTTGTCACTCAAAATCCGAACGTAATATACACAACGAGGAACTTTAAAATCACATGTATATTTCAAGTAAATTTGATTGACTTTGAAATATTGATATTCAATGCGTGTTCTCATATAATATTACCAAAAATATAAAACATATATTATTTTCTATATTTCGTTGTATATAATATATATTTATATTTTTTTATATCACCGACAAATAAGTGCTTTGGAAAAAAAAAAGAGATGCCTACGTTAATTACTGTAATCAGTCGAAAAGTAAATTAAATTATGTTTGTAATTTCTACATTTTTGCAAATACATTTCCATGCATAAATTTGCTACAACTCAATTTAAAAAACTATAACTTTCATCCAAAAGAAAAAAAAATATTGAGCCAATATTAAGAACGTGAAAAATTAAAAAATTAACAAACATAAAAGCACATCTTTTTTATTTAATATGTAATCTATCAAAAAAAAAGCAAAAACTTATTCAACAGTTTCAATATGTTACTTTAATTTTTGACCGTTTCTTTCTAAACCAACATTCTTAGTACAAATAACAACCTAACTTAAAAATTCAGTTGGTTAAAGCAATCCTAAATGATTAATACATATATATATTTAATTTTCGTATATTTATAATGGAATATTAAAATTATTTTTTTTGATAATTTGTGAATAAGAAATTTGAATATAAATCTTACAGATACAGCTTCTGTATGTATAATTTAAAATATATTTGTAATATATTTCGTTACCACTGTAGTACCACGGTGCAGTATGCAAACTGATATATATTTTTTTAAGAAAATTAATTAAGGGTTTTTAAATTTGCAACTTATTTTAAATATGAAAGTAAAAAAATGATAATAGGCCAGTGTTAAGTTAAAATTAGTTCTAACCGTTTAATAATTAAACTCAATCATAATGTTTCAATCAATATTCGATTGTTATTATTATAATTGTAAGAAATGTGCAAAATTATGTCATCTCTTAGGTTTTAAATCAATATTTTTGTCTTCATATTTACCTTCCATTCGATAACTGAGATCCAATAAATCACTAGACATTCGGGAGGAAAAAAAAAACGTAAAATAACGTGACTAAATAAATTTTTAATCTACTAAAACCGCATAATGTTTACAACAAAATAATTAAAAAAAGAAAAAAAAAATTAAAGATAGTAAGAAGTCCAGACTGTGAACGACTCCGCGAAAATTCAAATCACAGTCCAGAAAGTCCAGAATGGTTGTTCCTTTGATGTTAGCAACTCAAAAAAAAAAAAAAAGAAAAAAAAAGGAGAAAAAAAATTACGGAGTATAAGAAAATAGACGAGCGAAAGGGAGCCACCGAAGGAATTGGTTTTTCATCGGATTTCCCGTCGTTTACCGCGGAGCGAAACGTAAAATGAAAGTCGAGGCGGCGGTGCCCAAACGAAACTCCCCGACATTTACGAGCTCGAGAGCGCTTTCACCCGCAGTGACTGTTTGTCCCACCCTCGAACGAAAAAAAAAAAAAATCTTTTCAAATGACGGCATTTTCACCAACGAGAACCGAAGTTAAATATAAGTTTGCGGGAAAATCTAAGAAATCCAATTGTTTTTGCTTCTCGGCAAAATACCTGCATAGCAATCGATATAATAAAGTCACCCCCCCCTGGAAGAGGCGGGAACCACGAGAAGATTGGAAACGTTACTTCCCCTTTTCCGCTTCCGCGTCCACCGCCCTCTCTTGCAATATAAATCTGATAAAAGGGTCAAATTTTCGGAAATTAATCATTTTTTATTTTCTTTCAAATCACTTTACGCATGTCGAACGCCAAAAATGGGGCATCGTTCCCCGTTTGTTTTCTTCCACGTGTAAAAAAAAAAAAAAAAAAAAAAAAAACGAGAAAAGAGCGTGATTTTCAACCTTATGGTTAAAAAATAAATCGCCCATTTCACTTTCGAGACTAAAGATCATGTTCAAAATTCAAACTGTGACTCCGTATGAAACGCATCTTTACAAATAATTTACGGCTTTGCTTATAATTGACGCCGCTTAATAAAGTCGAACATAAAGGGAACCGTAGAGAATTTTGAAGTTAAAATTTCAATCCCGGACAGTTTTTTCTAAATGACGGATTGTTCAGCACTAATAAAGTTCTTTCACAAAAGTCATGTGCGTTATTTTTTGGGGATGGCAATTAAAGCTTTCATTCTAAAGGCATAAATTTATCCAAGAGCGTAGTTTATTTAATGTGATTCATAAATAAATGCTTTCAGGCGAATCAAATGTGTTCGATCCCTGAAAAAAAAATAAAAATAAAAAGCGTTGCGGGGGACGGATTTACAATTTTAAAAAAATTTCTTTTTCTTTCGGGGCAAATGAACGGTAATAATTTAATTCAAATTACCAAAGCCATCGAAAAAATATATACCATTTTCGATGTTGAGAAGAACGGGAAAATGCTTATTTCGAGCCAAAGCAGGTTAAGGCCCCTCCTTACCAGCACCGGAATAATTCCAACATGAATTACGTGATATACGTCCTAGCATGTTGGATTATCTTAAATCGATAGCAGATCTACTTTTCTTCTTTGCTTTGCACAGGAGTGGGAGAGGGTCACAGAAAGAAGAATTTTTCACAAGAAGGAAGAAGCGACGTGGAACGAGGGAAAATGTTAAAATCATCCTCCCATACATCGACCGCGTAAGGTTCTAAACGGATTCCAAAAACCATCCAACAGCGAAAGATGCTGGCGAAATTTTTGGCCGGGTTCTTAGCGGGCCAGCCAGAGGTGCAGCCGACAGCAGTCCCGCACCGCTGCCCTCGCTTCACTTAAACTGCGAGCGAATATGCAAAAAAAAAAAAAAAAAAAAGGGGAGGGAACGCAGCTTTTCCATTCGAATATGGCGAGAAAACATTTGGGCGTAACACGATTGTACGAGTCACATTATACGTATGAATCGGCTTTGAAAAACGCTCAGCTAATCCAGTTAATTTGATAGTACGTCAATTTAGGTGGAGATGGGGGGGGTGGTGGTGGTGGTGGAAAAGAAGAACCTTTTTGTGGCCCCCCGAGCATATTCAATATCCACGTGTAGAAATTTCATTTCGAACGAGCTCTGCACAAGAGTCGGACTTCCGACGCCAGGCACGTGATTCCCCCTTCGCGTCGCCTTCAACCGGTGCCGGGACATTAGCGGCGAACGGGCAAATTGCCGCAGTCGGTGGAGAAAGAGTTCTGACATTTCCCTGCGCCCCGGGGACGGAGCCGCGGCGTTCGCGTCATTAGAAAAGGTCAGAACGAAACTAGGCGAAAAAAAAAAATTGAGATTCCTCCGCGAGCAGGGGAAATTTCGAAAAAGAGGAACCGAAAATGTAAAATATGCGAAATCGCGATGACAAAAATCATATTCGACGTACAAAAAGGAAAAAAAAAATCGAAATGTCTTTCACATTGAAAATATATGGCGACTAACGCGCGGTCCCACAAACAATGGCCTTTGTTTTTAAGTCCGGCACATCGCTTATAACGGAAAGAAGGCTTGGAAATGAAGCCGCCTGTCACCAGTCAATTGTAACCGGATATTTTCAATTCCGAACATTAAAAATGAAGGAAAATGGCACTCGGCCACGTCCATAAATTATCAGCACTCATGGAAAATGTGATTTTTTCACCGTGGTCCGGTTTATATTTTATTAAATAGCATTTTGGCACGCATAAGGGAACGATGCCGTCCAATGCATCTTATTTGAGCGGTGTCAAAAGGCCGCTAAAAAGCGTGCGAAAAATATTCGGTCGTGAATGCGGCGTTTGCGGGCTCTCCGCTGGAGTTTGTGCCCGTCGATCCGCACGTTACTTCCCGCACAAGGCGAAAATTCCGATTTCCAAAACCGAAAACTTCATTTCCATGGAGATATGAAAAAGCAACAACGGCGAATCTAAAATTGCTTCCACCCCAAATTACAGCCCCCAACGTGTTCTACCCCCCGATCCTCCTTTTTCGTTCACCTTTCCCCTTTTTTTTTCCTGCAAGCCATTTCCTATTTTTGTGACTTGCAGTTTCTGCCACTGTTCCTTTCGTGCTGGGTACGATCGCCGATCGTAAAAAGATGAGCTCCGAAGGTGGGAAACGCACTTTGCCCGGCGTTTTCTTATAACCGAAACGCGCCTTTCGTGATTGTAATTATTATACAATTTAAAAAGCAATAGTTCTTGTGATAACTGCAAAACATATTCCTTGCCCTGCCATTCGTTTTCAGCCCTCCCTTTCCCTTTGGTCCGTCTTTTTCATTTTCCCCTTAACGGATGATCGCGTTAAAATATTAAAAAACGTAGGAGAATCATATCCGATATTTAAGGCAACGCCATTAAAATTAAAAAAAAAACACGTTAATTGAAATTTTAAAACCAATTTCGCTTAAATGGTCCGGTCAAGTGCCTGAATCAAAGCGCATCGATGCTGCCTTGATGCCATCTCCCACCGGTGAAGCATTGCTTTCCGGATATCTTCAAATGACATCGGAAATTTTAAATTTTCATGCATCGAAAAACGATTGCTCAATGCAAATTTTCCCGCCTCGCGAAAGCCGACACCACGCGCGGAGCAAGATCCAGCAGGAAACATGATGTTCTGTGCCGATCTCGCCGTGGCAATCACGAAGCCAGGGATGAAATGTGCTTCGGACAAAGTAATCAACAAGTTTACATTAACGGTACGAAATACAGTTTATGTTACATCTAACAGCTAAGCTAAAGCAACAAAATAAATTTTTATCAAATGTAAAACAATGTTTCAATTGAATCGAATCCACCAATAAATATTGATCGACGAAAACTATATCAATTTCATTTGTCATATTGGGCTGATAAGAAGCCGGTTACTAAATACTAACACAAATCGGGAAATTGTAATGGGATTTGCGATAAAGGCTCGTGAACGTTTACGTTACAATTCAAAATGAAAAGCTTAGATGAAAATTGGATACGAAAATCACATTTCCTTCTCCTCTCACGGGGTGTAATTAACAGTTGGCAATGCATATTAAAAGGAAAAAAATAAAATTCTTGTAAGCGAAATCGCTGTAAAACGAAAATCCTTTTCATGAACTGGGGGGGTTTATAGTTATTGATAAAGTTTGCTTTTTTCTGAAAAGATAAAATTTCAACAAACTTAATAACAGAATTTTTTCGGTTTTCCTTCGCGGGTGAATAAATCAATTAAACGTATTTATTAGGAAGGGATGAAATTTTTTCGAGCGGCAACGAGTCGTCGGTTACTGTGCAACGATACGAAGGCCGACAACTCATTTAAATTTCAACCGTTTCTGTATTTGCATATTGCGTGACCTCGATAAAATCAATTAATATAAAGGGAAACTTAAGGAGAGGTTTCATGCAATGAAAGCGGAAGGTAACAAAGGGAAAAGACAAAAAATGGCAAGTTCGAATTTAAGTCAATAAAAGTGAAAAGGGTTTCATTCAATTAATTAAAATGAAATAATAATGATGGAGCTGGTGGTCGACGAGCCACCAGTCAATAATCAGAAAAATTTTGGTCTGCGGTACAGCTGATTTTCAAATATCCCCCTGAGAGACCGTTTGATTGTTACAGATCAGTTACCTTCGTTTAATCTATCCAAATATATAACTTATGATTATTTTAAATAAATAACACTTATTAATCTTTATTTTCCATTTTGCATGTTTTCCAATATTTTTTTTTTTTGTCCTCCATCGAATTTTGGTGGAGTTCGTTTGTTATTTCTATGACGGATCCCTGATGATATCTGTATCAACAAGCAAAGTCTACACCACATACACTCTAACAAATAACATTTACACTCAACTTAAAAATTGTTAAAGCATCATTAAGACAAGCATTTCAAACACTAATTCTCATCATGGAAACGAAATTTCTGATTAATATCTAAATTTGACGGTTTCAAAATCATTTTTTCTTCTACTTTTATGAATTGCTTGTTATTTTCTTTATTAATATAATTTTTTTTAAACCTACAATAGCAGATACACAATGTTATTTTTTTTCCATCATATTTACCTTTTTTTTTTAAGTTGCAATTGTTAGATCTGAATAAAAAAAAATACGTCATTTATACATTAATGTAAAAAAAATTGAAGCTTAAAAAAAAGGTTAAAAAGTTCATACAAAAAAAATTGTCCAAGCAGTCCATTCATATTCTAGGTTAAAAAAAATATATATGTATACCTTATATTTACAATTTTCAAAATTACTGTAATTTATCAGGATCACGGAAACTTTCATTTTCACACTGGGAATATTTAAAAAAAAAAAAAAAAAAAAAGACGTTATTTTTCTTTTTATCTTTGAAAATATTTAAGAAATGTTTTAGAAAGAAAGCAGTTCAAGAATTGTATAACTTATGGAGAAAAATTTGCCAAATGCTTAGCTTAGAAAAGCCTTTTGTCATAAAAAAATGTTTGATGCTGACAAATGTTGAGATTATGGTCACTCAATTAACGATGATTCATAATTTCGAATAGTGGCATGAAAAAAAAAATGAATGGCAACTATTTTGATTTATTCCCATTTTCATTGCAAAATTACACTTTCAAGATCAAGTAAGTTTTATGAAAAAAAAGTTAGATCTGTTTTAAACTAATTCAAATTTAAACAAAACAAAGCTTCTTATAAATAAAACCGAGAGCGTTAAAATACATTAAAAATTTAAAAATATATAAATGGAAAAACCGTTAAAGATGCTTGATATGAAAATGCTGGATTTTTACCAAATCTAATGCAACATTTTCAGACTTTTCAATGAGGAATATTTTGGTAAATTTGAAGATATACAGCTTATGTGAATATTTACCAGCATGAGATATATTATCTATACATATATATATATGCAGCATGAGAATATTTGTAATGGAAGAAATAAAATCTGAGATGAATAATGAAACTGGGTGATAAGTTGTAATTAATGTTTTTTATAAATTTCAATGCATATGGAAAAATTTTTTTAAGAATGAGACCATTTCATTTCATTACACATCAGCATTAAAATCAAATTAATATTGGAAACAATTGAGATTAGATCTCCTGTATTTGAAGCATAATAATTGGCAAGAATTTTAAATTAATAACAAAGCCAGCGAGTGAAAGATATATCAACCAAGATAAGGCAAAGTCAAGAGAAAAAAGAAATGTCAGAGATTAATTTGTAAATTGTGAAATCAAATTAAAAATATTAAGATCTTTAACCTTTGAAAATTATCTAATTACCCTGATCATCAGTTTTATTTAAATTTTGTAAACCTCTTTATAAAAATATTCCAAATAATTCATTAATGATAACATTATTAAATTATTTAAATTTGAAATA
Source organism: Ricinus marginatus (assembly GCA_028565995.1). Taxonomy (NCBI): domain Eukaryota; kingdom Metazoa; phylum Arthropoda; class Insecta; order Psocodea; family Ricinidae; genus Ricinus; species Ricinus marginatus. The sequence continues at coordinate 3,532,012 of JAOWBB010000002.1, forward strand.
TCAATTGGCTTTGAAATTTAATTCAATGTGAAACTAAATTTCCATTCACTGGTCATAATTACTGCAATTAACATTTCACAATAACAAAACAACATTCATAACTCAATAATCTTATCAAATCATAAATAAAAGAACTTACCTTGCAATGAGTTTCATGAATATCATCATTCTGAAATATATATGCTGTTACAAAGCATATTATTAAAGAAGACATCGGCAGAGCTACTGTAACCAAGCACAAATTACGTAAACTAACCATCATATAGATAGTTTGTTTATGGGGGTTTTGTAATGAAGCTGTTTCCATTGCCACAGATTTACCCACCATATTAAACTGTGTATGTAGCTTGGTTATAAATTTTCAAAATTTGTGAAACATTAAATTTTTATCACAACCCTAAGAATTATATTATTGAATATTATTTAATTTCTCATTGCAGGAAACAGCACTTTGAACATTGTTCAAATTTTGATATGTTTCTATTGCCATTTGCATCAAAATTTCATTTAGAATTTAAGTAATTCCACTGCTTAATCTGGTGTACCTGGAAAATTAAAAAAAAAAAAAAAACAATAACATTTATTAACACTGTGAATGTACAAACACAATTTGTCAAATCATTTGCGCTTTATGATAACTGAAAAAGGGAAATTACTCTCAATTTTAATTGATTTAAGTTTATTAAACGTTGACGTGCGTGTCATGCATGAGAAGGATATTGTTATCCTAATCAAACAATTAAACTAAAAAGTTCAACATTCAAATTTAACTAGAAGCATGGCAAAGATTTCCTGACTTATCGCTTGCAGTGCCCTGTTCAGTTATAAAGTTCTAGAGATCATTGCTACCCTATCGGAACCGTGACACTTGAGACCTGTGTGAAAGCGAATTGGCAAAGAAGCAGATTTTTGCTCATCGGAATTATCAACGACGGCACAGGGTGACGGGCAACATTTTGAATGCCGTCAAAACCCATCGAAAATGTTTTTCCGCGGATTCCCTAAAAGCTTGGTCACCGGTCGCTTTCCACAGAAAAAAATGGTGCCAGAATTAAAAAAATACGATACTGAGTCGGGCGATTTTTTTTCATTTTTCCATTCTCTCACACGATTTTGTACGCTTTCACGTATCCACAATTTATTCACCACTTTTTTCTGGAAAGTGATATCACTTACTCAGGAGCTGTTGGCGCCATGCGAACCGCTTGTCGGAACTCCGATAAAAACGCATTTTAATTTAAAAAAAAAAGGAAAAAAAATAAATGTTTTTTTTTTTTTTTTTATCGAGAAAAATGCATTACTTTTTGGCGCTAGACCGAACAATGCGTAAAATAAAATGAATTATATCAGAGACCGTACCTCAGTTTAAATGATGGAACACCATTTTGCTTTATATATCATCTGAACATTTTTAATCTTTCTTTAAAATATCAATAAGTCGATCATTTAGGAGGAAAAAAATAAGAGAAATGCAAGTTAATTTAATACGGTAAAGCCATCTGAGGTTATCGTACGCAAACGCAGATCGATTCCTGCCATGATACGAGGTTGACATTTGTACACGGAGCACGCACATTTGGACTTATCCCGAGCTCGTGCGTTGCCGATTCCCCGCGCTTAATCTCTGGCGTTACGTAACCAGGTTAGGTTGGGTAAAACGTTACGCGATCCTAGTGCGAAATCACGTTGGAATCCCGATTGAAAGCACGTGAACAATTTGGGTATTCGGGAAGATGCGCTCCTCGGAAGCGAAATTGAGGAGGAAAAGATGCAAGTACAAAAACATAGTAATGAAAGATTGGAACATTGAATTGTCCGATTCCCCCACTGAGGTAATTCGAATTTTTTAAGTTAAATTTCAACGGTGCCTCTATTTTCGCCGCATATAACAAAAAAAAAAAAAAGTTTCTCAATTTTACTACGATACGAATTAAGTGAGGTTTTATGAAACGATCACGCTCGGTTTACAACAAGCTCGCATCTAATGTAACTTAAGTTTGTAGATGAAATTTATATCATATTTTAATACTCCTCGTTTAAAAGAAAGTTATTCTAAATGAAATGCAGGGTAAATGTACCTCGTAGCAACTTCCATTTGAAAAATCAAAGAACTGTAATTGTGCATCTAAACGTTTCAGATTATAATGATTTGCAACAAAGGTTTGGTCAGTGGTGTTAATCAGGAGATGATTTTTGAAGCATTTAGCATTTATGGACCGATAGAAAATATTGTCATGATCCCGGGAAAGTCATATTGCTTTATTATTTTTAAAGAAATATCTTCATCCAAAGAAGCTTTCACATCATTGAATAACAAAGAAATTTGTTGCAAAACCAAAAGTCCAATGTTTCTATGTTTTGCAGAGAAGGTACCTGAAGCTGAAAATGTGCAGCTTAACTTCAACAAAAAGCCACCTGGTTTATTTGTTTTAGAAGATTTCATTTTGAAAGAGGATGAAAATAAATTGCTAAGATATTTAAATGATATTGCATTATCTGACAATGAAACGAAGTCATCTGCTTTGAAAAATAGAAGTGTGTGCCACTTTGGATATGAATTTAAGTATGCTCACAATAAGGTTGACATAAAGGAGCCAATAAAGGAAATTCCAAAAGAGATACATGCTTTATGGGATAAATTTATGAAAATATCTTGTAAATTAAATATGGCAATAAACTTCACACCTGACCAAGTGACCGTTAACAGTTATCTGCCAGGACAAGGAATTCCAGCACATGTTGACACACACAGTGCATTTGAAGATCCAATTGTTTCACTAAGCCTGCAATCATCTGTGGTCATGGAATTTAAAAATTTAAAAGGGAAATGTTGTAACATTTTGCTTCCAGCAAGAAGTTTGTGTGTCATGTCTGGAGAAGCAAGGTAAATTTCTATATGTATAATTCTAAGAGCAAAATAAAACAATTTAGCAAAACATGCAATCCAAAGAAGAATTCTAAAATAATTAAATATTCAATTATTTTAAAATTATACTTTTAAATGTAAAGATATATGACAGGATCCATTATTAATTAATCCAAGTGTTTTCCTTTTCTTTTCCAGATATGGCTGGACCCATGCCATAGCAACAAGAAAGTCAGACATTGTCCCCTCTTCAAATGGGGGACTTACATTGCTATTTAGAAAAAAGAGAACTTCCTTAACTTTCAGGAAAATTAAACAAACTCTGTGCAATTGTAATTTTCCAGAGTTTTGTGATTCAAAGAAAAAACAGCAAGCTGCAGAAGATTTGATTGATGATTTGCATATAAAAAACATCATGGAGGAGGAAAATCTAGCTGCAAAATTAGAAGAGAATTATGTACATAAGGTATAATTTTACTTGTGCCAAAGATAATTGGTTTACAGTTTTATTATAAAGAAAAGTTTACCTTTGTACACCAGTACTACTAAGTGTAATTCTTTGTTTGCTGCATTTAGACTTTATTTTGGATCCAGGGTCTATAATTTAAAAATATGCGCATAATTTAATTTAGATTTAATGGAAAGGCTTAAAGCTAACAAATGGGATGTGCGTCACCAATGTTCAGATACCTATTCGCAAAGTCGATTGCTTTCAAAACTCGCATTCCCTGAAGTTCGTCCGTCAACGTGTTCCAGGTCTACCGGAGGATATGCCATCATTTCAGCGAAACGCGCCACAAACCCTGGCCAAACGTAGTTGAATTCGTGAGTTCCTTCCCCGTGGGATCAATTTTGGTTGACGTCGGCTGCGGAAACGGCAAATATTTCAGCAGGCAGAGCTCCTCGTTCGAATTAGGATGCGATGCCAGTCTCGACCTAATGAAGGTTTGCAGGGAACGAGGTTTCGAATGCTTCTCCTGCAACTGCCTACATCTGCCCGTGAGGGACAACGCGGTCGACGGATGCATAAGCATTGCAGTCGTACATCATCTTGTGACGGAGGTAATCACAGTCCACCAACGCGATTCAGCATTTACTGCGACTGTATTTTTACAGCAACGCTTTTGCCGGACTTTCTTGTGTCGGTCATAATTCTCTCCCTTTTTGTGCGATGCGAATTCGATTACCCGGCAAACTAATTATAAAAGTCTTAATCCCGGATCGCACTCTGAAGGGGAAACTGAAATAAATTTAATAACTTTTAAAATTTTTTATTTAAAAAAATTGCATTCACAAAATTTTATCGCATCCCCATAATTGCCCGGATCGACTCTCATAAGCATTTTCCTAAGGATCTTCTTTTATCCAGAAATTAATTTTTTTTTATTGCTTTTCATAGGATCATTATTTGCCGATCCCTCGTTGGAATAGATACAAAGCTCAGTTAATTTCATTTCTTTCAAATAGGAACGAAGGCGGAAGGCAATATCGGAAATAATTCGCATTCTGAAGCCGGAAGGCCGTGCTTTAATTTACGTTTGGGCAAAGAATCAAGAGAGGCTCGACAAAAAGTCCAGCTACCTGAGGCAGGGTGGAAAGAAGGAGGGTAGAATGGAAAAAGTTAATGAAAGGAAAATTGTTTTGGACGATGTTCGGACAGATTTAAGCCTACCGGTGCACACGAATCGGACAAACTTCGTCCACAGCGATTTGCTGGTGCCGTGGAAACTCAAGGAAGATAAAATGAAAGAAAGCGAAGCCGACCGGGATCCCGTTTACCTAAGGTATTACCACGTCTTCGAAGACGAAGAACTGAAGGTTTTATGTTCGAAATTTGAGAACGCTGAAATCATAAAATATTATTACGATCAAGGCAACTGGTGCATCATGTTGCAAAAATCGTGATGTCAAAAGGCTCGAAGGCATCGTTGGCAAATAAATCAGCGTACAATGCATATTGTACTTTCGCTGGCTTGGTTTTAAACTGCATTCATGCAGGCCATTATATATATTCCTTTCCTGTAATGATCTTTTGCGGAAATTTCAAATATTTTTCGAGATTAATTTTACATTTATTACACAATTATTATTGTACGTTATTTGTTACTTAAGCTAATGACAGATATTGAACTTACTTTGCGCGCTATCTCTCTATCGGTCGAACAGAATTATTTCTTCCAAGATGTCTGCAAAAGATTACTCTTTTCACCCATCGAAAAATCGCAGCAGTTCGTCGTATGAGTATTTTTCTTTTCCTAATAATTCCATTAAAACCGGCACTTTGCTTTTTACGGTCACGCCCTGGAACTTGTGCTTATCGACGAAGAGATCAGTCACTATACCATACAAACGATCCAAATAACCAGGTTGACTTTGGAATTCTTCGATGATTTGCTTCTCATTGCTGATAATAAGCAAATACTCGCTTGTAAGCGAAGATGAATTTTCGGAAGGATTTTGCGACAGGTCCAGCTCCGACAGCGATTGCAAAATCGACATTTTTCTTATTAAATCCAATTGGTGCTCTAATTTTGGTCGCAGCAAATCTAAAGTGTATCGGACGCTTGACTCGTTAATTTCTGTAAAAACAATTTGTAAATTTTTTCTATAATAACAAAATGCAAATTGGAGGCAAAAGTCGGCCTCCGTCGGTTTGCGAATGAAAATTTAATTTAATAATAATCAATAATGTCAGTTTTTCTGGATTTGAAACTCGTTGTTCGTGATCTTACAAAGTCATCTTTATTACTAAAAATGTTGATATTCTATCCAAAAAGCTCTCCTATCTGTTATGAATAAAAGTTGGAAATAAAAATCTGTACATTATGAAATTAAAGCATTTTACAAACCCCAGGTAATATCTATGTTTCGATTCTTTATGTTCTTTGTTGCTTGTTTTGATATAACATCTTTCAAAATGGAAATTGTGGAAATGTTTTCCGATTCAAATTCAGCCTCTCCCTTGCTGAAACAAATTTTTTTCTAATATAAGCAAATATCATTTAAAATAATAGAAAAATTATTTTTAAATGTAGATAATATTTAAATGAATAAATTACTTTTCAAACTGATTTTTACTTAATATAATTATTTTAATATTACAATTTGCGTTTTGTTTTATATTTATTTCCTGAAAATTATACTTACGCGTAGGTGCATCGTAGCATCGTTCCAATAAATGAAGATGTAAAAATTAAAACTGACGTTTCGAAAGTCGGCGGTTTCTCTGGCACTTCAGGCAAGCAGAATTCTATCCAAGAATGAATTTCGCCGAGACTAAATCCACCCTTTAATTTTAGCCTGTTATAAGGCCTACAGGGATCAAAGTTGTGACATCTAACGTGCATCGAAAGTGTTTTTATGCGATATTCTCGAAGTTGACAGCTCTTTGGCTGTATGTTAGGCGTGATATAAATCTGAAGAGTTCCATATTGTCCCTCAATTGTTCGAATTTTTAAATCTAATCGAGTTGTATTGAGTTGACAGCGATAAGTGGCCAACAAAAAATTTCCTTCCTGAAAGCGGAATAATTTTTTTTTTATTTAAAATTCAGAATTTAAGTGCTGCGGAAGACTGAAGGAAATTTACCGCTGGATCGCAGTCGCTGAAACTGACGACGGCAGAATTTTTGTCTATGTCTAATAAATCAACAGGAACATCACTCTGGATAAGGACGTTATCGATTGATGTTTGCACCTCTAAGCATAAATTATAGGAAGCATCTTCTTTATTTAAGTAAAACTAAAATGTAATAAATCAATTAAGTTTTCTGATATTTTTACGATAAATATACATGAATATTTTTCACTAACTTTGAAAAAGGTGACTTCACCTTATCATTTATTGCAATGAGAGGAATAGCGGAGACGGAATTTTCGCTGTCTTGTATCACGGTTTGGTAAATTTCTCTCTCCTTAACGAGTCTTTGTTCAAGCTCGGCAACTTCTTCTCTGAAATTTAAACATTTGGGTATAATAAAAAAAAATTAAGAGATCCAATTTTTCACGAATTTCCGAACTTTCGTATTAAAATATCTTCTTATATCTTCCTGTCTGTTCTCAGACCATGAAATATTTTTGAACACGGTTCATCTCCTTTTATTAAATTTAAAAGGATGTCAGGTAGTGTCATATATAAGGATCAGTAGTGATTTTCCTAAATAATTTTTTTTAAATGGTAAAGCTCCTGATAATGATATCATAAGATTTAAAATAAATGTCGAATATTTTAAGTTTATCGCATGATTTATCGGAAGAGTGAATTTATGGAACCTTTAACTAACAAGCAATTCTTCCCAGATCAGGTTTTGAACTGCAAATAAGCCCGTCCATACGTTAGGGATCAAAATCAGCACAGACCTTATTCAAAGAAGGAAAGAAAAATCCCAAGCTTAGCATGATTTCTGCTTTGATCCAATCTGCGGAACTTGAACGCAGAGCTCACGATCAATTTCAAAAAAATATCTGCATCACTAAAACCCATCGATAGTTGAAAATAATCTTCTTTTTAATTCTACTTAAATTGCGTTCGTATATTAATTGCGCAGCGACGGTGATATTGAAATATAAGGCAGAAAGATTCCTCATTACCTCAGACGAAATAGTTTTTGTTTCATTTCATGTGACATTGATATGTGACCTGAATCAGCAGTGACACTGAGGTTTTTTCCTAATGTTTCCATCGTCAGACTGAATATCCATCCTATATAAATTGTTAATTATAATTTTTTATAATTGCATGTTGTGAGTTTAATTTTCTAATTTTAATTTGCATTATATTGAAAATTGGGCTTACCCGAAAATGTGACAACAACAATTTCGTGAAATCCATCCGCTCCTACCATGCCACCCTGGAGAGCGGTTATCGATTCGTTACAAGTCTACAAAGGAGTTATACTTTTAAACTCATTTCTTTAGTTTTAGTAATGTTAATGTTTCTTTAAATGGATTTTATTCTTACGTATGAAAAAATTCGTTTAGGTTCTTCATCTGTTTCATCCAAGTTGTACACTTCAATAAAGCCATCTGCTCTACCTACAATTATATTATTTACACCGCTTTCGGTTAAGTCATAGCAATCAAGGCAAGTGACCATATCTTTTGCTTCACTTGGTTCGATCAACCATTTGTCTTTGACTTCACTCCTAAAAATTCATATTATCATTATAAATCACTGAAGCTAAATTACTTTATAATTAAAATTCAAAAATTAAATTTTTTTAACATAATTCATTAATTTAAAGCAAAAAAATTAATGATAAGGAATATTTTTAATTTATCTGATTATTAAAGGAAAACTTCTTACCATAGTGAGATTAAATAGAAAATGTGGTAAAATTATAAAGCAGTAAAAATAATTGTTTTTAAGAAAAGTTTCGAATTACAATTAAAACTAACAAGTTAAAATGGTTTTCTTGAACGTAAGAATTTTTATCAAATATATTGTACGAGACAGTTATATAAGGATGAATGTTGGTATCCGAACCTATTTCACTTCTGCCATTATTATCATTGCCATCACATTTGAAGAAACTTTTAATGTAAGAGCTTCACCTTGTTATTTTCAGAAGGCCTACTCCTCCATTCCTGGTTCCATAAAGTACCTCATCTCCATTTATGCCCCCGTCATTATTAAATAAATGAAGAACAGTAGGGGAATTTTTGACTGGTATGGAATGTATGACCGTGGAATTTTCGAGTACTCTCAATAATCTGTCCTCGCAGGCCAAAATCGGTGTCAGTTGTCCGGTCTGATAAAAAATGATTCATACATATCAATGAAGGAACAAAATTATTAATATTTTTCTCTCTTTAAGAATTTTATTAGTGCATGCTTTCAATAAATTTTTAGGTTTTAGATGACAATACCCGAACCTTAAATTCAGCACTTATTTTCATAACATTATTTTTAAAATAATAATCTGTGCTACATAGTGTACAACATATAAAAATTTATGTAATAGTTTTATATTTGATTATGATTATTTTATTGTTGTTAGATTATCATAATTATTTCCAAAGATTTATTAGGAATGTAACAATGACATTAAATTGGTTATCAGTTTTAAGCATATTTTAATCATTAAATGAAGCATTATTTAGAAATGGTAATTAAAAAGAATAGAAAACGAAGCATTTCAAATTATGTGATATGGCATCGAAACATTTACTATGAATCGAATCCTTAAGTTCTAAATTTAAAAAGTTTATATTCTATAAATGGCGAGAATGCGCAAGTTTTTTACTCTTTATCAATTCATTTATTGCATATTGGTCTTTCCTAAAAATTTTTTAAGTCAAGTCAATGGACAAATATCACGTAGAATTAGCGAAAAACTACTTTAGTACAGTAATGATCTAGTACTTTGCTCAACTATTGCTTCGTCTTTAGATAAATTTTCAATTATACTTTGGAAACTATTCAAATCGTAAGTTTCTTTTATTATTAATAAAATTCTATGGTTGCGATCAGGTTAAAAACCACCTTTTCAGAATTAAGCGCAATCACGTCATTTATACCATCACTGCATAAGAAATAATTGGCATCTTTACAGTCTTGATAGTGACAAAATGTGTATTTTCCACAGACAAGCAAATCACTTCCTTCTACATACCTGGAAAAAAATAATTTCGCATTACTTTCGGATATCTTTCGGGCGATGATTTGAATTTATTCTGCTTTTTTACAATTACAGTATAGTAATTATTCCTAAAAGTTTTGAAGAAGTGGAAAAATCCATGCGTGACAATGAAAATTTATAACCAATTACCGCTCAATTTTTTTTCATCAGCATATTACATTCTCGCAGAAAACCGTTTAAAAAAAAATAAGTTTCCATACTTGACCACATACATTGATCTAATCGGTTCGGTTAAATTTGTGTCGAATTCAAGAAACTGCTTTCCTTTTTTTGTATACCCTTTCACCTCGCTCTCCAAAGATACAAATATTTTGTCTCTTGTAGTTCCCAATGCCCCTCCCAGTTCTATCCTAGAGATTTTACTCTCGGAAACAGTCTTGAAAATTGTTTGGATTTCTCCCTTCTTCACGGCGAAGATATGCAGTATGCCATCTTCATCTCCAATTGCAATCTGACAAACAAATATTTTATTCTACATATATTAAAAGGAAGTTACTTAAATTCTTTAATTTTTCTTGTCATGAAATCAGTCATTTGCGTGAAAAAGACAATAAGATGTAGCTGAAGAAAATTTTAACTGGTTTTCTTATAGTTCTTGTTTATGTAACCCTCCAGATAGGATAAATTAATTTAAATGTTAAGAGACTGTTATGGAACAATCGGAAATGGTTGAGAAAATATCTACTAGCAATCCATGGTTTTCTAAATAGATTGGCTAAATGAATTTGCACTTTCATATAAAATGATACTCGTTTTCACACATTTTGATAATTATTATATTTCGAGCCTTTATGCTGAGAAATTGGTAATGTTTAAAATATCAGTATTTAATTTGAAAATGAATTATAACAGATTCCCTAAAACAATTAATGCTTTTTCCGTTCCAGATTTTTCCGTTCATCCATGTCAATTTCAAAAGAACAAAGTTTCATCCTCTTTTAAATTTATATACCGTAAATCAGAATATTGTTCTCATTTTTAGTGATCGTATGAAATAATCCTAATCAAAATCTAAGAAAATCTTAGGACTAAAATTTAATACGCATAGAAATAACAATTATATTCAATACTTCAATAATTTATGCAGATTTCTTCAGCCAGTAATTTTTATTGTGATTTATTTCCGAAATTTATAATTTTTATGTTAAATGTTTTTGCCTTCAATAAAGTTTGATTGTGTGTTATTTACCGTTTGATAATATACCGATTAAAATCTTTTTTATCTTCTTTTCTTATCAATGACTATTTTATTAACTTTTTGAATGTGTTGGGAAGGTAACGTTGGAAACCAGAAGGAATGAATCATACCTTTTGCTGCACATTATCTTCGGACTTTGGCAATAGTTTCATACATTTTATGTTTGTTACTCCCACGATAGTGTAGTCGACCCGAGTCAATTCCAATTCCATTTTGTCCACTCAATAAAGTTTTTTCAACTAAAAAGTTAAAAAAATATCAGGCAGCCATCATTGGACAAAAAACATTTTTTTCAAATGTTGGTACTTCTTTAATTTTCTGAACTATATCATCAACTTAGGTAATAATCGCGTATATGTATTTTTTTACTTCAAATAGTAACTTTTTAAATTATGGAAGGAGCAGCTGTTACAATGTTAAAAAGAGCAGTTGAACTCGATCAGAAAAATAGATATACAGAAGCATTAATATGTTATCAAGAAGGTTTATTGTTGCTAATGGACGTTATGAAGGGTTAGTTATTACATTCATATGTTTGAATAAATTTTGAAATTGATAGTGTGAAGTTAATTTGAATTTAATATTCCCCTAACTCATATCTAATTTTATTAGGTATCCCTTGTTTATCTTTTCATTTCAACAAAAATAAATTACCACGTCAAAAATTTCTTCTGCAGTAAATTTTTAATTAAAACAAGGTTAGAAAAAAATTTAAGTAAAACAAGGTTAGATGAAGTATTTTCCTTTTTAAAAATATGTAAAATCCTATTTGCTTAATTTTCATTGTTACCTAAGTATTTTTCTATATATCAGAAACTTAACTACTTCTTTTCTGACTCAAATGCACAAGATTTTACTTTCTTTAGCAGGATAATAAATAACAGGTGTAATTATAAAATAAAAAGATAAATTTTTTCAAATATATTTAATAAAGTGTTTTAATTTTAATTTCTCATGAAAGGAATTCCAGCTGGAACAAAAAAAAATTCTTTAAAACAAAAAATAGGAGAATATATTGGAAGAGCTGAAAAAATTAAAAAAATTGTGGAAGATAAAAAAAAATCAGGCACATATCATGAATCCATAACTATAGAAAATGATTCCAAAGGTCATAGTTATGAGTCTATCATGGGAAGATTTTTAGATAGTGATGTAACTAACGTAAGAGTTGAAGATCCGTATTTACGAAGTTATAATCAATATTGTAATTTTGTACAATTTTGTGAACTTATAGTCAAAAAGTGTAAGAATTTGAAAACAGTAACAGTAATAACTGGTCCAGATGTTGAAAATTTAAATGCTCAACAAGGTTGGTTTAATTCATTACAGAAAGACCTTAAAAAAAATTACAATATAGAGTTGAATGTCAGCTTTTCTACAACTCTTCATGATAGACAAATATTGTAAGTATATAAAATCAATTTGTATGAACTTATTTGCAATATTATGCATTATGAATCAAAATTATTTGCAAAATATAGAGCTGAAAGTGTTGTCATATAACATAATGTATTCAGATTTAAAATTCCACAGATTTTTCAGTTCATAAAAACTCTCAACTATTCAAGTTTGAAGTTTTAAATTTAATAACCAAAAAAATTGATGATTATTTTTTTTTCTAGTGATTTTCTGAGTGCTCTCAATGAATTTTTGTATTATATTGAATTATGATTAAATTAATGGTTTAAATTTCCATTACAGATTGAACAATGGATGGATTATAAAAATTGGTCGAGGTTTGGATTATTTCAGGCCTCCAAATATAAAACATGGTCTAGGTTCTTTTGATATGGATTTCAGAGTTTGCCGTGAAACAACAGTGGACATATTTCATAAAAATGAATAAAGTGATATTGAAATTCTGGTAAAGTTATAAAATGCCTGAATATATATTTTGTTTTAAATTCTGTAAAAGAAATTTTGAATTTTAACTAAATTAAATTACTCATAAAGTTATAAATTTAGAATGAGAAAAATACTAAGACTAAAGAACTTTTAAATACAACTTTTACAATTAAGTTCTGGTAATTTTGATAATAATAGAAATAATAATAATAATAGTCAAGGCATTCCTTAAAAACATCTATTATACATCTTTTTATAATTTATTAATTAATTAGTAATATTATAAAATTCAAATTTTTCCAGGAAAAACATGGACTTTATTGATGAAATTATTTCAGATATTTTTTTAATTGAAAAAGCAACATAATAAAGACTAAAGTTTTAAAATTGTAATAAGGAAAACATTTTTTGATCGAAAAAATATTCTTGTTATTGTCGCGTTATTAATTCGTTGTGCGACCTGCAAATAATATTGTAAATTTAATTAAACTCTACGGTTTAATTTTATTAATTTCATTTTAGTACATTTGAGATAATTAATGGATTTATTACTACATGAATTCATATTGTAGAAAAATATTTAAATTTTTAAAAATTTGACTTGAAGCGCATTAAAGACTTAATAATAGATTTAAGCGTGTATTTAATTGTGATGATTTGAAATTTACAAAATTAAGTTAAAAAAATAAAAATCAGAAAATTAGTTTAAAAAATTAAGATTTTATATGAATGGATAGAATTAATCCTATTAAAAGAAGGATAAAAAAATATCTAAAGGATATATTTTCTTTAAAAATAAAGATTTATTTTTAATATTCTTAGATGTTTTTCGAAACTGCTATGAAATGTATTTTCAAAATATTCTAGTCAAAACTAAAAAAAGAGTAGGAAGAGAAGATCTTTGATTAACTTGATTACAAATTAATAATTTCCTTTTAAGTTCTAAATGGCACACTAAAGTAGAACATATGTAAACAGTCATTATCTACAATAAAGTAGAACATATGTATATATTGCATTTATTTACATATCTTTCCTAATTATACATAACTTTCTTGCTTGGAAGAGTAAAATAGAAATGAATCAAGCAATCTAGGTTCGACTAATTCCATAGCTTCTAATTTTTCTAATGCTTCAGTTCCACAATTTGCTACAATTTTACGAAGTGCGGCCTGCAAAACAATCAGAAAGTTTCGAAATTGTTTTAAACTAATTTTTTTATATATCCAATCTCGTATTTGATCTAAAAAAAAAAAAAATATTACTCAAGGAGGTCAATACTTACAAGACAGGCAACTAAGACGCCATCACTGTGATTTCGTTCTCTTTCTTCCTTACAGAGACGAACAAGTCTTTTGACACCCTGGAGTTCCACCACCTGCTTCGCAACGATGCTATCCGAACATAGCCTGGGAAAAAAAATGAAAATGTAAAAACCTTTTTACTTATCGCTTTGGAATGGAGCACGTCGAATCGTGCTTTGAACGTTATCCTGATGAAATCTAGAATTAAATTCACTTATATAAAACTTTCTATTATCCTTCTCAACTTTAACACTTTCTAATAAATTTTATTGTCAGGGCAAATGTGGCTAACCTAGAGAGAGCGATGGCAGATTTTTGCTGAACTCTTTCCGCAGCAGCTATTTCAGCTACTTGCTGAAAAGGAGAGTGGCGAATTTGCAGAAAGCACAATAATGCTACCACGGCTCTGTTTTCCGCCAAATGCTTTCTACATTCTGGAACCGAAGCCATATTCGCAATTACGGTGGCAGCTTGCTCTTGAATGAATACGGACACCTTTGGACCTTGCCTTCTGACGGCCTGTAAAAGTTATAATTACGTCCGTTGCTTTTTATTACATACGATTTGAAGTAACAAAATAATAAAGATATATGTGAAGGTCGCGAGAAAAGTAAAAACGGTTACCGATAGCAAAATTCTTGCACTGTGGTTATCTATTAAAGGCCAAACAGTTCTTGGTTCCATGAATGTAAGATTTGCTAGAGCAGCAACCGAAAGAAGAAGTGTTTCGCTTGATTCACAGTTCTTAACTATACCTGAAATTAAAAATAAAAGTATTTCGATTAATTTATCAGTGCTTTCAATGTAAAAGGCTTTTCATACTAATATATACTGAAAGTAATTTCCTGTATAAGAAAGATTTTTTTTCTTAATAAAGTAAAAGCAATTTACGTGTTAAAGATTTGACTAAGTCACCCAGGAATTGGGATAAGCTTTGAAGAGCATGATTGTCTTTGATCCAGGGAGCTGTGATTTGCGCCAGAACGGCGACAGCCTCGCTGAGTTCACTTTCCGACCGATTGTCTTCTGCCAAAATTTCGGAAATTATCTCTAAACCTCCGGCCTGAAAGAGAATTTTGTAATGGATTTTTTAATTATTTTAAATGCGGCCGCCAAATTTTAAGCAAATTGTATCGATCAAGCAAAAAAGTTTGCGTACCTGTTCGAATTGAGCTATGGTCTCAGTGACGCAGCAAACTATCGTCAAGGCTCTCAGGGTCATAACTCGCACTGCTGCAGCTCTTGCTTCCAAACAAACAGCGAGCAAAGCCCGAACCCCCTCGGTTCTGGCTATCAAATCACTGAGCACGTTACCTTCCAGGTCGAGACTTGTTAACGCTGAAAGAGCCGTGCGTAATGCTAATTCGGTTTTTGGTTCTTCCAGAGCGTGCACCAATGCCTGAAATGTATAAATTTGTTTGCGTCCAACGAAAGTTGAGGAAAATGCGTGCGGCGTTTTATTTATTTCCCTTCTCCTATGACACAATGATTATAGATGTGAGTGTCTGAAGAAAGAAATTGGAATAATACGTGGTAAATGAATTTATAAATATTTATTAAGGGTGTGATGAATAATAAAAATTCAAGTGAGAAAACGAGGTGAATGGATGAAGCATAAAATCTGAGAAAATGAGTCTGCACGTTAATCTCTTTGAAATAATTACTTCAGACATCTGAGAGCGAATTCGAACCTATTGGTTTTGGAAATGTCAATTCACGTGTACCTTGACGTGAGTGAGTAGGATCATGTCGACGAGTTGTGTAAATTTTTGACCCAGAACATTCAAATTTTCTTCAACTAATTTTTGAATCACAGAATTGTCATCCACTGCATCTCTCAGTTCTTCACAGGCTTCTATCACCTCTTTGGCCATTGCGAGGTATGAATTTTCTTTTAGCTTATTGTCGCGGTCGCAAGAGGCAGTTATCTCCTTCGTTTCAGGTTCCGACTGCCTGAAATCCGTTACCATTTCCTGCAGCTCCTTCGAGGCTTCACCGTGTTCTTGCACTGCATCGACTCTTTTTCTTTGGTTTTCGCTCTCGTCGCAATCGCAATTTCGGTTTCTCGGTATAAGCTCTAGGTTTTGTACATAATCCGCTATAAACTCTTTGATGTGACCGATGAGACTTTGTACCAGAGGCGCGATCATTTTGTAATTTTTGTTCCTCTTGTGCCTGGAAAATGAAAAATTTCTCTTTTGATCGCTACCGTACGTCATGTAACTCGTCGAAGCGACAAAAATTCGTTTTGCCGAAGCGTGCATTTAGGACAGATTCGAGTTGCGTTTCCCGCTTTGCACAGAAATAAAAATTGACTTTCATACTAACTGAAAAACCCTGGAAAATTCCGCCGAAATTATCCTCGTCTTGTGATGAAGCTTTCTGACGGTTTCGGACGTTGTTGCCGCCATGCTTGTTACCTGCCGTGTGAGATCCGTCGCCAGGGATTTGCTCTGCAGAGTTGTCATGATTTCCGCTTCGTAAATGGTTCCCAGTTCGGCGAGCCATTGCCTGATGGAGGATTCGGTGTCTCCCACTGTTTTATTTTTTTTATTTAAATTTCCCCTGTTCTTACTTCTGAAAATAATAAAGTGGAAACATTGAAAAAGCATCGAACGTTATCATTTTGCCGTTGTGTAACTTAAATATTAGAAAAAAAAAATTGCCACTTAATAATGGCCCCCTCTCCGCGGTCAAAACACAAAAAAAGGGATCAAATTTTTCAAATTATACTCCAGAATTTTGACATGACAAATTGTTACATTGATAGTTTAATCTGTCGGTGTATATTGATGGGTTAGTTCTGTTGGGAAAATTAAGAAAGTGAATATTAAGGACTGTTTATTTTCGTTTCAAAACAGGAAAACATACATCACCTTATAAGGATAAGAGACGCTTATTTTTAAAGGTGGAAAAAATGTCAACGTCAGTGATTTCGCCTCATATTCAATGTACACGACAGGCTTTGGCTGTGCCTACACGCTGTCTGAATTAAGGTCAGCTCGATAAATAAATCAACTGAGAACTAATATTTTTTTGACGTTGACCGTATCTCAACGTCAACGACAAAGCAGCAGCAATTGCAGTTTTAGATTGGGGGGGGGGGAGAAAAACAACAGCAAATTTCCCGCAGAGTCGGTGAGAAAATCCTCGCCCCGGCTTTCATTTATTATTACACTCGAAAAGCTGCAGGTTTTTTAACATTCCACTGCCAAGTAATCGAAACAGGGTTCGGAACGCTTTAAATATTTGCGATTCCACTTTCAGCTGCGTCCTGCAGAGTTCAGGTTCGTTCATGCATTTTTGATTTTTTTCAGGTACCTTTTCTCTCATAAAAAAAAAAAAAAAATCTCTCACTTTTTTTTAAAACTTTTCAAACCTGAAGCCCCGTTAAAAGAAAGCGCGATTCGCCCGGGAACCGATTCCGACGACAACCTCAAAGTGAAACGAATTTCAAAATTCCATACCGCACTTTATTTTTACGCGTCGATCTTCGCCATTTGCCGTAAATGAATGAAAACTCGCTTATCATTTCGGTAGGAGAAACAAGGAAAGCATCGTTTGCTCCTTCTGGCGAGCGCCGTCTGAGGCGTCGCGCGGACTCTCGGCAAGGAAGCCGCTCGGGCGAGAGAGAGAGCAAAACGACAAGAAAAATCACGAACCGACCGAGAAGTCTCATTGAAAAATGGCGGGGACGTCGGTCGTCGCGCGATTGCATGCGAGCGCCCGCATTTGATTTGGGCCGGGAGAAAAAGAGAATCGACGAAAGCGACCGGGGAAGCGAATTAATCACGAAAAAAAAAACTCGAAATCTATCGAGCTGCAAGAACCCGATGCGATGGCCGCTTGAACGACGAGGCGTTCGGCCCCCGACCGCATGCAGACGGGGGAAACGTTCGAAACCGCGAAGCGGGCGACGCGGCTTTCGCCGCTCTTTTTTTCTTCTCCGCTTGCGGGGAGTGCCTTCGGAGAGAGCGTCGCCATTTTCGGGTGCGGTGAAGTGATCGGCGTCTCCGGGCGGGAAAAGGAAGAGGGGCGTCGCCGTTCGCTTCCCTCGGCCTCAACTGGAGTCAATAATCCCGTGAATTTTCCTGAACGCGGCGCCGGACAACTCCGCTGAAACGCCTCGCGCATCGGAGCGTTGCCACGCGAACGGACGCCGACGCGTCAGGACCGAGTCCGAATCGTCAGGCGCAGCCGTTCGTCGCGGCCGGGAACGTGAACGAATTTGTCGTCGGCGGGATAAGTCGCTTCGGCTTGATCATCGTGAAAACTGATTTGGAGAGTTTAATTTTTTTTTTTTTTTTTGCTGTTCAAAAGCGGTTTTGTCAAAGCCGCGGGATTCGAGACGGTGGCCGGCGATTGACTGATCCACTCTCGCGGACCGGAAAAAAACTCTAATTAGAATTTAGAGAGAGAGAGAGAGAGAGGAGGAACCATCACACCGGCAGGAAAGCAACGAACGCGATATTGTTGGAAGTTAAAAAATTTTTTTTGCCGCAAACGAATTCGTTTTCTACCACGCGAGTTGGCGGGAATTGAAATGCAGGACATTCGAAAAATAAATTGGAGAAAGCATTTTAAATTCGATCTTAAAACTCGGAGGCCGAAACAGCAGAACGCTTGTTTGGATATCGGAAAGTTTTTTTTTTTCGGTTGAGTTAATAAAATTGACGTAGGAAGTCATATTGGGGGCTTGCTGAATTTGAAGTTGTTCTTTTTTAAATTTATTATAATTATTAAATGTACTTTTAAGAAGTGAAAAAAAAAAAAAACCGATTTGTTTGAAGAATGACAAATCCAATCGAGCTGTTTACTTTCCGAACTTTTTCGGTTAAACTTAAAATTTTAAATTTATCATTTAAACTTGTTTACGCGTTGCAACTCGTGCCGCAAAACGTTTCCTCTGCGATTCATCGTTTGCTCACGTTTAATTGACACATAAAAAACGTAGCTGATTGAAAAGCGGTGCTCGACCATCGAATTAAATAAAAATATAACGTAATTGTTATTTAAGTTGTTGTAAAAATCACAAAAGTATGAAGCAATCGCGTTGCGAAACATTCCCGTCGAAGAAAGTTCTGCGGTTTCAAAAACTTTTTTTTTTTCTGCAGTTGTCAACACTCCTTTTTCCGCGAAATAAAGATCTCAAAATGAAGACTTCAAAACGGTCAAACTGGTTTCCTTTTTTTTGTGTTTTTGAGATTTTTATACGTTTAAAAATATTACGCGGTATTTTATTTCCCTTTCGGATCACGGTCTGTTTTATATCTTATTCATTTCGTTCTCCAGACCGATTATTTATTATCGTGAATAATTTATGTTATAATGAATCCGGGAAATAATTGCGAATTTTAAATGGAGTTTGTTAATATGACTTTTCTTGAATTTCGGGAGCAGTGTCGACTTTCACAGGTGTCAGATCAAGAATTCGCCCAATTCGTTACGATCTTTATGCGTGAATTAATGAATATGGTTTAATCCTAATGCCAACGATTGTTTATAATTTAACGAGTTACATTTATTACGATTCTAAAGTTTACGTGACATATATAATTAGGTATTATATACTTTCATTAATATAACACTTTGCATGATTGGCGTATAAATGTTTAAATTAACATACTGCAAGAAAAAATTTTATCAACGAACTAGTATTTCATTAGTGATATCCATTTTGAGGTGTAACATTTTTTTTTTCAGATGACAATTTTTTTCTAAAGACTTCATTTGCTATTAAAAAACTGAAGTATAACAACACCCGGTTCTATCCAAGGTCTAATTTTTTAATGATTGGATTTGATACTTGAATCAGTTTAAAAATTCACGACGCAAAAGGAAGCATTTGAAAAAACTACATCTTTGTATTCTGCAGTAGATGTTCAACATAGCTGACCCCGTCTGTTTAATAAGCAGAAGGATATAATAATTGTAATTACATACGCAAAAAATAAGTGATGGTAAATGATGTAGAACTGTCAAATTCTACACAACTGATAAATGACTGTATATCTTTTAGCCTTTTAGTGATTTAGTGATTTTACAGTATATGATTCTATGTTTGTGGGCAAAAAAAAAAACATTAACATATAATAGAAAAATTTTAGATTAAATCTTCATGTATTCGATGTAAAAAACATTTCCCGGTCGAAAAATTCATCATTTCTCAACTTCCATCATAACACTGTTACGGTTATTTGTATTTATATATAAGTTGTCTTAAATTTTATTGCGGAACACACCAGGACATCGGTGCAGGATGAAATTACGCATTGTTAATTGGAATCTCAATTAACAATGAGGAATATTAGTGAAAGATTAGAGACGGTGATGTGAATTAGAATCGATGTTTCTACTTATTAATCAGGTCTTACTTTTTTTGAGAAAAAATAACTGACGATAAATTTACGTAATGGAAAAAGCATTATGGATTGCAGCACATTTGGTTTTACCTGAGAAATATATTGACTTGCATGTCTCAGATTTATTCGTCACTTTATCCACGTAAATTTCAATTATTTGTATTTTTTGTGCGAGGAAAGATAAAATTTTAGTTACTGATTATGCTATGCATTAAAATAGTGAATTTTTAGAAAAATATTCATACAAAATATAAAAAAAAAATACGTTTCACATATTTTCGTTTTCGAATACATTTAAGAAAAAATTTTACATGGGGACAAACACATATATTGTTTTCTCATTACTGACTCTACTAATATTAAAAAATTAAAATTAATTTTCTGTTTATCTCGATGATACAAAAAGAGTTGCAGATAAACGGTTAAAGGTAAATTCATTGGGATTACGCCTATATGAAACGATAATTATTTGCTTTTAATTTATGTTCATTTTGTTTATAAGTATGTAAGAGAAAAATATTGAATATGGAAACTTAAATCAAATCAAGTATTTATAGTATTATGAATTTGTCATTAAAAAAATATTTGATTAAAAAAAATTCGGTTTATACAACATCATATAAATAATTGATGCTGAAAACAGTAGATTTTTTTAGACATTTTGGTACAATAACTTTTATAATTTGTTTTATTTTTGTAAAATTACGTATATTTTTGCTGCCAAATTCAAGCTTAAAATACGATTTACCGAAGGGAATATACGTAATATTTATAGCCAATGTTCTCATAAAAATAGTCTAAAGTTTAGATATCGTATTCTTGAATGAGTCCAGCTAACGAAAGGAAAAAATTAATCAGGAGCTAATATCAAATATTTAGCCGTTTTCATTCAACTACATGCAGTGTTTTATGAAGGTATTAAAAGAGGCGCAGCGGAAATTAGAAAATGATTTTCCCACTTAAAAAAGTATTACCTTTCTTTTCAGAATATGGAGAACAAGAAAAAATTAAAAAATTAGGATCGTTTTCAGTTTTAAAGGTTCGACATTCTCATCATTCTCAGTCCGTGCGGCAAGGGAATTTTCAGCGGGAAGATAAGGCCGAGAGAAGGTAAAACCTGACTCCGGTGCACTTCTTAAAGGCGACACTTACCGGTTAAAGCTGGGGAAGAGGCTGACCGGTCTCTTGATCTTCTTTTCGGATAAACCTTTTAATTTTCTCACCGTTGCAAATGTGGACATGCTTCCAATCTTCTTTTCTGTGGCTCTTGCAGCTTTTGGCGTGGGTGACTCTTGCCGCTTGAATTTCATGGATTTAGGCGTCGAGCTTGATATCGGAGGTCCTTCGATGTGTGTTAAATTTAAGAAGTTGTCACTTCCCTTGTAGTTGGCATTTTGCTCAACCAACGTCCTAGGTATTTTGAAACCTTCGTTGTCGAGATCTGATTCGTTTTTGTCGAAAATCACTTTGCTTGATCCTTTCGGAAAATCGATTACCGCATGATTTGAACTGTTTGACTGCGCGAACAGATTTGTTGATGATCGCCCATTATTAATTTTATCAGACACACTTGCATCAATGTTTTTCTTAGCTTCATTTTCGTGTGAAAACAAACCTTTGATATCCGACTGCTGATATAAATTTACGGATGAACGACATTGTCTATCAAAATTGGAATTTTGTTTTAGGGATTTTTTCGCTCCAGGAAATTTGCAGGCCAGCTCCAGTTGATTTTGAATTTTATTAATTTTGTCACAATTGCTAGTTTTAGTTCTGTTTTTTCGTATTTTGTTAAAAATACTGTGATTTGACATAGAGGGTTCACCACTACCATCCGGTTCCTGTACAATTTGCGTATTTTTTTCATATTTAACGTTTTGGCAATGAGTTTTTAGATTCTCTTCCGTGCTACCGTTTTGCATAACCGATTCGTTTCCATCGAAAGCTGTTTCCAAATAGTGCCTCTGAGGAATTGTCTGTTCCCTTTTGTAACCGGTAACGTTAGGATTTTGTGCGGATTTACCGAGACTAATATTTTTTAGCTGATCTATCGCGCTAGTGGTATCGTTTTTAATATTCTGTTCGCTTTTCGAGATCCCGGCATTTGGTTGAACTTTTTCGGTTGAGACACATTTCGAGCATTCCCGTCGTTTCGACAAATGCGGCGATTCCTGCGGGCTGTGCAGCGGGGCGTTGGCGTGAATTTCAGAATCGGAAAATCCCGAATCCTGACTTTTGTGACTTCCCTGGCTCGGACTCGAAGAACATCCTCTGTCGTTGCTTCTGTCGGAATTCTGCCAACTCGTGCCCGATTTACTCTCCTCCCATTCGTACTTCTTCATGTTGCTCGACACTGTAACCAAATCCTGTTGGGAAGACACTTCGTTGGCCCCGTTTTCTGGACCTGGGTTTACCGGCAACTGCGAGTGGTGTCCATTATCTTCTTTTGAGGTATCGTTTATGAGCAAAAAGTGCGTCTTACTTGTTGCACTATCATGTGCGATATTTGTACTAAAACCCTCTCCTTTTCCCCAATCGGGGAAATTTGTAATTCTGGAGTCGTCTCCATCGGGAATGTTCGACCACCATACTTTGCTGGGCTGTCGACGAAATTCACCCATAACTGTATCTGGAAAGAAATTATCAAAAATTTGAAATAAAACCTTTCAGATTTGAAAATAAACTAATTTGGCGAATTATACTGCATGGAAGTTAAAAGCAAATCTATTTATTTTTTTTTAGTAAGGCTTTGTACAGCGTGAATCATTTAAAAGAATATAATTTCAAAAAGACTTACTTTCAAAAATATCTTTTCAAAACCCAACTATTTGATAATTAAATCAAATTCGTTCAACCCCAACGGGATTAACATAAGTAGGAACAATTTTTAAAGGGTATTCTTTGAATTGAATATTCAGTATGAATTTGTTTCTCACGGTTATCCCAAAAAAAGGTCAATAATGGTCTGGATTCATTCTTACACCACTTAATAACACCCTTTAGCCCCTTTGAAAGACATTTCAACCATCCTATTTCCGATTTAGATAATTCTCAGCTCCCTGTTCTTATGGAATGCAATTTCCGACAAGGTTCACACAGAGATATTTTCATTCGAAATTTTTATAAAATAATATTTTTCAGATATTATTCATAGCTCAACGAAGAATTCTCATTTAAAAAAAAATTCTTGGTTTTAATTAATTTTAGTGTTTTAAAAAAGTCACACGAAGATTAAATTGTACAAGATTAATTTTTCGAGTTTTAAGCACTGTTTATCAGGTTATAATAACAGAAGCACAAAATAATTTGTTAAACAAGGATAGTGCGAGGCATTTAACTTATTTCATTTCTCAACAAAATATAAAGAACAATATCCAAGAGCGAAATGAAAAATGAGTAATCCCCAAGCATTTTTATGCACTCAAAGTGTGCGCCACATTTGACTTCCACGTTAAGTCCAATCGCAGAGCAACGCTTTTATTTAATTTCAGAATAGTTTTCGATTCAATGCGGGCGCCTTGGCCGTGGACGCGGACCTGGAAATTCATATGAAAATGCGAAATTCGACTGCATCCCAAATTTACGGGTTCATCGTCATTGTTAACTGCCATTTCGGTCACCCCGCAGCCTCCCCACAAATGCCTGGCTTCGTGACAGGGTTTCAGGCCGAGGCGAGCGCCTCCCCCCTCGGCTTATTCAACGACTTCGGTTTCGCATTTGTTCATCCGAAATGTGAAAAATGTCGCTCCGCCATCGACGTGCGAGCGAGGCAAAGTAATTTTTATGGCCTCGAAATCGCGCGCCATGAGCTCCGGGGTTGCGCCAAAATTTCGATTTCAAACGCCAAAAAACCGAAAAATTGCCTGAAAAAGGAAGCGCGGCTCAAACGGTTCGCGCCGGAAAACGATCGCACGGCGAAGCTTTTCCGCGATAAATAAACGTTTTGCGCTTCGGGCTTTTTTCCTTCGGCTTGCTGAAAATTCGCAATTTTAATTGCGCGAAAAGTTTCCCTAACGGAAATTTCTGTCGCGCAAGGAAAAAAAAAAAAAAAAAAAAAAGAGAGAATCACCTCGCTAAATAAAAGTCAAACAGCTTCTTAAGGACCGAAATGCGTTACACGTATGTATCGTTCAAACAGCATTAAAAGCGCAAATGGTTTTTAATGGGTAATAAATGACTTCGTCGAGTGACTTAAAATGATTAATGCCCGATCATTTTTCATTAATAGAAACCTTTGGGGGGGGGGGGGGAATGCGACCCCATGAGCGGTGCATCCAAACAATTTTTAATGTTTCAAAACCAGTTTGATATCTTAACGCTAAAAAAAAAAAAAAAAAAAAAAAAAAAAAAAAAAAAAAAAAAGCGAGAACGGCAACAATATAAATTATCAATATTTAATATTTAACAACTCATATAATTTAATTTCGAAGCGATAATTTATTTACAATCCAAATTAAAATGTAAATATTTCGGATTTATTAGCGAAACTTGTCAGCTATGATTTCCTTCGGATGTTGCACGTCTCGGGGGAGCAGAGGGAAAAACACGTCAGGTTCGGCGTCGCTCATTTTTCAGGCAAATCGGGCATCATTAACGCATCCCACAAGTTTTCGGCCTTTTCCCGCGATCGGAATTTCATTTTACGCGCTGCAATAAATTGTAATAAATAAGGAAATACGTCAATTGTTCCGTCAACAAGGTCTCCCGGACGTGGAACCAGTCGCAAGAGCCGAAAGAGCATTTCTCCTTCCGCCTCCAAGTTTCTTATTTATTTTTTTTGTCTCACAAGGGGATCATCTCCGGTTTATTTATTTGTTTATTTGTCCCCCCCCCCCCAAAAGATGTTCTCCGGTGCCCCGCGTCGGACTCGCCGAGCCGGGTCCCGTAAATCATCGGATAATTCCGCGACCCCGGGTTTTTTCTTTTCTTTTTCTTTTCTTTCTTTTTTTTTTTTTTTTTTTTACTAAAAAAATATTGCGGCGGCCGAAGCATTAACAATTTTGTCTTTTCCTCTCTTTTGCGGATGTTAATTTATTCGGCATTTTCTTTTTTTTTCTTTCGCGGACGCGGCTGACTCGAGCCGAACGAATCTTATTTACGACCCGTTTCGGGTTGTTTTGAAACTCGAACAATGCGAAAGCAGAAGACGCGTCGGATCCGACTCGACCCCACCGAAAACGGTTGCCTCGGTTCCGGTATCCGGGGGAACGTTTCGTAAGCTTTTAAGATTTCTTCTACACGTGCCCGATTGACTGATAAAAATCCCACACGTACGGAGCGAAAACCCGCCATTTTGAGTTTAAAATTTATAATGCAACATGAAATATCAACTATGTCTACATCAAAAAACTTTGATAGTAACTTGTCTTTCTTGGTGGGTTACAAAAGAAGTTTTGGGCAGCGCCGATATTCTAAATATAGTCACGGCTAATGTATATGATTCTCGAAGTCGGCACATTATGAGATAGCAGAGGATATAATTTTAATCTCGTTGGGAATGCAAATTTTATTTGCGTCGCCGGATGCGCCCGAGTCTTTCTTGCCTTCGCCGGGGTGACGAACCCTCCGTCTCCGGTTTCGCGGTCCGGCGACGGAACCGTTCGTGCCTTTCGGATGGGCGACGATTGAATTGATCGCCCAGCGGAAATGGGCGTGCGGCCCAGGGAGGGAAGGTGCGTCGACGAGACGAACCCCTCTTCGTTCCCTTTCAATAACAGAAGCGAGCGAGGCAACCCCTCGTCGCTTCTCAATACAAATCCCCGTGAATTTTTAACGGACTTTCCGCGTCACCCTGCCTCGTCGGTTGCCGGACCCGATCCGCACTTATCGCGACGTCTCCGCCGACGGAGGCCCCCCCCCCCCCGACGATGCCGGCGTTTGCTTTGCTCGGACTGCGTTCCGCGTTCGTCGATCGCTCCGCAAAGTTCGCGTCGAGAGGAAAGGAAGGAGCCTTGCATCGAGGAAGTCCACCCACGGGGACAAAAAAAAAAAAAAAAAGTCAACAGTGTTTGACGAGGCAAATATAGACTTGTCAAGGATTTCAGATTTTCACAATTTTTTTGCTTTTGCGCAAGAAAATTTACCGCGGTTCCGTCCGAAGAGAGAGATCGAAAAAACGGAATGCTTTGCCGAGGGAGCTCGGCGTTCGGGATTTTCCGCGTTCGCCGGAGCGAACGGCAAGAAACCTGAGCGAAGGCTGAAAAGGAAGGATTCGCGACTGCGGCAGCACTCTCGAAGGCATTAGAAATCGAATGATTTCGCTCCCGGAATTTTGGATCGAGAAAAGGATTTCGCGCTGATCCCGCGTCCTCACTCGCGCGAAGGCGGTCGGCGACGTCTCCGTGAAAAGCGGAAACGGCGAAAGGCGGCCGTGGAAGCTGCGAATTTCTTTGTGGCCAAAAGGCAGGCGGCGTTCGCCGTTTTTTCACCGGAATCGTGACAAAATCGCTAAATGCAACGCCGGTCTTGTGTCGCGGCTCATAAAAGATCCGTAACGAGCGATGTTTTATATGTTTGCGCAAAAAAGAAACCAGAAATACAGTTACAGTAGTTACACATATTCTGCTCCATAATTTAGAATGGTCTGAAAAGAGCAAGAAAGAAAAAAAGAAGGGAAATGATTTAAAATACAATTTAGGCAAATTAATTTCGGTCCTGTTATATGTGATGGAAGGACGTTTGTAATTGTTTTCTTGCGGAAGTTAATAATAACAATAACAATAATATACATCAAATATAGAACCGCATTTTAAAATAATGTAAATTTATTATCGCGTTCTCATAAATTTTCGAATTTCATTTATTTATTATTTTTAAAGTATATAATATTAACGAAATCCTCTCGTGTATTATTGTTATTATTATTATTATTGTTGTTGTTCTTTCACAAACTGATTTTTTGAGGTTTCAAGCTCGACGCACATTACGTGAATTCCGGGTGGATGAGATGCATCGTCCCCGGTATTGAATTTCCCAACGGCAGCTTCAATAGCGTCGGGGGCCGGGAGTGGGGGAACCGGACCTGCGATGCCCGAAACTCCCGCCGCGTGCGACAGGAAAATTCGAGCTCCTCAACGCGAACTGTAAAATGAGAAGAGAGTATTTACCTTGTTAAAATTCACGTCGTTTGACGTCGGACGCTTCCGGAAAAATTAAAATGCAAAAGCAGAATTCGTATTTCACGCGGCAAATTGCCTCCCATCGGAGAGAGGGAAAAAATATTTTAAAAGAAAAGAAAAAAAAAAAAAAACAAGTCCCGCGCTTTCCTTTCCCTTACGGAACGAGCTTCATATATCGCATGTGTGTCAACGGTCGAGAGTGCACTGAAAAGAGATCCAGGAGCGCCGGCGGTGAATTGCACGCATCTGCCGCATTTACGGTACTTAACGTACAACCGATCTGATGATGCAGCTGGATGCGAGTTTCCGTGCACATTCCTTGCGCTTGAATTCCTCCCCTGTCGCGTTCCCCCCCCCCCCGAAGCACCTTTTCGGGAAGGCGTTTTCCCCTCGATTCGGTTTGCCGCGACATGTAAGATGGCGCTTCCCCGCATTCAGGATCGCACAGCGCTCCGTTTTCCCCGTTTTTCTTTTCCTTTTTTTTTTTTATCTTCCGCACGAAATCGAGGCGAAAAACGTTTGTAACCGAAATTGCCCTTTGTATATGGTGTTTAAAAAAAAAAAAAAAATTTAAATGTCATTTAAATTGATGCTTTCCTCCAGGCGCAGGCGAAAAAGCGATCGCGCGACCGAACCTCCGCCCCACCCCGGCCGAAGGGTGCAAAAGGAAAACCTTCGCGGCGTTTAATGGCCAACAACTTCTCTGCGCCCGGAAACGCGCTTTCCGCGTTGCCTTTTTCATCACTTGGCTACAATCTTTAACGCTTCGCGTTCCTGTTTTCCCGATTAGCTTCCAGCTAAACTTCCGGTTTTTTTTTTTTCTTTCTTCAGCTATTTTATTCCGATGATATTCTCTCGTCAAGCGGGTGCGCGGATCGCTGCTGTCGAGCAGTGCTTGAGCCCTAACGGAAAATCCGGATTCGGAGGGAAAGAAAGAGGGCTCAGCATGTGAAGGCGTTTGAAAGAGAGAGAGAGAGAGAGAGAGAAAAAATAATTGAAAAACAAGGCTTACGAATTTTTCATAATGAAAAAAAATTTGTCTTTGAACGATTCAAAACGCTAAAATCGATTTTTATAATTGCATTATCGTGGCGTACATGATTTTTATTCAGACAGGACTTGTTAAATAATTAATTTTCTGCAGTTAACTGTTTCGTTAAATTACATGTAGGAATTAAAAATTATAAGATCTATTCATTTTAAAAGTAAAAAAAATAAAAAAATTAATTGAATTTTTTTTTCCTAGCTTAAATAATTCATGTTTTACTTTGAATATGGAAATGGCATTTAATTAGTTGGGTTACCTGTGAACTAGGTGGCTCAGTTAAAGTCAATGCGGGCAATTAATTGCGGAGAAAAACGTCTGAATTCAAATACTTTTCGCTCTTTCATTTTTCCGGTTCGGGAACAGGCGCCGGCAGAGCGCCGAAGGTCGGTTTTCGACTAAGCGCCGTCGCAGGACCCTCCCCGGGTTTGCCTTTCTCGAATCGCGGAAGAACCTGACGAAAGGAACGGAAACGTGAGGTAAAATGAAAAAATCCCGGAGCAGCTTTGAAAAAAGCGTAAAACTTTTGCGAGGGAATTGCCTTCCGTAAACCGTGAACTGGGAAAGGATGAAAAATGCGTCAAACGACCCGCGCTCTAATTACTTATGAAAACCTCAATTTTCAGCTGCGGAATTGTGTAAAAAAACTCGTTTGCCTGGATTAAAATTAAATAAAGTAAAAATTTTCAAAAAAAAAAAAAAAAAAAATAAAAAAAAAAAAAAAATCTGATTAAGTATGAAAAGTGTTATGCTTGCCTGTGCTGTGCATTAGTGTCTCTTCAATGAATTACGATTGTATTAAATCAAGTAAAACTAGAATTTCGGGGAGGGGGGGGGAGGGGAAGAAGAAGAAAAAAAAAAGGAAAAAAATTTCATTTTCAAATAAATTATATAAGACAAAGAACATTTATAAAAAGGCAGCTGAGATACTGTCTTGGTTGGACTTGAATAGCTGCAAAGGCGCGTAGGATAAATCAGACTTCCAAATTAAATCGAGTTCCAATTATTTATTATTCTTTAATTAATAATATTCAAAATGACCATAATATTTCACTGCCAATCCGCAAGGTGGGGCACCGCTCGCTTAAATTCGGAATTTATGCCCGAAAGTTAACCGCGACGCGAGAGGGGGGAGGAGGGGAAGGAAAAATGTCACCGTTTATGTCGTCACCGGAAATTAACCCGACGCGATCCTTCACGTTCGCTCCGCCCACCCCCCCCCCCCTCCGCAGGAAGCCGTCCGAGGTTGCCAATCGCGGGGCTGAAAATGCCGCCGGAAAAGGAGGGCGCTCTCGTCCGGAAGGCTTCCTCGGTGTGCCGCGCCGCGCGCTTTTGCCTTTTTTTTTTTTTTCCATCCCGGCATTTCGCACGCGCAATTCGGACGTTCGAAGGAACGAGGACAAATTAAATTTTTTCATCCGTTGTTCCCTTTTTTTTTTTTTTCTTTTGTTTCAGCAAATCTGCCGTGACGGTTTTGCAAATGTCATCAAAAAGCAAACATCCGACCGACAGACTAAACAAAATCGGGAAACCGGAAAGTAGGCGGACGAATTAAGAGGGAAAAATGTGCGAGGGCTTGAGGTGCGGGCACATCCGTTCCTTCCTTTGCCCGCTGCTCTCGAATTCCGAACAAAAGTTTCTCATTGTTTCCGGTTTGGTTTTTTTTTTTTTTCTTCTCCCTTTTGCCGTTTCGTCGCGAGGCAGTTAAAGCGGGGAAAAGCTTCGGCGTCGGTTACGCGTTTTTGCGCGACGTTCGTGCCGATTCCCGGAATTAGCCACCGAGCGGAAATTGAAACGAAAACCATTTTTCAACCGTCACATCGTTTGCCGCTTTGCTGACCGTAATTCTTTTCTCAAAATGTCGGACGGTGGCTCGATATCTTCCGCAAAGGGGATTTTTTTCACCGGCCCCTATGGAAAAATCGACGGTTCGTAAAAATTATTTCTTTTTGATGCGATCAAACGATGAATTTCCTTATGAAGAGAAGAGAATGCAAAACGTAATATTTATCAGTTTCCCCATGTCATTTCACAGGCGATGTGCAATCTCATAAAAGTCATAATAAATTAAATTATAGTTGTTGATTGATATTTAAAAGTCCCACGGTTTTTTTTTTTCGAGCAAAGGCTAAAGTGCTTGTTAGCCTTGCCGCACTTAGTTTACATTATTCATTCATTGTTGCAATCCCGCACATTTTCATCGATAATACAGTAATACAAAGATTAAATGAGAAGTTTCAATTTTTCTTCGCTTGCACTTGGTATCTGGAATGTACGTCTCGAACATGGGCGTTGTTTGATGAAAACCGCATTTTCCATTTTTTCATTTTCTCAAATTTTCGGCAACTTCATGAAATCCACAGTTTGACTCCTGAGGTTGAGGTTCAAATGAATTTAATTAAGATTCCGAAACTTTCGTTCATGTGATGCTTAGCCTGGTAAATTCCCAGACCAGATTTACCGGTTGAAAACCGATGTTTCGACCATGGTAAAAAAAAAAAAAAAATTCGAAAACGTAATGTCGGTAATTATAATGTCGCCGGCTTTCTTTCTCTTCCTCAGATACAAATTTGAATTCAATTTCTTTCTCGTTTCGAAGCCGATGCATTGTGATGCAAAGGCCGAAATCATTTTAGACGCAGAACCTTCGTTGGAATATTCACTCTGAACCTGAATTTGCGGGGTTATATGAAACAATCAGCCTTCATTGATTCCAGCAGTATTTTCGTGCGCCTTCTCAAATCAGCATGCTGAAATTGCCTTCCGGCATTAATCACGGAAATCCTGCGCAGTTTTCAAATTTTAGTTTTCTACACATTATTATTTGTGTGAAATTGTATTAATTGTCCATTCGATTCGTACATTCTCTTGGTTAAATGAAACAATTATCGCACTTTAACACTCCAGTGAGAATTTCGGAGTCCGCCGCTTTAGATCCAATCTGGATCCAACTTTTTCTCTAACGCTGAAATATTCTCAATCGTTTTTATGGGTATCGGCAAAAAGAACAGGAGCTTTCCTCTTTATGTACAGCGTGATCGAAGTTATAGTCCCCGACTGTTCTGCTGCATTTGAAAGATCAGAAATGTTGACGAAAATAAATTATTAATATTTCTCTGTCTTCAATCGTTCGTGCACGTTAATTTGTTTCCTTCGGAATAAACTAAATATTTCTTCCAGCTAAACAAAAACATTTTTCTTATTTACGGCAAAAAAAAAAAAAAGCGCGGGCATTTTAATTCTTGTGGGTTTAACTTAATTTTCGAAATTGTGAATTATTTTTCCATTTTTTCAGCTAGAATAAGTGAAATTAGAATTTACATGTGTAAATGCATTCATAAATGACAAATATGTATTTTTTTTTTTTAAAGAAAATTTTGCTTGATTACTGAAATTACAATCGCTGAAAGTTTTGATAAATGTCATGAGTGTCTTAAAATACAAACAAAAGTTTGAAATTCACAAAATTCGAGAATCAATTAAATATCTGTTAAAATAGAGTTACATGTTTAACGTGGCGTTAAGCAATAATTCTGAATTCACTTAAGCACTGGCTCAAACGCGTATTGCATACAAATAATATGAAATGGCCAAACTCGCGGTTATCACTTATCGATACATTGCTGCATGCCTTCTGTAGTTGTTACCTTTTGATTTTATTCGTATACCGATATTGCAACGAGACCATAATGTTTTTTATCCAAATTTTAAAAGGAAGTTTGAGTTAATTTGGGAAGATCGGACGGTCCGAATGCAATCGAGATGCTCTCCCACCGAGGAGCCCGAGATTTGATGAATTTTTTTTTCTTTTTTAATTTACAGAATTGCCAA
This sequence comes from Ricinus marginatus, assembly GCA_028565995.1. Classification (NCBI taxonomy): domain Eukaryota; kingdom Metazoa; phylum Arthropoda; class Insecta; order Psocodea; family Ricinidae; genus Ricinus; species Ricinus marginatus. Next base: position 3,564,221 of record JAOWBB010000002.1, read on the forward strand.
GAATTAATTTCGTTATTTGCATTAAGCCGAATTAGGTTAAGAAGTTCCCGGCAATCGCTAAATCTTACGAATTTCAAAAGCGGAATAATCTGCTTAGGATCCCCGCCAAGAACTTCCTTTTCGGGTCATCCTCCGCGAAGGGAATCGGCTGCGAGAGCGAGGGCAGCGGCATCCCCGCTTCCCGTCAGTCGAGATCCGCGCAAGTGCGGGAAAATAAGTTAAATGTCGAAGACCACAATCGGCGCGCAATTAAATTAACGGAAAGGCAATTTCCGTTTCCAAGCCCGGTCGGAGGTCAATCGCATAAAAAAAAAAAAAAAAAAAAAAAAAAGATTTCTTTACAGGGTGGGATACGGGCAAGGAA